>CM024336.1:20426216-20757976 GCA_014170255.2 Drosophila triauraria | reverse complement strand
TGGCCAAGACCTGGCAAAAACAATATGGAAATGGCAGTTAGATATGTGTGGAAGCAGTAGAGCTTCAAGGCTTCACTTCAAAGTGTTTTCATCTTCGATTTGAACCAACTTTTAACAAAATAAATATATATACCATCTGCAAGCCGCTGAAAATGATTATAAAGCTTGGAATTTGACCAAAACAAATGTTTATAAAACCTAGAACCTATTCTCCTTTTATCTCCTAATGAAAACATAACCAGGCTTCGGTTTACTCAGTGTCAGTGATTGGAAATTTCCATAGCGGACTGGCGCCAGCACGTATCGCATGTCTTGTAAACACTTCTCAAGTTCGCTAGAGAGTCTCTCAGCCTTTTATCATAACAATGCCGCCTTGAAATATTATTCATAATCGAAAGAGGAGACCACGTTGCCCGCCCACAATTGTTGACCTGACGACGACGCCCGAAACAAACTGCAAGGCAACGCAATCTAATCGAAGCTTCGCTAATTCTCTCGCACATATACACATGGCCCACATGGCGTATGCGCTATATTTGCACTGACAACTGACGCTGCCGCTTCGATTATTAAATTGTTTACATTTTCGTTTTGTTTTGGTTTCGGTTTAGAACTCGAAACTATAGATTTCTGATACCCTTGAGATCGAGACGTGAAATAGCTAGCTTAATCAGCATATCAAAGGCGGAAATTTACAGGAAAATAATACGTATACGTATGGGTTCACCAAGAAGTTTGGGTTTTGTTTTGAAAATAAATATTGTTAAACTGAGAATATTGGTATTTAAAGAAGAGTGAGGATTAATATTTTTTGTAAACATTAATAGGAAGGGCTTCCTACAGATCTATAGTTGTTTTCAGAGGTAGTCAACCGTATTCTAAGAGTATTGGTTACTTAAGAGAAGTTAGGATACAGATATTGGCTTGTTCTTAAAAGTAGGTAACTTTCTTCATTAGCAACCAACCTTTTTGGGATTCTCCTGATTTTAAACATAATATTTCCACGCAAAACCTTATTAATAATTTACCAACCTGCCTTTGCCTTTATCAATCGAATTCCTCCAATAAAATCTATTCCCCAGAAAAACCCAAAGCTGTTTAAAAATTAAATTCCATAAAGCAATCAATTTCACTCAATAAAAACAAAGAATGCAGGTCCAACAACAACTTTCCACTTAATTTTCACTCTATTATTATTATTTTTGTTCGCCTTCTCATGGCTATTTGGGCTTTTGTTTTCCATCGATGAAGGTTAATTCAATTACATGCCACAACCAGCCATCAGCCACCAGCCATCAACCCTCGATGGCTATCGATTGAACAGCCAACCAGGCGAACTGTGTGCCAATGGGGCCCACGCAGATCATGCCCAGTAATTAATTTGTCCAATATTCCAGAGTTATCTCTGTCACAAACAAATTCATGGAGGTAGTGCGCCAATCGCGTGACACGTTTCCGTAGTACGGTTATAGTATAACCTAATTCTGCACACGCTTATCAAAATGAAAAAAAAAAAACAAAAGTACAAATACAAATGCCAAATTCTATTGACCGGTATTGATTGGGGAGTTTTTATTTTTTGGTTGGGCATATTTCTATTTAGGGTTCAGTCAAGGAGACTTTTGTTACACGGAAAGAAAGGTATGATCCAAAGTTTAGAACTTAAACGATGACGAATTGGTTCTTAGCTTGTGTGAAACTTGATCTAGTGACTTATTATTAACCAACTGAATAAAGATTAAAATTATAAAATTATAAAGACTGAAGAATATATTTTGATTGCATCCAAAAATAATAGCAACATATAAATTGCAGTCTTTTAAAAATGTCCCTCTTACCTTATAATATATTCTGAGCTACTAAACTATTTTTAAAAGGAGATTTATTATTTATATACTAAGATCTGACAATTTGATATCCGTTTGTTAGCTATTTATGTATATAGAGAATATAGAGGAATGTTTTGTAAACAATGTTTTCATAGGCTAATCAAAGGCAAGGGTATAAATCAGTTAAAATTTGATGTTCATATTTTAAAACCTTAAAATATGCTTAATTTTTCTTGTAAATAATTATTAATTTTATCAAAAGGTTTGATATAAAGTTATTGATCCTATATAAGTCCAGATCTTTCAGTATTGATTGGCTTAGTTGAATAAATACGTTTCTTATCTAAGATCCATGTGGTGGTCTAAGGATTTTTACTGGCCGCCGCCTAAATGCAGCGATTTCATCAGCGTTGGCCGGATGCATTTTACCGTTAAATTTGTGCATTTCTTAACAGATTGCCGGGGCTGCTGAAACACTTTCACCGTTCACCGACGCCGTGACATTGTTAGCGTGCCGAGAAAGTTTCGGGAAAAGTGGGAAACGCCGGGGTGGGAAAGTAAGAGGAAATGGGCGTAGAATGGGGCGTGTACGGCAGACTTGCGACAGTTGGCATTAGTCAAATCCACCGCATTGCCGGCTTCGTAGCCAGCAGCCACAAAGCATGCCAGCCAGCCAGCCAGCAGCGCCAGATCAGCAGCTGTTTCTTTGGCCGACCAAATAGAAATTTTGTGCTAAAATTCATTTCGTTTTCTATTGTTTTCTTCTTTTACGTATTTTATCTCTTTCCTCGGTCTGAGTTCTGTCTGCTCATGTGATAATGTAAACTACAACAAATACAACAATACGGAATACAGTCGAACTTCTCTAATTGAAATCACCAGTTTCACACTTTTTATTTGTCTTTTTCTCCATAGTTGTGTTTGATCAGAACGTTCTTTTTACTCTTTTATACTTCGGTTATCATTTTTGGGACTTTTGAGACTTGAACAATATCAAAAGCGGTAATGTCTGGGCTAATCGGGAAATAAAGATTAGCTCTAATTCATTTTAATCGTTTTGGTATACATTTTGCTTTTAGATTACGAAGAAAATTAAAGCTTTGTTTTGGTAATCTTTGTATAGTTTCTGGTATAACTTTTAGCAAAACATTTTGATGATGAATCACCACTTGAGAATTACAACTGAAGAAAGCAAAATCTTTAAAAATGTAGACTACTGTTTTATTTACACATTATACTACTAATACTAAAAATTCTGTAAATTAAAAGTAAAGAAATTTCGATTTGGCTTTTAATTCAATTTAAAATGTGCTAAAAGTATGCTATAAAATATGAAAAGAGCCTATTCTGTGTAAATTTATATTTTCTCCATTTAAATGAATTTGAAAACTCATTCTTATTATTTAATTAAATTAATCTATTCTATATTGGCAGAATATGAATACTTAATTTACAAAATGTACTTGTTAATATCCATAGCAACCCTAATAACGAATAAGAAGTTTAAACCCATATTTTTATCAGTAAAACAACATTGTGGGGATTAAAAAAACTATAAAAGTAAAGAAAATGAAAAATACTGTTGCCAAAGGCCTCTTTCTGTCTTTCTGTCTCTCCCACCGAGCTTATCTCAGTCTGGCGGAATCTAAATCGCTTTCGCTTGGTTTCGCCTGGTTTCTTGTTGATTTATGCCTCCCTTATCACTCCCGAAACTCGCTGATACCCAACGACCTCACAAGACAAACACGCAAATTCCTTATCGATCAAACTTTAGAGTCGAGTCGCGAGCAAAGGAAAAATTGCCTAGTAATTGACATTTGCGAATAGTGGGCGGCGGTCTAGTGGGCAAGGAAAACAGCTTAGAATTGCGTGTGGAAAGACCTTCGAATTGGAAAACCACTTTTGGTTTATTGAAATTATTATGCCATTGCATAACGAATTGGCCTTTGGCCAAAAGGTCGTTCTGTGGCTTTTATTGGGGGTTGAAGGAGGGCTCAAGAGAGGGTTTCACCTTTATCCTAATTGCTTAATGGCTCACGTGAGGAGTTGAATAAGAAGACATTACTATTTTATTTCAACAATTTTATAGACAAATTGGTTAAAGTCTGGTTTAATAGAAATTTAAATAACTATTAAAACAGCATAAAGATTCTAATTTAAGGATCATATTCTTAATGTTGTTTAACAAGATGTATTTCACTTAAAGTATAATCTTAATTATAACACAATTTCTGTATTTTCTGGGGTTCTGGGTTTTTTTCCCTCGATTAAAGATTAAACTCAACAGCCTCGTGTTTGACCCAATTAAGTGATTTCTAAACTTTTATTTCCTTCAATTTTGTCATCTCATTCTCTCTTGCTTGTTATGCTCTTATCTTCCATTATCATATTCCCGTGCAAAAAACAAATTTGGGTGTCAGTCTTAATATCAGGCAGCATTTATTCGTTTAAAACTCATGAGGTCATCATCTCGGGCGCCCTTCAATTGACTAATAATCTCGACGACTATAGAACTTGATCTCTAGACCTAGACACAAAACAGGCAATAACAACAACACTATCATTATCAACATCGCGTCGCGATGCTATTATCAACGAATGCAATCAAGAAGACAAAGTGGGGAAAAATAAAAGCAAAAGGTTGAACCGTTACACCAGCTATAAAAAAACAACAATAACAACCGTAACAACAACACAAACACCTACAGTAAATTGGAGCACAAGAGCGCTCTGACTTAACTGTCAATATGATTTTTGAGAGTACCAGAAAAGCCAGGAGACAACAAAACAAGCCGACAAGTGCGAACAGCACAATTGCAACAACAACATCAACAGTGGGGAAGCAACAACCACTATGCACACGTGGGGGTCTGACGTTCGGCAAGAGCAACAGAGGAGAGTAGTCCCCGAAGAGAGCACCTATACACAACACATGCGGGGCGTCGCAGCCGCAGTCGACGTCGCAACGTCTGCCGACTCTTGACTTGGCACTTTTCTCCCCAAAGAGAGTCTTGCCCACTCTCAGTCAGCAAACGAAAAACGTGACAGAGTCGTGTTGTGGTTCTCTACTGCAGACATATAATACCCTGTAATGGGGTCTTTGCGTTTGGCCGGAAGTAAGGGATTTTACTTAAAATGTTAAATAAATAGTTTTTTAAATCGTATATCGTATGCCTTGTTCCGGTAGATAAGTTTAAAATTAATCAAATTATTAGTAAAGCAAAAGTTTCTAAGTTTCAAAGCTTAAAGGGAACGCCCTCGATTGTATTGTAACACAAAATTCTGCAACAAATGCAGGGTATCTCAAGTTTCGATCAGCAGCTATGCCAATAACCTCTTGTTCTTTCCGCTGTTTCGTACCTTGGTGTTTGTGCGAGCATAACAAAACAAGCACTCACACCGGCGCAGCGCGTATCATGTCAAAAGCTTAGCGCGTATTATAACCTCTATTTTCGTTTCGGTTTCCTCTGTTCGCCTCATTTCTTTTACCTTTTTCTCTCCTCTATTTGTTTGCTAATGTGGCTTTGGTTTAATTTTAATAAAAAAAAATCTCCCCTCTGAGATAAGGCAGAAAACTGGAAAAAGCGAGGCGCCTTTATTTATTATTTGTTGTTGTTGCATCAGCAGCTGACTGCCGGAGCTTGCGCGTATGTGTGCGTTTAAGGGCGAGAGGAGAGAAGCAGAAAGCGTGCAAGCCGCAAGTCTAGACATACACACACCATCACAATCGCTTCGTACACAGCTGCTAATTTAATTAAAATATAAAATGAAAATAATTTACGTTTTATCCCCCTTTGTAGCTTCCCTTTTAGATTTACTTTTTATTTAAATTTCGTGAAAATTGCACGACATTGGCAATGTTGCCAGTGCTTAGTGTGTGTGTGCCTGGTGTGAGAGGGACACAAATACCAATAGCCGAAACGCACACATACACACATACACGGCAACAGCGACAACGACAAAGACGGTGTACAGTCCACTTGTTAAATCAATAAAAATAAAAGAAATCAAGCAAAAACGGCAGCCACAATATTTCGGGAAAATCACTTGGTTTCCTTTTCAGTTAAATCTCAAAATTAACTCACACTGGCGCCCCTAATGGGGACACCAAAACACCAAGAAGCACAACCTTCAGCGAATGTCAAGGACCTTTGGCACATGTGTTTTCATCCAAAAATTTAAATGTTTTTAAAACTTTCCACACACACGAAGGATTTTTCACTTGTAACACTTGTTGATGGTCTTTTCTTTTCTTTTTTTAGTTCTTTGGTTATTTTCCACACAGTACTTACCAGGTCTCCAAATTGCTAAACTTCTTGGTCACCACCTTGCCGAGATCGATTCCCAGGCGATCGACGATCCGCTGGGCGAGATCCGGATGCGAGGTGCCCGAAAACACTTTGATGTTCGGCATTCTGGAGTGGATTAAATTTAGACAACCAGCCTGTTTCTCCAAATTGTCTCGGATCAAACTTCTAGCGCGTATCGGATTAGCAGAGCGAACTGGCATCACACAATCTACGAGTAGAAGTTTTATTATAAATTTTTGCGCAAAACGCGGGCAGCGACGTCGCGGCCTTATCGGTGTGATGGGCGCCGGAGAAAAAGAGCGCATTTGTATGGGCCACTTCTCTCTTACAGCTCTTTTGCGCTCTTTTTCTCGCATTCGGGATTCATTCATTGCAACGCCTGCGTCGGCAGAGCGAAAGCTTTCCGCTGGTTTGAGTGTGTGTGTGTGGGTCCCTCATTTTCGCTCTCTCTTTCCCAAAGCCACCCCATGACCATGTGATTTTTCGGCGTCTTTTCGCTCACTTCCACTCTCTATAGAACTGGAAAAGCTATCGATGTCGATTTCGGATTTTGAAGCGGTTCGATAGGCATCAATCATTTTAAAGCTCAATAAATAGAGTGCAAATTTTATTTCCTAACAATAAGCATTTTTAACAAACTTAATTTAGTTACAGTCTATAAGTTTAAAAGTTTAGCTTGTTAAATTTTAATTATAAAAGGTTATGGTATGATGACTTGAAATATTTTATTGCATACTTTTGGACGCTTTTCTAAGGGGTTTCGAATTTATAGCAATTTGATTTGTGAGTGATTTCAGAAAACTTCTTTCAGATTTAGCTTCTTTTGAGCATACAAAAATGTGGTGGCATGCAAACAGGCGCGCGCCAAACGAAAGCTTTTCGGCTTGACAAACAGCTGTTCCGGCGGATTTTCCAAGTTGGCCTTGAAAACGCACACACAGACTAAAACAAGAACTTTAAAAGGGTCTCAAGGACACAAGTACGCACCATTCTGCTCGGAGTTTTCGGAGCATTTTTATCGGGCATTATTTATAACGTTTCAAGTCTCGAGATTGTTTCTTCCTTGCGACTTAAAAAGAACGTTCGAGTAACACAAACAAGCACACTCCCTCCCAGCTGTTTCGGCTGTCTTTGCACTAAAAGTGCACTGTTTTAACAACAATTTTAGCAGATTAGCGAATTTAGCAGAGCGCCGCATCTGGCGAAATTGAGCGAGCGATTGAACTGAGCGCCGTACAACATGGCGTATACGTCCATCACACATACGCACTGTAGGGTACTCTGTCACAGAGAAAGAGAGCGAGCAAGAGAGATGGGCAGCAGGATGATGCGCAGTTCTATTGCCACAGAAAAGCTTTCGGGATGCCACAGCAACATTGCCTTCTCTTTCACTCTCAATCAGCTGTTGTTTGCAATGCGAGTGTACGTGTACCGATAATTTGCATTCGTCATTTTGCGATTTTAGATGTTTTTAAAACCTAATAATTACACCACAAAGGAAAAATTCTGGGAAATACAAAATGAGCAAACACAACTTTTCTTCCATTTAAACAATTAAAAGGAATTCAATATCAAGACAGGAATATATTTTAAGAAATTTAAAGATGATACAGATAATAATTTCATAATTTTATTGAAATTATTTCGCTGTCTAGCAAATTTGGTCAAGGTTGAATACATAACTTTATCAGTACGTTGCTTTATCTCATTATTATTTAAGCAAATATAAATGTACACTTGAAATTTAAGATTCACTGTTTAGCTCGTTTTGAAGGGATTTTACTGGTTCTGTAAATAATTTACTTTTTGTGCTAAATGTTGTTTTAATAAAAGTCCTTAGGATTTTATAAGCAATTATTTAATTTGTACAAAAATAAAATTAACTAATTTGAAGATCAACAATATTGTATTTTTGTTTCTTTCTGTGTATTTGTGTATTTTCATGACTTTTTCTTAAACGCTTTGAAATAATTGTTGATCTTCAAGGGATAAGAATAGACCAATAAAAGGCAATTAGCGTTGATCTTTAAAAATAATTTCTAAATTCAAATGCGTAGAAAGAACTGTACTTTTCTTTGAACGGGGGCTCGTCATGTTTTTTTCTTTCTTGCCGGTGATGCTTTGTTTTGTTTTGTACTTGTACAACTGTACCTTGGGATGCTGAACGGGGCAAAAACACCGGAGAAATGCCAAAGCACTGCGATTTGTTAAATTGTTTTTCTAGTCTAAATATAAATGAACTAAAGCTGAAGACTGACGTGTTTTATCCCTAAAACTGACGCAAATGGCGTTGCATATAAAAATAATGGATGCGTGGCGTAGGTTGGGAAGGGGAGTGACGCGGAAACCACGTGCCGCATGCGAACGGGGCAAAAACAAAGCCACTAACACAAAACAAACACACACACAATATACTCCTACTTACTTAAAACATGTGCAGTAGAAATGTGTCGCAATTTTAGTTAAATGTTTAACAACTAAGGAAGCTACTTTGAACACGTTTTTGATTGAAACAGTGACGGTTGTATTTTTATGCAGCCGCTAGTTCGAAAATGCAAAAGCTGAATGAATCAGACCGTTGGGGAAGTTGTGAAGTAAGCTTGAGAAAGAGAGCGATTGGAGAGCGACATCAGATAGAGCGGATGGCAAAGAGCAAAGAGCGGCGCGAGAGCATCTGTCAGCATTTTGTTGTTTGTATCGGCCCCTCGTGCCGGGGCGAAAGAGTGCCGCAAAAGCGGAGCAGAAACACGTGTGCCCAATAAACAAAGAGAACTACTATTTGCCTAACTTTTAACACGAATTTTAGCTCCAACTGTTTGCTGGGTTTACTTTTCGTTATCCAAAATTGGAGCTGCGTTGGCTCCGAAACTTTGCCACACGCTTTTGCAGACACGTTTTTGCGTTTGCCGAGCGCCATTTGTGCTGTGCGAAACGTGAATTTGGGCACTAAAGAGAATGGCTTTGGGTGGAATATCATATGGACTTGGAGATGCCCTGTAATCCATATTAAAAATTAAGATTTTAAGATTTGTAATTAAAGTTTAGAGCTTTTGAATCATTGATAGTTTTAGGTTTGTATTAATTATTTAACTATTTTTATTTTTAATTTTATTAATTTTATTGATTTAGACATTTAAAAAATATACAATAAATTTTCTTTTCCAAAACAGAGTAGTTTCAAAATTCATATATACTTTTATGCTAAGCATTAATTAGATTCAACAAAGTTTCAAGAGAATTGAAGATCCGGATCCAAAACAATCCAATATGCTGTGTATACCCTAACATTTCGTCATTGCCCATTATAGACACGAGATCGCCTATGTCGCATAATTAATGGTTTTCTATTATTTGGTGGACTGCTGTTGCCAAGAGAGGCCTACAAAATACGCCTTAGAAGAATTTTTTTTGTTTTTGGATTATGAAACGAGTTTCGAATTTCCGACCGCAGACAAGGCAGGTGAGCGCGTAATGGAACCATATTACTGAGGTCAAAATAACTTTGATTTTTGCTCAAGATCAGAGACGCAGTGGAAAATAACCTTAGCTTTGTGCCAATGAAAAGCTGCGGCTGAGATAGGAGCGATAGCTTTGGTAAATGGGGTATATTGGTCTCAGTTTAAAACAAGTTTAAACATAATACAAAGATTGTGTCTAGGTTTTTAGGCCAACCAGAACCACAGCGTTATTGGTGTTCTATTTATAAGAATTTTTAAAGTCTTTAAGCTCTAAAACTTTACTTGAATTTGATTAGGGATATTTTATATTATAAACCCAGTATGTAGCCAAATAGCTGTCAGTTTTGAATTGATATAATTTTGATATAAACCCTTATATATTTCAGGAATCCTTTTTCTGAATCTAAGAAATGTTTCATCTGTTAAAATTAGAATCTCATAAGACTGTTATTCATCATCATTATCAAAACATTCCAATCATGAATCCCACCAACTCTGAGGCCGTTAAGATCCCTTTGGATTTAGGTCCTGTTGCTGCTATGTCGCCTTCTGGAAAGGCCCAAAAGAGGCCCATCTCTTCAAGTGGTTGAGGTACCACTGCCCCAGGCCGCTGCAGGATATCCCGCTAATTATCCCTATCACCACAACAATTCCTGGGCTATTGCCCCAGAGAGCCGCAGCTTCCGATCGTTACCCAACCCGGAGCCTCTATGGGCGGCATCGAGGGAGACTGGAAGAGTATACCCACCTGTCCGCGGGGATTGAGTACCTGACGGCCGTCGATCAGCTCCTGGTCAAGCAGAAAGTCGAGCTGATGGAGGCCTTCACCGGTCTGGAGGGCAACAACAGGTACTCCGTGAAGAATGCACTCGGTCAGAAGGTGTTCCTCGCAGTGGAGGACACCAATTGCTGCACCCGCAACTGCTGCGGAGCCGATCGACCCTTTGGCATGAAGGTTTTCGAGTCCTATGGCAAGGAAGAGGTGCTCCAGTTGCGACGGCCCATGGCCTGCTCCTGCTGCTGTTGCTGTTGCTGCCTGGACAGGATCGTGGTCTCTGATCCGCAGGGCAATGTGATTGGCAGCATTAAGGAGGAGAGGACAATGTGGCGGCCATCGTTCAGCATCTTTGACCAAAACGGAGACCTTGCCCTGCGCATCAAAGGACCCTTCTGGACGTGCTCGCTGTGCACAAATATCGAGTTTCAAGTTAGTATTTATACATTTTACCAGGGAATTGCCCCAGGGTCCAAGAGAAGGATCATTGATTTTATGATATCATCATTTATTTATTAATTTAATCAGGTTGTGTCTCTATCCGGCGAAAATATTGGAAAAATCAAAAGCAGTGGTCGGGCTTGGTGCGGGAAGTCTATACAAAAGCGGATAATTTCGGGATCAGTTTTCCTCTGGAATTGGATGTGCGTCTTAAGGCGGTTCTACTGGGCGCCACTTTCCTCATTGATTTCATGTTTTTGAAAATCCGGCCATCGGCTGGTTTGCCTGTACCGGATGCTGTCTTAATGGCCTAATGAAATAACTTTTAAACGCGATTTATTATTTTTGTCTCTTTAAGAACAGAACGGAAGTCTGATTTAACAGAAAGTCCTTATAGTCAGTATTTTGATTGCTTTGTATATATGAAACGCGATTATTTATGTAATAATGTATAAATAAGATATTTTGTATTGCTATTTGTGGATTTAGTTCTTAAATATATATTGTTCAAAAACGAAAAATTTTAAAATATAAATATTCGATTAAATGCGGGTTGAGTCCGAGCTAAAAGCTTTTGCAGTGCTCTGCTATCGATATCGGTATCGACACAAAAGTTTACTTTCGCATTTTTGTTCAATAGAACAACTGATTTTCTTATAACCAACAAGAAATAAACCAATTAAGCATTGTTCCTAATTTAGTTAAATACATGCTTATCGTTGCTAACGAACTAACTTTTGCTTAATTAAAAATAAAACTGCCATTGTCCAAAATCAATCGATAGCGCCATGACAGAGTCAAACTATCGACATGCTCGATAGGCGCCCCCATCGATGTTTTGACAGCTCTATGCTTAAATAAAAAGCAAATAAACCTAGAATTATTGAGGCGCTTCGCTTTTGTACTTATTGTGTGTGCTGATCGAGCTTCTTGCTTCGATCCCAGAACCCCAGTCCGATCGCCAGCAGAGGAGCCGACCTTGGAGGCCAACAGCCGGGCGTAATTTACGCAACGCGAACCACACAACACAATATTCGCGATATTGCACACCACAACAACAACGGCACACGGGGCAACAACAAAACACTGGCGGAGGAGTGAGTGACAGCGGCAGGGAGAGAGAGAACCAAGAACAGAAGTAGGAGAAAGGAGAACCGAGAACGGCGGAGAGAGCAAGGAGAACAGCAGAGAATAGAAGAAGGAGAAGCATAGACGCGAAAAGACCAACAGAAGCATCATGGCGAATATGGCAGTGTCGCGAATCAAGCGAGAGTTCAAGGAGGTGATGCGCAGCGAGGAGGTGAGTATTTGGAGGACACCGCACGGAGCACCACCCCCTTCCCAGACTTACCGCAAACGCTGGGTTCGCCAGCAGCTGCCTTCTCGGGGTCCACAAACTTTTCATCCATTTTGGCGCGCTTCTCGATCCTTGGCTTTTCCGGTGTCGTGTTTACGGGGCGAGGCGGGAACGACTCGATTTGTACAACTGTATTTATAACAACTTATTTCCTCGTTTTCCCCTTGACAGATCGTCCAGTGTTCCATCAAAATCGAACTGGTCAACGACAGTTGGACGGAGCTGCGCGGCGAGATTGCCGGTCCGCCGGACACACCCTACGAGGGCGGCAAGTTCATTCTGGAGATCAAAGTGCCCGAGACATATCCCTTCAATCCGCCAAAGGTGAGTTGCTTGTCCTAAAGTTGGGGTACCCAGGGATAGCTGTGAGATATAAATAGGATATATAGGTCACGTTCATGGCCTTTTACAAATTCTGGGCACCCTGCACGTTCATTTTCCAAAATGCATCGCTTGCATCAGGTTTGCATTATCACTCTTGCATCTTGGTGAAAATGCAGCATAAAATAAAGCAAAATAATGCTCCGTTCCCATTAGCGTTCATATTCAACTTAGCTTAACATTAAACCTAAACTAACTAATTTTAATCCTTAAACTAATTACAGGTCCGCTTCATAACACGCATCTGGCATCCGAATATTTCATCGGTTACGGGCGCCATTTGCCTGGACATTCTCAAGGATAATTGGGCCGCAGCGATGACACTGCGCACGGTGCTATTGTCCCTGCAGGCCCTGCTGGCCGCCGCTGAGCCCGACGATCCCCAGGATGCCGTGGTGGCGTATCAGTTCAAGGACAAGTATGATCTTTTCCTACTGACTGCCAAGCACTGGACGAACGCCTATGCAGGCGGTCCGCACACCATTCCGATTGTGATTCAAAGATTCAACGCCTCAAGGACATGGGCATCGATGAGCATGATGCGCGCGCCGTCCTTTCGAAGGAGAACTGGAATCTGGAGAAGGCAACAGAGTGCCTATTCAGTTAGCTTGCTTGCTCCCAGCCACACCTAGCACCAGTACCATCATCAACACCAGTAACTTCAACGACGACAACCCTTGCTAAATTCTAGTACATCCAGCGGCAGTGGCAGGCGGCAGCGGTGGCGGCGGCGGCGATTACGGCAATAAGCAATCACTACAATCAGCGCTACATCTCTCTGTCATTTCAATTTTTGCTAAATGCTAAACACGCGGTAGTCTAAGATTAAGGCTAAGAACCCCCACATATAAAAACAAGCCCCGAGAAAACATCATAATAATTGTAATTGTTGTTTTGGTTTACGGAATTGCAGTGGCCCGTGTAATTTCCGTAACCCAATTTTCTGTTCCTTATAATTTTTTTTCTTTCCATTGTCCGGACTTTGCACGTTGGGATTTTTGCCAGAGGTTGAGCCTAAGGCTAATGACCAACCGTTAAGCATATGTGCTATGTATTCGAAGCCCAGGGTTCCGTTTCAGTCGCATTTACTTGCAACAAGCTCCTCCATCTTCTAAAACGATTATACATTGATTATTCTCTCCAACAAATCTTTATTATTTATGCCACAAAACAAAAATTATTTAAAAAAATTAAATGTGAAAATGTGTGAAGTGTCTAACAAAATCGAAGTCTTTGTAAATTGCGTTAAGTTAATAAATAAATAAATAAACAAATATTAAGAGAAGTTGTGATTTTAGATTCTTTCTTATTGTAAAGCTCCCATCTTAAAGTTCAGTGCCCAACCCTGACCAACAACAGCATAATTTTAATTTTTAGGCAGCACAAAAGAAACTTAATCCATTTTAGTTTTAGTTTTAATATTTTCTGCATTTTCAAATGGAATATAATTTATATATATTTTCGCTACACACTTTCATGGTGGATATTTAATGTTATTTATGATTTGCGCTAAACATTTGACTAAATATTTGGTCTACGATGTGAATGCCAACACCAAAATGAATTTCTACTTGTGCTTCTGCTTGGACATGACCGAAACGCTGGATCCACCACCCGTTGTGATGGCCGAGGAGCCCAGACAGGTGTTGCTGCTTTGCGGCAAGGAGCCCAGGCCAGCGGCGGCATTCAGCCCAGCAATATTGTGATGGCTATTGTGGCGCTGCTTGAGCATCTCCTTCCACTCGGTCTCGAGGCGCACATAGACGCCGCCAAGCGGCTGGGCATTCTGTACCAAGCACTGATCCGTGCCCGTCTTTTTGGTCACATAGCTGGCCACCTGTTTCATGATCTTCTCCTCGAAGTCGCGCTGATGATCCTGATTGCTGCGGGCCGAGAGCTCGCCGGACCAGAAGCGACCCGATACATCGGTGGGACTGGGGAAATAGAGCGTGTTATATACACTTAAGGATCGTAGTTAACCTTCCCAATCTCACCGCTTTCGTGACTTCTTGCCCCGCGCCTTCCTTGGCGGCGGCGCACGATGCTCCGACTCGCAGCCATCGCTACTTGAGCTGTAATCCTCATCGTCATCGCGTACATTGCGCATCCTTGGGCGCTGGCATCGGGCATCCTCCTCGCTGGTGGACGTCGTCTCAGAGTCGGTGCTGGTATCCATTTGATAGCGCGAACCTCTCATCCGGCGGCTTACCCGATGGTTGGTCACTTAGGAGCAGAGATTAGGAACTAAGCTTTCATCAAGGGACGGCCACCTACCTCTTTTAGCACACTGTCCATGCAGAGCTGGGGTAGAAGGCCTTGGCGGCATCTCTGGGGCGTCAGGGAGATACCCTGCCAGCTGGGACTGATCTCGCCGGCAGCTGCCAGCTCCTGGATCCTCAGAGGCGGCAACTCACACAACGCATAATTCTCGCCCACCAACTGGGCAATGGCCAAAATGGCGCGCTCACGATCTGTCTCCACAAGGACGCTGTGCTCCCGGAACTGGCAGCCCTGGAAAATAAAAGGGATTTGCAAGTTTAAAATAAATTAATGAAATGCTTATTTAATACAAACATTTGGTCCTGGCAGCGTCTCATAGCGAAAGGCCTGCTGGCCACAGCAGGCGTAGCGTCCAGCTAGTCCGGCAGCGCCTACAGGGCCCAGGAAGTTCGGAGCCTCCGGATGAAAGCGGCACCAGTGCATCTGATAGACCGGAAAGTGGGCCTCGCAAGTGCAGCAATAGAGATAATGGCAGTGACCCCACAGCTTCCAGTAGACCTTCCGCCACGACTTGAGCTCCTTGAAGAGCTGCACAATGTAGGCATTGAGATCCCAGTTGGTGTCGCGCACATGGTAGCTCATTAGCTGGCCCCACCGGTTCAGCCGGATATTGCTCGGCACACAGCTCACGTAGGACTTCATGGTGTTGGTCACGCAGTTGAAGCAACGCGAGCACCGGAACAAGCCGGACATGCTATAGAAATGGCCCCTCAATGCCTCTGGATCCGGTTCGCAGAGCGATTGTATTAGCTTGGTCCACAGGCGGGGTGTCACTCGCTCCTTCTTGTCCCTCACCATCTCCAGTTCCAGGTTGGTGAACATGGCCGCCAGTCGGGTGACCAGAGCATCGTTCAAGCACGATAGATTCGTCGAGGTGCGGACCACCTCGCTGAGATGGGCATGACAGAAGGCCAGACACTCGAGCAGCAAGGGTTCCATCTGCAGGAAGCTGGCCGATACCAAAATGGGCACCACATTGTTGCCATCCAACTGGGGACCGTTGCTCTGGCCGGCCACAGGCAGATCCTGGCTCTGGGCACTGTGCTTGATCCACTTCATCAGCCAGTCGAAGATGAGAATGTCACAGTGCACGGATATGTCCATCTCCTCCAGCCGCTGGCCAGCTGTCACGTCCGCAAAGTAGCCCATTTTGGTGACCAGCAAATGCTGCGGACAGGTGAAGTCCCTGGAGGTGTTCTTCACCTCGTCGCAGACGTGGATCACCACTTCGGGTCTGTTAAAAGAAAGTATAAGTTAAGTCCTTCATAGATCCCAAATATGAACCACTTACTCCTTCTTCTCCTGCCTGGCATGCTTGCTGTCCTTGACCAGCAACAGGGACTTCCTTCTGCCGACATTCGTTGCTCCGGTCTTGGGTATCGGCTCCTTGACCAAGGCACGCACCATGCTATTGGAGATCTGATCCGAGTGCATCGAATCCCCGCCTGCGCCCTGAGCCTGCTGCAGGCAAGGAACCGAAGCTGTAGCTGCTGGCAAGCCTCCATGGGAGTGATGGCCCAGCTCCATCAGGGACTTCGAACCGCCGGGAAGCGGAGCAGCCGGCGGAATCGGAGCAGATGATGCGGACATGGGCACCGGCGTGGGCAGTGGCAGGAGCTGCTGGGCCGGCACCCTGCTAGGCTTATTCTTGCCACTCTGGAGTTGGGTGGGCATGGGAACCGGACAAATAAAGGACAGCACCGAGTCCAGCACGCCCTCGTTGATCACCGCATCCAGTTGCTCGCCCAGCTTGGGATGCAGGCCGCGGTACGTGGACTCTGGACGGGAGCGCAAGCTGCTATGACTGTGGCCGGAACGCAACAAGCTGGATTTCGACTCCGGAAGCAGGGCAGCGGCGGCAGCGCTAGTGGTGGAGGTGGTGGAGCGACTCTCCTCCGTGGAGCGACTGTTGGCGCGGCGGTGGGAGGGTCGTCGCAGTCCCAGCAGAGCGTTGACTAACGGGTTGTCCGCCAAATTATCAAAGTCGAACTCGTCCTTTTTGGAATTTCGCTTGGCTGTGGCCCCAGCACCAGCACCGCCCTCCATCGGCGGCACTGGCTCCCTGGTGTGTGGTGGCTTTCCCATGTCAGCCTTTGCTATCATATCGTTGACATGGCAGGAGAGCTTTAGAAACTCCAGAAACTCGTTCAAACTGATTTGAAACTCGGCGCCACCGCCGCCGCCGACCGCCTCAATCGATTTCTGCGTTGTTGGAGCTTGACTAGCGGCTGGGGGCGGATCCTCTGGCGGGCCAGTGGCACCTGCCTCGTCGGAGCCCGCTTTTTGCATCCTTTCCGAGGCACAAATCGATGGGAATTGGTCATTATTAATTGATTTTTCGGTTGCTCATAACAACACAGTGCAACTACAAGAACAAGAACATGCAACTAGTGGTGGAAAAAGTGCACGTAACGGAAACGATGAAATAAGTTCGTGTTATCGAAAAGTTATCGGTGTTCGAAATTCCGCAAAGCTTTTAAACTAAAGATTATACTTTTTAACATGTTTTTAATTAAGTTAATAGTTTGAGTGATAGTTTAAAAGTGTATAAACATAAATATTAGAATTTTGCCCAATTATCACAGCTGCCAAATAACAGCTGTTTGCTGATAAACTTAAAATTAGGGTTGTCGAATATATAAATATCGATTTAATATTCTTATTGGAAAATTATAAAAATAATATCGATCCTATCGTCGAAAATATCGATATATCAACCTTTTTTTAATTCATTGAAATTTTTTAAATTAAAATCGCGGTTAGCTCCTAATTAATATAAATCAGGGGTCGGCACCCATACACACACAGTTTTTTAGTGCCTTTGTATGCGAAGCTAACAGACCCGAATGATACTAACAGACCCGACCGATTTGCTTCTCTGCTGCTTCGAGAACCGAGCACTTGTGTACAGGCTACTCGGTAGCTTCTCTGTCGCAGCGGCACCTGGACATATATATACGAAGTTGTTTTTACATAGCTCCGAAGTTTGCTATGTTAGCCTAACAGAATCCCGAACAAACACGAAGCGCTTATACTATACATGTGCCGACAGCGCTGCCTGACAATATTTCCAGCGTGACCGCGCCGGACCAAACGAGAAATACCAATTTGGTCTCAAAAATATACTATAAAATACTATTTCATATTTTACAAAATACCACTATAAATACCATAACAAATAAATCGCCTGGAAATTCAAATAATAATATGTAATATGTAAAAATAATAATTGACTTATTATATATAGAAAAATAAGGTTTTCGAATTGCAAAAATGTTTGTTTTTATTTCATTTTACAAGATTAATAATATTTCAGTCCAACATAAAACTAAAACAATATGCATTCGTATTCAATTCCATATTCAATATATATTTAAAGTCTTAAAATTAATTAAATGCTTAAAATTCATTTTGTAACATTTTCTTAAAATAAAATAATAGAGGTACTTCTTTGTCTAGTCATCGATTAACATGTTCTTAAAATAAAATAATAAAGGAACTTCTTTGTCCAGTCTTGTAAGTTTTATTTTTAAGATCAGAATATCACATTTAATTATATTTACTAGCCTTCTTCGTCAGAGCTGCTTAAATTAAATTTGTTGAAATCTTTACATAACATTTGTTCATTGGGCTTAAAATTATTGCACCCATTTTCGCACAATGATTGTTGTATATGTAATATATGTGATACATTTACATTTTTATATATTTTTGCTTAGTACTCATGTTCACTATTTGTTTGTCTTAATAGATTATCACAATTGTTTGTGTGACCAAACCGAAAATACCATATAATACCATAAAATCTTAGAAAAATGCTACTAAATACCTATATACCATTAAAATACTTTTGAGCAAAATCAGAGCTGATAAAATACCAAAAAGTATTTAAAATACCATAAACGGTCACGCTGAATATTTCCTATACACTGTGCATACGACGCTGCCGACTAGAGGTGGAGAATAATCGATGTTTGTGGACATCGATGTTTTCGATGTTTTTGGTGAAAAACATCGATGTTTAATCGATGTTAAAAAAAAAAAATTACTAACATGATTGTTTCTATATTATTTAAGCTTTATTTTAACTTATAATAATGTTTGAAATTAAAAAAAAAAAAGTAGTTCTCGACAAAAACTGTTCATGAAGTTTCAAACATGCCTAACATAAAAAGATATTTCATTTTATATAAATTATTACGTTATTTTACAGAATTATTTTTTATTAAGTAGTAGTTTTTGAAATTAAAAATATTTAACAAATATATAAATTCATTTGAGATAATTTATGAGGAAAGATGAAATTAGAACTTAGATTTTATACGAGGGGCTTGGACAATGATAACGTAATAATTTTATATACAATTATATAAAAAAAATTTTTGTATGAATTTTTGAGGGAAAAAATTGTATGATTATCATACAATTCCCTATGGTTATCATAGGGAAGGGGGTTCATCAAAAACGTGATTACGTAATATATGGACAGCGCCTGACTTTGTTTTGCACCGCGCTGTAGAGATAGAAAAACATCGATGATTCCATTCCAAACATCGATGTTAGCGATGTTTTGAAAACATCGATTACATCGATGTTAACATCGATTTTTCTCCACCTCTACTGCCGACCCCTGATATAAATCATCTAAAAAAAATATCTCGATACAAAATTTATTCTTCTTGCAAAAATATCGATATACCGATATTTTTATATATTTTCGTAAACCCAACGTTGGTCACACCTTTTCCTTTTCGTGTTTCCGGCGAGGTATGCGCACATAATTTTTTCTCCACATTTATGCGTTAAAATAATTGTTAATTTCTCATTTTAGCTGTGTAAACATATTCATCCAGCTACAGAATGGTGGGTTCCAACGAAATATGTAAAGAAATTCGGTCGGAATACGGGAAAATAACCTGAAAAATGCCAGCTAAATCAGCGCTCCACGTGCAAAAGAAATATTGTGACGCCCGAAAAAAAAATTATTTATGTGCGACAATCTCATCTGTGTTTCATATAAAAACCCTGAGGATTGAAGGATATTGCTAAAACGAAGCACTTGTTTACTTAACAAATACTGTGTAAACAGTTGTGAAGGTTTGGGAGTATGATTCCCAGTGCAGCAGTCAAAGCCGGTTTAAACCTTAAAAAATCAGTGGACATTTCTTGCAATCCTCTGAAGAAATCCTCGGAAATATAAAATTAATCGTGTTTTACGTCCTCCTGACTCTTAACTATCTGAAAATAGTGAAATTAAAACAGTTTACGGCGGCCAATGGCCCGCCAAATTAAATTCTAATCAGTGATTAACTTTATTTGTTTAATTATCGCAAATACAGGGTCGTGTGCGAACCAAGACTGTGAAGAAGGCCGCCAAGGTCATCATTGAGAAGTACTACACTCGCCTGACGTTGGACTTCCACACCAACAAGCGCATCTGCGAGGAGGTGGCCATCATCCCCACCAAGCCCCTGCGCAACAAGATTGCCGGGTGAGTTTTTCTTGATCTTTGTTCGGAAACAGCAGGAACTAGAGGAATAAAAGGTCTAAAAGCACCTCCAAGCGCAGTTTTCTGATTTAAATTCCATGAATAACTACAAAGCAAGCTAATATAATTCCTATTCCTATTCCAGCTATGTCACCCATTTGATGGGCCGTCTGCGCCACTCCCAGGTGCGTGGCATCTCCATCAAGCTGCAGGAGGAGGAGCGTGAGCGTCGCGACAACTATGTCCCGGCTGTCTCCGCTCTGGAGCAGGACATCATTGAGGTTGATGCCGATACCAAGGAGATGTTGAAGCTGCTGGACTTCCACAACATTCGTGGCCTGCAGCTCACCCAGCCCAACACCAACAACTTTGGTCGTCGCAACTAAGTTTTTTCTATCGTAGCGCGTAGATGATGTTCTGGATTTGCATGAAATCACAATAAATAACAAGTTGTTGTGTGGAGTGCATTTTGAAATGTGTTTTTAAATTGCAAAGGTGCTAGGAAATGATTTGATTCAATTAACTTATTGAAGAGATAAGAGAAAAGCAAAGCTGAGGATGAGAATTCTATAGTTAGTTGCCTTTAAATTAGTTTTTTAATGAAAGTAAACGAAGGTCATGGTTATATTCAGTGTGTATGCAGTTTCTAGGAAAGAATATTGAAGAGATTTTTGTTTTATAGAAAAGAATTTCCACTCTAAACAAAACTTTTTGAATTTCCTAGAGAAAAGGCATTGGCTGGAAAGCAAATTAAACATTCTGCGCCATTTTCCTTAACTTATTCCCCCAATTTCTCAATTTAAAGTTTGGTTTTTTTATTTATTCGCATTCGAATGGAAAATACTGGTAGACAATGCACATACATATATGTAAATATGTATTTAATATATTCATTCCATAAATAAATGGGGGTTTTCGTTTCCTATACAGACCGATATATATATATATATATGTATAAAAGATATTCTCTACAGAGTGCACAATATAATATGTAAATCTAAGCGTGTACACAGATTACAAGTATATAGAGACAGGGGTGCCACAGAAATCGCCTTAAGACTTACTATTAATTTTAATAGATGTCGAAAAGTATGCCATGAAACATTCTGAGCATACTTTTGGACCTCATTCCGAGTGATTTCAAATCCACAGCGACTCCTTTGGCATCCCCGATAGTATATATGTTATGTATATGAAGGTTGGTGTAGGTATACGATTGATTGTGCCCTTCTTGAGCTTCCCGGAGCTCATTATAATCAGGATGAAGCGGGATCTGGTTGGGGTCTGCGCACCGGATTGCGCAGTACCAGCTCGGAGTCCTCCGAAATGATGGGCAGGGCATGCGCCCAATGGTAGTTGATCAAATGGCTGATGCTGTCAAAGATGCGATCCTTGGTGCGCACCACACCCTCCGGATCGATGAGCAGCAAGTGCTTGGGCGTCTTGCCCTCCAGCCCTGTCAGCACGTACTGACCGCGCTTTCCCTGCGATTCGCGTACCAAAAAGTCGCCATCCTGCAGCAGCAGCCGCTCGGCGATGGGTCGGGAGATGGCCGCATGGAACCACACTTCCGCCGTCAGTGGGCATTGCGGGCCGTCGAAGACATCGCGCACTGAGACTGCTGCTGTGGCAATCGTGGAGTTAGGCGGGGTGGGGGCCTGCTGGAGGGGATCGAAGTGACCGAGGGCCAGCTTATTGGTCGTCTGATCGGGCGGCGGGGAGTTAAGGTCGATGAGATTGCTGCTGAGGCGATCGCGCGGCTTCTTCAGATTCAGCTGTGCCACACGCGGTGCATGAGGATGCAGCGGTAGCTGCTGCTGCTGCTGCTCCGGCAGATCCGGCGGCAGCTTGTTGGGCAAGTCGTTGTAGTACTCCTTCACGTTCTCCTTGCAGCTCTGGTTGATGTTGCAGTCGCCGGCTACGGCGGCGGTAGGGTCGTTGAGCCTGCTCAACGCGTTGAATCTCAATGCAAAGGCCTTGCCAATGGTCACGATCAGATCCTCGCTCTGACCACCGGCGCACTCGAGCACGTAGCAGGCCCGCCACTCGTCCTCGTTCTTGGCTATGTACGCCAGAAAGTCCAAAGTGTCGTTATCGCCGCCAGATGCGAACGAAATACGCGGCATATTGTGATTGGCTATCACCTCGCCGGTCTCCACGTTGCACAGCGACAGGGCGCGGCTGGAAACGTTGATGATGATGTTGGTGCCGGCATGCTGCATGCTGGGCCGGTCCGATATGAAGCTGCACAGCCGCCGTTTGCCCGCTGACTTTAGGCCAGCAGCCTCGCAAACCCGATTGATGCACTCCCTACATGGTATTGGGGGTGTTATTAACTCGTCGTGCATCCTTTCATCATGGCTACTTACCGCGCCAGCTGCGTCCGCGTCTCGAAGTCCAGCGATTTCATCGAGGTCTTGACCTCCACGCAGCCCGTATATCGTACATTAAATGCTACTCCCACGCCCATTATGACATCGTCCGGATAGATGCAGCCATCGTTGGTGGCCCCGGACCCGCTCCGGTTGCCGGCGTCGCCATTCTTCGGCATTTGTGCTCTGTTCCTGTGGGCGTTTGGCAGCTGTGGGCGTCCTCTCGCGCTGGTATCCTTTTTTTCCCCCAAGCGCCCCTTTTTTGTTATTGGTATAATTTCGGATTACTCAAGGTGTGACCGTGCTGGCGAAAGTGTGACCAGAAGCGGCGGGCCTATCGATAGTTGCACATGGGCGGTACTTGTATGGGGGACAAAGGGGATTTGAAGGATTTGTAGAATGCATTCATTCTACAAGTAGAATGTATTCTTTCTTTTTTCCTTCAAGTCTTAAAAAAAAGAACATCAACAAAAAATGTAAAACCTAAAAAGAAAATAAAACAAGTTAGTATGTTAATGCTTTATCATATTTTAATATATACTTTTTTTAATTAAAAATATAGCTTACGATAGTTACCTTCTCCGCCCCCATTACTAACCAATCGATAACACCTGAAGAGCTGTGTGTGGCAAGCCAAAGCTTCGCGTCTGGCTTCAACTCTTGGCCAACCCCCAAAAAACAATAATCTGTGCTCGCTGCCGCAACCGCCGCTCAGTTTTTAACCGACTTTCGTGCAATATCCACGCCGTCACGGCTCTCCGGTGACTCAATCCGTCTATTTCCCCCCCACGACAGCGGCGCGTATACATACACAGCATATAGGCGGCGACACAACCAGCCGTGGAATTATGTATTAAACAAAACATAACAAATACGAATACTAAGCTACATATTATCCGAAACAAGTATATATATATTTTTTCCAAAATCAATATTCGCATGTTAGTTTTGTGTGAGTGAGATAGTTGGATACGCCCGCATCGCAACGCGCAGCATCCGTAAGCGAAGTGCAGCCAAGAAAGCCGGAAAATCAGTTTGTGCATCCCAAGTCGCGGCACTGGAAACTGTGTGAAAACTGGAACGAACGCATTGTATCCGTGAGATAGATTTTCACCACCGAGTCCAAGCCAAGTCCGGAATCCGTCCGCTGTTTGTTGCTTTATTGTTGCGGTAAGTTCGTCAGGCTTTCTGTGTTTACGTTTATGCCATTTTCATTTCCATTCCGCTGCCCACCGCTTTCGCATTCGTGCTTATACAATGCGGCCCAGTGGGCACGTAAATACATTCATACATAATTATGTACAGATGTATGTATGAAAACATCTTTACGTCATGCGACGACGGGCTCTGAAGTCATTACCAACGCTGACAGCAGCGGCCATAGAGATAAGGCTTTAAAGTGGTGACCGGAGCAATGTTGTTGTTCGGCTTAAAAATCTTTCAAAATAACATATCACGTAATCAGAATTCATTTCATGTCTTGATGGGTTCCAAAACATTACCCACAGGCAGTCAAAGCCATGCAGATAGGGTTTAAAACCAGTTTCCCAATCAATGTGTCATTTACATGACAGTTACAGTGGAACTTCTAACAGAAACCATTGCTTCAAGTTTGTTTATGAATTTCTATGATAATAGAACCACTATATCATCTTAATGTTATATAGTTTGCTTGAAAATTACATAAAACATCTGCTAAAAGTCAAAAGAAGTAGAGTTCGCTGAACTCTGGGTTATAAAAGACATAATAATCATATTTATGTCTTGCCAGTGTGTGATTTATTACACAGACAGCAGCGGTCATTAAGATATGGCTTTGAATTCGTGACTCAATTAATGAGTCATTAGCTTGGGATTTACAGTGGAAACAGAAGAAGAAAGTTTGTTTTTATTCCCTAGTAAGGGAAAAAGGATATGAAAACTAGATGCATCTTTTAATAAAACTAAACCTAAGCTAAATACAAGAGTTTAACCTTTTTAAAGTGTTTCAAAGAAGTTAAGGTTACAAAATTCCCACTGTATCTCCCCGAAATTAATTATTAGGGCCGGCATGCCGCAGAGATTCCAAATTTAAGCCTCGCTCATTAGCCAGGTGATCTCATCGGCGGCTGACTGCTTCCCATTCTGCGTCCGACTGCAGCCTGGCCTTAATTCACGCCTCTGTGCCGTTTAAACGGCAGTCCCGATCACGCCTAATATGGTCCACATTCAAAGCTGGCCCAAAGCGTTTACCGCCGCCAATTAAACACGATGACGTTGACCCTCGCGGTAGCAGTACTCCTCCCGTACCCGTACCCGTACCCCCTCCCGTTCCATTCATAGATTATAAAACTACATTCGACGATGGCGCCCACGCCGTACGGCCTTGCTTTTGTTTTTGTTTTAGCTTATGCTTTAGTTGCTGGCCAACTGTTTAACTCCAATTGATAATTGCCGGCAGAAGGCGTGGCACCTTCGTGCTAAAATCGAAAGGAAATCATCATCCAATTATATGGTTGTGCTCTTCAATCGGAAGCGAGGCATAAAAGCTGGTTTATGTTCAACCAGACAGAAACAATAAAATATTTTATTGTGTTTGGAATTTGGTCAATGATGAATTTTTAATGATTGCTTCAAGTTTTATCAAGGATTAATTAAGAAATGTCTGTTTCTGTTTCTACATTCTTAGATAATAAGTGCTGTCACCTTTGCCCTAGTTTTTAGAAATCAGAAAATAATTTACCGCTAGGCATTACGGTTTATTTTTATCTAACAAACTTTTCCCTGGGTTTCAATGACCCCCAAAGACTATGAGAATACTTTCCCCGCGGCCTTTGTGTTTGCTCGCTAACCGTTCAACTTTACCATTACTCAAAATTGTCTAATTGCTTTGAAGGGCGGTTTAATTTTGGGTTTATGAGGCGTAATGGGGCTTACTTTGATTTCAAAAGACGTCAGCGGTCTGAGGAAAATCCGTTCTATGATTAGACTTAATGGAGTTTAAACTAAATACCTTTCTAAAACTATAAAGTATGAATGTACCTATGAAAAAAGACTGGCCTTGCTTAAATTTTGTTTCTAAAAAAAAAAAATTGGTAATTGCTTTTACAAGGCTTAAAACTTCAAATATGTAGACCTTAACTGGCTTACCCAGTATTTAGTTTTCTTAAGACTTTAATAACTCGAATGTTAATATTTTAAATTTAATGTCAACCTTTTAGAATAATTTCTCAATTAAATTTAACCAAAGAAAGCCCATAGTAATCTCCTTCTTAATCATCATAAAAACACTTCAAAACTTTCAGTTTATATTTGCATTTTATTTGCCACTTAAATGGGAGTTTATAAATGGAATTTTTCACATTCTAAATATATAACTTCGGTGTATATTATTCGCCACCAAATAATGTTTATAACTGGAATTTTAAGCCTAAATATAACTTTAATTGACGTGTTAATAAACACTTGAAACTTCTTATAACAGAACATTGTAACATTTGCTTTTAATAGCGCATGGCGCACCCTGTATTTGCTAACAGAGCGCTGTTATGGTTAACATTTCCTACAGCAGTATTCTTACAGAGAGTCGCCGACTCATGCGATTTTCACTTTTGTTCGCGTTTTCGTTAACAATTTCCATAATTTTACTATCGCTTTTATTGTTATTTTAGTTACATACTAAGGTACATACACACGCACACTCTTGGACTTCACTACGAGCTATAACACGTTGATTTCAAATACTAAATTCGCCCTCTCCCCGACGTTATGTGAGTTGTGTGCTTGTATTACTGACCCATCAGCTGTTCAAAGTCCGTTACGTAATACTGGGCCCGTCGGTAGACCTCGGGTCGGACCACATTCCCACCGAATCCAATAAAGTAGTTGGCTGGCGGGACAGCCTCCAGGTCGGTGGCTCCATCGCCGATCATGGTAATCAGCGAATCCTCCGGATGCTGTTGCTTTATCAAGGCAATGGCATCCGCCTTGCCGCCGGAACGCGACGTGGGCTGTGTAATGTCGAAGCTATCGTAGGCGCCCAGATAATCGAACAGCATCTTGTTGGCATAGACACGGCTCAGGGGAATGCCCAGTTCGGTGGCCACGGGTGCGATGAGGCAATCGAAACCACCGGAGATCAAATACACCTGCTTGCCCTCCGCCTTGAGGTGTGCGATGAAGCGCTTGACATTTTTGCTCAGTGTACTCGGGCGCTCCTCGATAAAGTCCTTCACTTGCTGCTGCGTCGGCCGGATGATGTTCAACCTGATTTTGAGGGCATCCTGGAAGGTCATGGCTCCGCCCATCGCCTCTTTGGTCACACGGGCCACCTCGCTGCCCTTGCCGCAGAACTCGGCCAGTTCGTCGATGCCCTCCTCGCAAATCACTGTCGAGTCCACGTCGAAGCACACGATCTGTGACTGCTGGATGACCTTGGCCGCCAGTTGGGGCTGTTTGGGCGGTGTTATGGCCGAGGCCACGGTGGTCTTGGCCGCCCCTCCTCCTACGCCGTTGGTGGTGCCGTTGCCATTGCAATTTAGCTGCTTGGCAAGCAGATTATGGCCAGCGGCGGTGGCTGCAGGACGCGACATGCTCAGTACGGAACCGCTCATCTTGACCGGCAAACACGTTCTGTAGGTGGTGACTTTGACTTCTGTTTGTTTGACACAAAAAAGCTCGAATGCTTTGTCTTCGGCGTGGGGGGGACCTCAAAATTTTCCGCTGCCGAAATAACGCTTCTTTTTCTGTGTGTGTATCTCTTGTGCTTTTTTCTCGCCTTCTTTTTGCACACGCGCTTCGCGTCTTGCTGCTCAGCTGTTTCTTGTTTTTGTTTTCGTCTGTCTGATAACTGGCAACGGGTTTTCTTAGTGAGCTCTACTTAGTTAAGCGGTCGAACTGCTCGCGTTGACTAACTTTTCACAAGTGCCTCGAAAACACTCGATCGCCCTTTTAAGAAAACTCTGCTCTCGACGCACACAAAGGCAGTTGCTCGGTCTCTCTCGGTCTCTCGGTCTCTTCGCTCTCACTGACCAGCAGCGATCGGTTGATTACAAGCATGCGGGAGCGAGATATCCGTCTGCCTGCACATTTACAACGGTTTCTCAGGCCTGTTATCGATGCAGTACGATCGCACCGACGCACTCTCCTACCTTGGGGTTTTATCCGCGAATTACGCTCCATTCAGCCTTAATCAGTTTCAATTGGGGAGAGAGAGGGAGTGTGAACCTTTGAACCCTCCACATGTGCCGCCTTCATGCCGCTATGTCTGCTTATCACACAGCGTATAAACAATGGATCCAATTATGGTTTAGCTGTCATTAAACCCGCGACACTAGAACCGCCTGGAACTGGTTTCTCCGGCAGCAGGCGACCGCGTCCTTATCACTTGTGGCACCATTCAACACTGACCGATTATCAGGGGGAACTACGGGCGGGGTGTTTTTGTGGCTAGACATCGGAAGACTACCCCAAAACAGTATCACCAAAAAAATAACAAGTGTGTTATTTGCATGACCCCGGTACTAGGAATCAGTCTGGTATAATTCGGATTACAGTCGAGCCTCCATAAATGAGGACTTGTTAAAACGTTTAGCTAGAACTTTCTAATAGCATAACGAATTTATTCTTTCTTATATCTACTTAATTTAATTCATGTATTGGAAGAATCGTATAGTACCACCAACAAACTTAATATATTCACATGCTTAATACTTTTTAAAAAGAAAAATTACAGAAACAGTAAATAATGTTAGGATTATCAAGGTTTGAATACACCTGAAAGTTTGTCTAAAAGTATGCAATGAAAATTTTGAAACCTATTCATTGTTAATTCGTGTTTAAGGCAATATAAAATATTTCAATACTTAAATTAGGAAAACATTAAGAAAAATAAATATTAAAATCGGTTCAAGATTCCCTGAGACGCAGAAATCTCTAGATGTTTTGTCCTCTATCTTCTTGTGTCACTCTGAAAATCTTTCTCGAAGTTAAACTGTATTTGAAATGCCCGCTTATCAGCAGAGAAGCGTACTTTTTGTGTCTGGTAGATTCCCTGATCGGTTTGCAATACTTTCTTTTTTGAATTATTATTGATTATTCATTGATGTGGAAAATAACCGAAATCGAAGCTGATTAGTGCTGTCGCTAGCTCTATGTATTTTTAAAACTGGGGGATTTAAATTTAAACTGGCATGATGCGAATCTGATGCAATTACACGCTTGTGTTGCAGCTTCTTACGTTACGACGTAAGCAGAGAATCTTCAGAAGAATTGAGCGGCTCTCTCTTACTCTCTATCTCTCTCTCTGCCTTACAAGTTGTTTGTTTTCTTTATTCTCCATAAATTAGATACGAAAAAAAAGTGAGGCGCGTGCAATGCAAGCGAAAAAAACAACAATTGACAACCGCGAATGCAATTCCACTTTTGCGGTCTCTAGTTGTTGCTATCGTTGCTATGGCAATTTTTTTATTGTTGCTATTTTTTGCAATTGTAGAATAACAAGTTGTTTTGACCGTTCGCGATCGCTCGCGCTTTTGTGGTAAACAGGGAAAAACAACAAATTGCAAGCAGTGGCTAGACCGCAAAAGTATTTCATTGCCAGGTGGCGTTATCGATAACGATAAACAATTCATTGCGTGCGGTGCGGTGCGTGTATATGCATGCAAGAACACGTTTCTCATGCATATTTAAAGCTCGCCTCGGCCAACGACTTCCACCAAACAAAAGCCGTAAACAGTTGATTATTTTTAATTGTCGTTGCCTTGAGCGACCAAAATGCCGAAGAGAGGCCAATCACAAGGGAAATGGCGGTCGCAACCGACCACACCTGTGTTTGTTACCTTTTACCTGAGCCTCGACGCCTGTCAACGGCTGCGGCACCTGTCGTTTTCAGTTTGAGTTTTTCCTTGCCTTGGCAACTCGTCTTGGGTTTTCGATTCTCGGTTTTGGGTGTTGTGTTGTGTTCCTTTCGGCTTTGCATTTATCGATTGACCTTGTTGCTGCATACATTTTCACCAAAGTCCGTTTCCATTTTGTATATTTTCCGAGGACACACAAAGTATAGAGGTAGGCTCGTCACCTGATCCGAAACGCATGGCAAAGTACCTAAGCTGGCTAATTTATTATGCCCACTGAGTGCCCGGCGCGATAATGGTTTCCAATTTACGAAAGAAACCTCTTTGAACAGTACAAATCCTCTAATTCATACCGTCATAGGAAATTAAAGGTCTTAGGACATTGGATAATTGAAAACCGTTTTTGTTGTTCGTAATTTAGTGATTAATAAATAGCTAAAATAATTTTGTATTAAAATTTGGGTCATAAATTCCTTAAATTTATGAATTTAGAATGCCAAAAATGTTTATTTAACTTCAGTTTATTAGTAATTTGACTCAAAATCTATCGAAAAGGAGCGCCAAAGTATGCTATATATTAATTTATATTCAATATTTATTGTAATTTGTTTTTATAGCATACTTTTAGACACAATTTCAGTTGATTTTAACACAGAATGCATTTCTTGGGGAAAAATGTACTTAACACTTTTCTTTAAATACTTTTGGAGGTCTTCTCTTACTAGATTTCAAATCCATTTCGTTTTTTATAGAAATTTCACTGTATTTCTATTTATATCAACATCGAATTTAGTGAGGCAGTTGACAGCTGCCACGCCTGGTAATTGAGCCCCCTCCGGCCACGCCCACAACTATTTGCCTCCCACTTTCCATATAAAAAGCTTGCATAATGACGCGCGCTTTTTGTGGGATTGTTTTCGCCAGCAGGCAGCTGATAGTTGATACTTGATAGGCACGGCTTAATAGCATAGCACCAGACTGAAGGCCGCGTAATTGCTGTATTAATTTTCATCACCAGGCAGACTATATTAGACAATATTTTCATTAGTCTGCACCTCTCGATTCTCGATTGACTTGTTGTTTTCCCAACTCTGTTAACAGTTGTTTCCAAGGAGCCTTTTTTTTTGTTTTCGCGTCTGGTGATTAACCGGCAAATTGTATGTGGACGATCCCCCTCTTCCTTTCTATCACCCGGGTTGTTTACGGCTGCACGCGATTTTAATTCCGCTGATTAACTCTCTCACGCTCTTGCACACACTCACTCATACGTGAGAAGTAAGAGGGAGAAGAGACTCAAGCTCACTTGACACATTTACGAGTGGGGAGCAGAAAAGGGGAGCACCCAAGAAGTGCATGCAGTCTTGCTCTCCCCTTTCGCTCGTACTGCGGTGGTGCGTGGTTTTCTTTGTTGTTCTCCTTTTATTTTTTTTTTATTTTGTTATTTTGTCGTCTTGTGTTTTGCATCGCTTGCTGTTGGTTCATAAACAGTTACAAAGTGGGCTGATTGTGTATGGCAACGTCAACGGTTGTGCACTGGAAAATAAGCAGCAATCACAATAACAACAACACCAAGGTAGATGTCCGCTTCGCTGGGGGCCATGCCTTCATGTGCTAACAGTCGCGGTCAACAATATAGGTACTCTGTTGCCTACTCTTGACATTTTGACAGCTTTGACATGTTGACATGCATTTTAAGTTAAAAATTTGATTGTTAAGTGATGTTTTAAACGATTTCTCGCTTTGTAGCCTACTTTTGAACACAATTTCAATAGATTTTTAAAATCCACAGCGATTTCTGTGGCAGCCCTGATAGGTTTCACAATCTTCTGCATTTTTAGATTTTGAAAAATATAAAGAAAATGCTCTCTAAGCAGATTCCTTAAGTACATATTTCAAAGAATAACTTAACAGCTATATTTTTTCAAATCTTTTAACCATTAAAAATTTTTTTTAAGATCTTTAATTTAAAATTTTTGGTAAGAACTCTTTCGACCTCATCTGTGTACGTTGTTGATATGTAAAAATGAAATGCAAACACGTCATTTTCCGACGATTGCCTTTATTGTTGCTTTAGCTTTGGCCAGAGAGTTGCTTAACTTTTGCTCTGACAAAACCTGCAACAATGGGAAAAGTTTTACAGTCCGTCCGCCGGCGCCGCCTCTTCAAATGTAATTACAAAAGCCATTTTATCGTTGCTTCTTTTATTTATTTTTGAGTTCTTCGAGTTCGTTGCTCTTTCTCGCAAATTAACAATAGCTATGTTATGCTGGCATGTCGTCCTGACAGCCACGCCCTCGAAAACGGAAGGCATATCCTGTATCCGACCGTCGAAAAGGATTCCCCCCATTTCCGAACGCAACAGTTTCGATTGTAATCCGAGTCTAATGCGGTGATTTGGGTCAAATGCCGGGAGTCGGCAACAGAGGCAAGACTAATGCATGCATTGAGTCGAGGCTTTGCCCCCAAATGAAGTGCACTCGTAAAAAATATATCTGTACATTTTTTGTATTGTTGAGATAATCGGGTATGCTCCCAGGAGAACTTGATACTAATATAAATATTGCAAGTTGTTTGAGGCTGTAAACTTTACTACATTTTATGAGCGTTTTTGTTAAGTCTTGGTTTAGTAGGCGGATTTATTTTCTATAAATCCAGATTGTCCGAAGACAAGCACAGAAGGTTATAGTTTTGGCCATGCCAACGGGCCTCTTCAGTGCTATTTAGCGTGTCACCGAATTCGTACTTGGGAATTTTAGGTGCACGCTGTGCAAAAACGTGTACCTGGAAGGCCAGAGGGTTTTTGGACATGGTAGACCTGCTTACTTTCGATGAAGTTGAAGAATATAGATCCTAAAAATCCAGATTGCTCGAAGACAAGCACAGAAGGTTACAGTTTTGGCCATGCCAACGGGCCAGTGCTATTTAGCGTGTCACCGAATTCGTACTTGGGAATTTTAGGTGCACGCTGTGCAAAAACATGTACTTGGAAGGCCAGAAATGTTTTTAAATGTAGACCAGCTTACGTTCGATGAAGTTTAAGAATATAGCTACTAACAACTAATAAAATAAGACAGGGAAAAAGTAATGATCTGAAGGCAATTTTCGAAATGCATCTAATTTTTTTCAAGCGTACACGTGTGGGTTTTGCAATGTGCATCTGCTGAATCATTGCCGAAGGCGCAGCCTGAGCAACAGCAGTGATTGGGTCCGGCATTGCATGTGCAGCGATTCCCACAGATAGACAAAAAAAAAAGAAAAAAAAAAGAAATGAAACAAAAGCCTAAGCTCTCTGAATGCCTGAGCCCCGGCATCAATCAGATAATCGAAATTGTTTGCGCAACGCTCCATTAAATTCGCATTTCTCAATTCGAAATTGCAGGCCCACATTGCATATCCGAGGAGGAGCAGCACGATAATAATGGTGGAGTTCCGGTTCGATATCAGGCCATTGTTTCCTCAGGCTATTATCAAGGTTACGTCGAACCTACTGCCGCACACCTTCCGCGGCGATCGCCGTCAGTGTTTGTGAGTATTGAAACTGTACGCGGATTGGCATCCCCCGGGATCGGTCCGCCTAGCCGATACGTTTTCCACACTCACCCACACGAACTCCCACACCCACTCACTATGCACATTCATCCATCCACTTGCGCGCAGGGATGCCACCTCCAAGATGACGGAGATCATCGATCGCCTGGGGCAGCTATCGGCCACATCGCAGGGTCTCAGCAAGCCGGTGACCACCGGGCAGCGCCTGAGGATGTCCGAAAATCAGACGGTCTATCTGCTGGCCGATACTGAGGCGGGTCACAAGTAAGTTGGGCTCCCAAGAGGAGCAATTACTATATTATAAAGAAATCTAATCATATTATTATAACACTTTCCAGTGGTTCAGTCGTTGGTCTCCTCAAAGTCGGCACAAAAGACCTTTACCTCTACGACGAGACCGGTCAGACAAGGAAAGTCGAACAGGCACCGTCCATCCTGGACTTTTATGTCCACGAGTCCCGTCAACGCTCCGGCCTGGGCAGCCGTCTGTTCCAGACAATGCTGAGCGAGGAGCAGTGGACACCGGTCAAGTGCTCGGTGGACCGTCCGTCGGACAAGCTGCTGGCCTTCCTCGGCAAACACTACGGACTGACGCGCTCGATACCGCAAGCCAACAATTTTGTGCTCTTCGAGGGATTCTTTGACGAATCGCCATCTGCCAATGGTCATGGAAGCAACGCCCAGACGCCGCAGCACACCCGGAATGGTGGTCTGCACATCACAAACAGGTGAGTGAGTGGCGTGGCATGGCGTGGCGTAAGGCGTGGAGCCAAGGAGGCGTTGCTGGATAGCCTGCTGGCTTCCTGACCTGGCATAGTCCGCGGCAATTAAGGCGGCGTTGTAGCTTTCGTTGGCGCTGCAGGAAACATTTCACTTTCGGCCTCAGTTGGCCATTTTCTTTCATTTCGGCCCCATTTGCATATCGTATGCAAATCGGAATCCGGACTGTAGATTTGTTACCTTTGTTTGTTTGTTCGCCGGAGGAAGCCCGCTGATCGATAAGGCTCGGTCCAAGTTGATTATTAACTTTGCCTTAAATGGTGGCCTGTTTCTTGCATTTGCATTGCTTTTTAATCCGCATATAACCATTGCTTAAATTTATTTATATGCTAATAATATAAAATATATAAACATATAATAATCGTAATAGGTATTTCCATTACATTTTCCTTCAAGTTTTAGCATGAAAAAATTCAAAACTCGTTTAAAAATTCATAAAATCCCAAATATTTTAAGCAGGGCTGCCACAGAAATTGCTGGGGACTTGGAAACAATTGAAGTGGCGCCCAAAAGTGTGCGCGAAAATGTTTCAATTGATTTTGAATGGATTTGAAGTTCTCAGCAATTTCTATGGCATCCCTGCTTGTTTTAAATTTTAAATATAGCTTCTGGTTGCATTTTCTTACCAGCTAAACCTTTTTGCAACTATTTTTAAAATACATTTTTATTCTACAATGCATATCTACCAATAACTATCGCTTACTATTAAACTCTTTTTTATTTCAATATTTTAATTTAAAATCTTCAAAAATTAAAGTAAAGGCATTAAAATGTTCTAATTCTAAAGCTTTCTTACCCCAAATATATCACTAAATGCTTAACTCTTTCTCCACATGTTGCGCCTAACCCCATGATATGATAACCAACTATAACACAACATCATCAATATGAACAGTCCTAACACCCAGCTATTTGGGGCAACCTACTTGGGCGAGGATCATCGACGTCGCGGCTCCCAGCAGCATCAGGCAGCCCCAAATTTGCTCCAGCAAGTAACCCAGATCTCACCGCATGGACGTTATGGGGCCAGACGTCCCACCTGCAGCATGGCTGAGGTAATGCGGAGAATTTAATTGGGGATTGGAGCAAGTTATTTTATACATTATGGGTTTTTGGATTAGTTTGATAAATCTTTATGCAAAACTATGGTAGGTGGTGGGTTAAACATTATGAATAATATTCTAAAGCTAATTAATGAACAATTCTCAGCTATCAAGAAAATGCTGCATGCAAAAAGAAAGAAAACTATATTAGGTTTGTGTTTGTATATTTAAATCAGTGATGCCCAAGCCCCCAAGCCCCCGCCACATGTGGTTGGTAAAAATTCTGCCGGTTCTCTGCCGCTGCACATACAGTGTAAACGTGACGTGAGCAGCAGCAGCAGAGAAGAGAGAGAATGAGAGGTCGAGTGGTGCGGTTGCCAGAGCAGTGCAAAGTATTAAATTTTAATGCTTTGCACTGCTCTGGCAACCGCAACGTCTCGCGCGAAGCCAACTTCGTTTTTCTCTTACGCACACAAATGCAAGTCACATGTCATTGTATTTGTGTGGACATTACTGACTTAGAGTCAAAAATGAAACCGTTTACATATGGTCTCTTGAGCCTATCCGGCTCGAAGGACTCAACCGAAGAACTCTGTGTAGTTTACGAGCTCTGATTTTTTGTTTTAATGATTATATCCCACAGCTAATATTTTTAATACAGATTTACGAACTTGGCAAGTTAAATATGGCCTGGAAAATCTCCATCCAAGTTGGCCTGGGTCTAGCCCTTAAACCGAAATGTCATGAGCCCAAGCAGCTTTATGCTTTGAGTTCAGTTCAAATTTATACTCGATAGCAGTCGGAACATCTTCCAGTTTCCAGTGTACAAAAATATATTTTTATATTGTTTTTACAACTTGACCGAGTTTCGACGCGATTTGTGTGTGTGTGCGAAGTTTTTCTCCGGTTTTTTTTTTCTCGTGCCGATTACTAATTTGAAGTGATTTTAATTTATGGACGCCAAACGCGGTAATGCCGCCGGGGCACGCCAAAGCGGCGGCGGTGGCTATCATGCATCCAAGACGAGCATGGCGGTAAGTTGTGTCGGAATAAAAAGACTCCTCCAGATGATGACTAACTTGGTTTGCAGTCACGCCACGCGGGCGGAGGCGGCGCTGCTGGTGCAGCACCCATTGGACGCAAGGTTGCCAGCGAGGTCAGCATTACGCCCAGCCAGTCCAGGAACCAGGATGTGAGTCGTCTGCCTGACTGGCAGTGTGTAGTTCCCCCCGGTTGATCCCAAGCCTTCTTATCACAGCCCCGCAAGAGTCCCTTGGATGCCTTGAGCCGCAGTGGCCCCATTCAACGCAACCAGAATCCCTTCCAGCGTCGCTCGGGCTTGCAGGATGTTGATGATTCCTTCTTGGCCGCAAATGCCTTTGCTCGTCCGCCCAGGGTTCGTCACTCGGGCCTGGAGAGGGAGTCGCAGCCGGTCGTTATGCCTGCTCCCGTTCGCATGGCCGGTGGTCAGGAGCCGATGCAGCAGCAGCAACAGCAATATCAGCAGATGCCTCCAGCAGGAGGGGAACCACAGCAACCACCAGTGGCTGCCGTGCCCTCGGCGCAGCAAATCATGCAGCAATACGCCCAGCAACCGGCCGCCGGTCAGCCAACGCGCCATGAGCCAATGCCCTCGGGACGAGCTCATGTCCATCATCAGCATATGCAGCAGCAGCAACAGCAGCAGGTGCCACAGCAGCAAGTGCAACAGCAGGCTCCGGTCTATGAGCAACAGCAGCCCGTGGCCACCCCACCAGAAGCCCAAAGCCAGAATAGGTACCCAACACAACAGCAGCAGCAACAGCCGCCACAGCAGCAGCAACCACAGCAGACCCAGCAGGGATATGTAAATATATCCAGGTTCAAGAGGAGCCTGCATTAACGAACTGTACCCTCCGACCCACAGACTACACAGCAGCCAACACAGGCTGCAGCTCCGGCAGCAGCATCAACCGGAGGAGCAGGAGCAGCTGGAGGCGCAGGAGCAGCACCCGCAGCCGGAGGAGCTGGCAACAATGCAGCACCACAAAACGGTAGTGCCCCGCCAGATGCCGAGATGTGCACCACTTGCCCCAACTGCCAGACTACCATCTACTTGGTGCGCTCCCCCGAGCTGGGACACGGAGATGCAGCTCGCCCCTACAACGAAATGTGAATGAATGATGAGTGGCTGAGCTGAGAGACCAAATTCCAAGTGCAACAAATCCCAGTTACGTGAAAGACAATCCCTGCAGTCTGATGATGAAACCTGAACCAGAGCCTCCAAGCACACTCCCCCAGTTAATCGTTATGTTTCGTTTGTTCCTGTTTTCCGGGAGGAAAGGTCTCTGCGTTCACCCAAATTGTGTGTAAAGCTAAATTTCGCATGAAAGAATATTCGGTGGTGGCAATTCTCTGTAAATAAATTAAATTTCTCGCTGTGGCAATGTGTTTGGCTTTTACTTTCGGTAACCGGGAGAGTGGGTCAGGTCAACCACCCCCGAAGTTACGAGGGTGTTGGCTTTGGCTGCGTGCCAAGGCCCTGTTTTCGTTTGGGGGGTCGTGACATAAAAATAAAGTTGCTTGCGTTTTGTAACCCAGATTTATATATGTATTAAGAACTGGGCAATTAATAGAGAAATTCATTGAATTGTATGGGCCACGAAATGGGCACTAAATTGTTGAGATCCTATCTTTGTATTACCTTTTTCTGACCTTATAAATGGCTCTATTTCAGATAATTCATGCAGGCAATGCGAGAAGTGGCAAAGGCGGCGGCAGTAACACTGCAGAATCGAACAGGTAAACAGCTTAAACCCTTAATTAACATCAATTACCTGAGCATTATTATCATTTCCTTGCGTGTATCGTCTTCATTTTGGGTTTCATTCGTTTCTTTCTTTTTTCGTTTTGTCTTTCAGAATCAAATAGAACAAAATAACACACGGCTGCATCTCACATACAAAAGATAGACGATAGAAATCAAAAGCATCAACTTAAATAACAACCCCAGTGTACAAAGCCTTGATTTTAGCCAAATTATTTATATATTTTTTTCGCCCTAGTTAATTTATATATCTGTATACAAATCGATGAATTTAAACTTACACAAGTACCAAGTACAAGCAGAAGAAGCTGCACTTGCCGCATGCCACCAATTCACCACAAAAAATAACACCAATCCCCCAAGAAAAGCACCAGAAATATTGGAACACCGCTATACACACACACACAAAAACATAAAATACCTGACAAATTGTGATTACAACATATTACTTACGTATCATTTAACATTTAACAAGCATTAATTATTTGTTGTAACTTATTTTGGTTTTTTTTACCGAGCAATAAAATCAAATCAAATCGATTAAATCAAAGTCCATCAGGCAGAGCTCGTAGGTAACAGTTGAGTGTTCTCAGTTGAGCAATAACATCTTAGCTGAGAAAACTATGCTCTTCGGTTGAGCGCTCGAGCACTAAGAGTGAGACTTTTATTTGCAAGCTCTGCCATCTAGTGTGTGTCGTTGTTTTCGATCTAAAAACTAGTTTTAAAACAGCTTTTCAAACAATAAACAATTTTCCAAACAGCGGCATGGTTAACCGTGACCTTGCAGAGATTACCGCCCAGCTGCACCAGCAGGACTTGGACGATATCGAGGCCCATCGCTACATCCCAGAGCCCGAACATGAACCGGAGCCGGAGGAAGAGCCCGAACCCGAACCCGAGCCGGAGGTGATAACGCCCCCTTCGCCGCCGCCCAAGAGCCATACACCAACTCCGCCGTCTGTGCGTTCTCCCGAGGTGGCCGAGAGCATCATTGGCCAGAACCGACGTCCGCCAGCTTTCCAGCTGAGCAAGCAGCACACGGGCATGAAGAACCGTTCGTTTGGCGTCGGCGGAGCCGTTATGCCCACCAGCAAGATGGAGTTCGATCAGATGGAGCGCGAGGACTTCGGTGTGGTTAAGATCAATCGTCCGCCGGGCCATGATGTCATCTCGCCGGGACACGACAACACGGATGCCATGTCCACAGCGTCCTCTGGTGGCGGCGGCGGCCTCACCGATCAGGGTTACAATGATCTCAAGTTTTATCACAACAAGTTGTGGTAAAAGGCAAGAATCCTTGCAGGAACAGGATCATCACAAAATAATAACACAGCGGAATCTCGCATCTTTTGTACGCCTAATTAACAAGAATTAATCTAGGAACTAAGAATACGTATTAATTAATCAAAAAAAAAGACACCACAACCAACAACGGTTCCTGTATGGATTTTTCTGTTGTGAGCTTCTTCTTCAGACCTTTTGTTGTTGATTCGTTCATTCGTTACCAAGCCACGCACTACTCCGTAATCTCTAGAGCCTCACCAGATCGATCCTTAATCTTAACAATAGCGCAATTCAAATGTATGTGTAGACTAATTACTAGATAATTAATCAGCAATCATTTGACTGAAACTCCCTATAATTTATTTACTAAACCAATTGTTTTGCTTTGTGCCATGAAAAACTCCAGAACGGAACCCCTAACGTAATCCAAACCCCTGTTGTGTATCTTCCAATTACAGCAAACGCGAATATTTCGAGCAAATCTATAGCGATTACATGCTATAGGCACAGATCCATCTTCATAGCTAATACTCAACATTGATACATTGATACAGAGACCCCTGTACCCGCAAATAGCATTAAAGACGAAAATAAATACCAAATAAAGCACAAACCAAGTTTTGTTAGTCGATTCTACTGGCTCTTCCATTTGTTTAATCTGCAAATACAACTATGTACGTTTACACACACATACACATGAAATGGAAATCTACGGAACTGGGAGCTGAGCTGCTGAGAGGTGCACTGAAAATCTGCTGGGAGAAGAGGAGCTATCTCGTTGATGGTGCTGCTTAGATATTGCTGGTTTATCGCTGGAATTGCAATCCTTCCCTTACATGTAGATGAAGTTGAACCTGGAAGAGGAGGCAAGGAATATGAGTTAAATATAAGGAAGTCTGTGATTAGTACCCACCTGCAGAGGGCCTGCGGCAGCGATGAGATGATCGGTCCATAGCCTTGCGAGTTGTCGTATAGCTCGAACAGCGGCGCAGCAACAAGCTTATAATTTTTGGGCACAGCAAAAAGTGCTAGATTACGGAAAACGATAGAGACAGAATTGATGTATGTTGAGAGAGCATGGAGCATTGAAATTCACAGGATACATTAGCTAGGGGGTATTACAATCGGTTGGTACAATTTACATATATAAAGAATAGTTTGTCGCTGCCGTATATGATATATAAAAAGAGTTGTATGCGTTATGTTTTACATTCATAGTTGGATTCGTTAGACTAATTACTCTCTAGGCTTCGTTGCGGCTTGCAAACTCCCACAGAGTTCTGGCACTTTGCTGGCCCAGCGAAGCCTCCTCTAATTTTCAGATATGAACATAATTTCCATTAAGAGCAACCTTATACATGGTGTGGGGCGGTTTCATTAGCAAGTACGTAAGTATGGTCGAAAGGCGAGTATAAACAGAGTATTTTGCTTTGTGTTTACATTAGACGGAGTGCTTATATTAAGGAGCGACCTGGCTGCGGCGCAGCATGCACGCAAATCTGCACAACACGCTAGATTTGGGCGCATGACCAGAGCAGCCAGCAACGTTACAATGCTCTCGACTGCCTGCCCGGTGGTTAAGACTGGATAATGGATACACAACAACCTTAAGATTGAACAACACATCTAGACTTGACAAAAGTAAGAGTAGAAGCTAGGCGATTAAGTAAATAATTAGGAGGATATTAACATGGCTGCGCTCAGTGTCACTAGAATGTCGACATATTTACAAAATTAAAGTAAAAGAACAATCATTGAGTTTGTGGACGGAAAGAACAAAATATGCCAACACGCCGTTCAGTTCTGAGCGAAAAAAATACAATTTGAATTTCGATTTGATACAATTGGCAAATGGATAGAATCCAAACTAACTAAGAGTTCGTGTGGGCGCACGCCTTGCGATCGATCTGTTTGTTTCTTTTTCTTTGACTTTTCTTTTCTCTGTTCTGTTTGCTCGATTCTGTTGTTCTATGGCATTGCACTCTTGAGAGTTGAGTTGGGTAGATACGACACACACGGCGCTAATGGAACAGCTCAGGGTACATCGTAACTGGTGTTCCCGTCCGTATCTAAACAGCATTGAAAAGATATGACATGAGGTTTGTTAGCGTATTCGGTTTTTTGGCAAACAAAAAAACAGCTATAGGTTATATATATATTGAAAGAACATGGAGAAATGGATATCTTCGATATACGCTGCTCGGATATACCTACGCGTACGGGCATCGAGCGAGCCCACTGCGGATATTTACCCTTTTCATGGAGCTGGACGAGGAAGAGCCGCTTATGCTCCTTCGGCTTGGTGATGTGCGGCGGAATGTATGGGTATTGCGGTGGCTCAAAGTTCGGCCGCCACCAATTGCCAATAGTGTCCTCGACTATCCATTCCTGCTTAACGCCATCCTGACGACCCAGCGTCTGCAAAAATACATTTTTTGGTGTTTAAAAAGGTTTACTATTAGTAGTTTAAAAAAATTCTCACCTCAGAGAGCAGCCTCTTCAGACCCTCGACCTCGTCCTCGCCGGCGTTCAGTTCGCCACCCGGCAGCTTAAAGAATGTGGTGCCCAGCTGCAGGAGCAGGACATGGGGCAGGCCGTGCTCGTGGACTAGCAGAACTCCCTCCACGGACCGACGCATGCCGATCCGATCGAATTCTTCGCGCATTCGTTGAAAGCGCGACGGTACCGACGGATCCTTCTCAAAGAGCGGCTCCTTGGTGCCGAATGTGTAGTTGGTCAGCGGGTATCTGCGAATAATGAATTTACTATCAACTAGAGCTCTTTCCGGGCTTCCCTGGCTAACTCACAGATTGATGGTGCGATTGATAGTCAGCGCCTGATTGGTGGCATACTTTTGCGTGCCGTTGTTGTTGCTGTTGACGGCATCCGCCTGACCTTGGCTTCCGCGGCGCGGCCAGCCGGAGCCCGATTTGTTTGAGACTTGCGAGGACGCCATTTTGTTATACACACACCGCGAGTCCGGTTCGGTGCTGTCCTGTATAGGAAAACTGCTGTTCAAGTGATCTAAGTGATCCGGGTGGTTGGAGACAACTCTCCACACAATTGCACTATCTTTGCCTATATATTTACAAACGTAGTTAATAATTTAGCATTGATTTTAGGCGATTTCTCGATATTTAACTGTCCAGCGATTTTGCAAAAAATTTCACGCCGGGACCAGGGCTGCAATCAGTGTGACCACAACGATCACGACAAAAATACGGTCCTAAAACAAATACCAAAAATACCATTTTAGTCTCCAGAAATACTATCGAAATAACACCAGCTTAAAATATTCAAAAATTTTATTTTTCAGAGCGCGTGCACCCAAATATTACTTCGGTTTTGCTCCGAAAAATAAAATGGACTAATTTACAAGGGCTATTTATATCTAAATAGAATCGTTTTTTTTCCTTTATGATTCCGCTCAAGCTGAGAGTGCAGCTACAAAATAAAGGACTTAAGACAGGTGTTTCCAGTTTTCTCCTACGGCAACTGGTCACACTTAAATCGCTTATAAGGCGCGAAAAAAATAGTCAGTTTTACCCCATCTTTCACTTTTTCCGCAGATAAAAGTACACAACCCACTGAGGCATTTGGCTAAAACGATCTTCCGCTGAAAACGCCGGAAAACCTCGTCTTAACAACTTTTGAGCCCATTTTAAATTGCATCCCTGGTTCAGCAGCGAATGACATCTGGCAACGCTGTGCCTTTTCATCCGCCCCCATCTGGCACCACTGCTCCATTAGTTTTTTGTTTATGTTGGGACGTTGTCGGAAAAATCGGCTGTGTTCCTGTGTGCTCGCTCCGCAATGAAAAGCTGCTAAAAAGCTAAATATAAAAATCAGCGCAGCGCGCGACCAGACACACGTTCGCTGGCTGCATTGTTCTCACATGACGACACGGGAAATATGTGAATGCGGAGAGACGAAAAGGAAAACGCATCTTGTGTGTGTACATAAATATGTAACTGCGGCCGTGTATGCGTGTGCGATTGCGGCTGTGTTTGTGTTTTGTGCAATGGAAAAGTGATTATTATAAATGAAAAGCAGAGAAATGTGTAAGTGTGCCACCGAAAACGCTTTGAACTTTTCCATTTACGTGTTTTCACCTCATCCTCTCATCTTCTGCTCCCCCGCCTCCGGCGCACCAGCCGTCGACGACAAGCAGGGTGTTTGTGTTCGCAGTGGTGTGCGTGCCAGATAAAAGACACTTCGCTTCGAGTTTCTGTTCCGGAAGGATATTTAGTGTCAACCGGAGGGAATAGTTCGTACGCCATCGCCCCTAATATGCAGGCACGTTCATTAATTACGCGAAAGGTCAAAAGTTAGGACCCAAGGAGCCGCAATAATAATGTTGTAAGGAGGCGGCGAGGGAGAGAGCCAGCTAAAGAGGAAGTGAGAGAGAGAGAGAGAGAGCGAGCTGTTGTGCAGGTGTGAGTGCGTGGTAGAACAAAGAGGACGAAAAACACGGCTGGTCTCGAATTCGCCGCACGGCGAATTGGTGCTTTGTACCAAATATTGAAAGGATAACACACAAGGATTCTTCGGATTTCAATTGAAACTGATTAAAACTCAAGACTGCCAAGTTATACAATCCAAAAGCCATGTCTGCGGCGGAACTTGAGGCGGAAGCTGCCGCCCAAGAGCAGCAGCCACAGCAGCAGCAGCAACAAGAACAACAACAACAACCTCCGCCCAGTGAGGAAACCAACACCACTGCCATCGATGAAAATGCATCCAGCTTCAACAACAACATAGACATGGAGTCCCAGCTGCAGATGAGCAGCTTGGATCACAACCAGATGCAGTTGGAGGGTAACAGCAACAATGGCGGCATCCCGGGACTAGGAGGAATCGGTCTGATGAACTCCTCGCCGCCGCCGCACAGCTACCGGCACTCGCGGGCCTATCGCCACTTCAAGAACCCGCCGCAGCCGCACATGTGCATCCGCACCACAACGGAAACTGGCGAGGAGCTCTTCATCAACGTCCTTAGCTGGACGCGAATTGTGATACCGCAGGAGCCCAGTGATCCCATTCCCCTTTACGGCGGCATGCGCGTAAGTTATCATTTAGGGATTAAGCTAAATTAGTTACACAATTTAAGGACCTTGTTTAAAAATTGAAATAAATTTGCATACATATTATAATCAGCTCTAAATTATATCCTTTCAGGTGCCGCCTGGCAGCCCACGCAGTCCTCCCATCGTCTTTGCCGTCATGGCCAATCCGGAGGTGCTCAAGGACTCTGGACGCCACAGCAAAGACCCCGAGGAGCGACGTGCCATGGTGGAGCTGATGTGTGACTTTGTGGAGGCTATGAATCCAGGCGTGAAATTAGTCAGGTAATAACTGTGGTATTCCATTAAAAAATATATAAATTAACCCGAAATCATTTCCCCCTTAGAAACGCCGTAATACTCAAGGATCGCGACATCTCCGGCGAGTTAAAGGACGTCTGGAATGCGGTGCAGGCGCAGCGAGATCGCGAACGCGAGGAGCAAATGATGCAGCAGCGCCAGCAGCAGCACTATCAGAACATCACCACCCAACAAATGTTTCCCAAGTCGCCGGATGCAGCGCGGGCGGCCAGTGCCGGGGCTGCAATGAACAACGAGGCCGGCTCGCCACCGGCTCACCCAGAGTCGCTGCTGGCAGAGCACGGCAATGGAAATGGCAATGGCAATGGCATCACACTGGCTGTGTTTGCCCAGCAACTGGACAATAAGGTGGCCAGTGAGCAGGCAGAACAGCCGCAGGAAGAGCAATCAGCATTACTGGAGGAGGTGGATCAAACGGATGCGGGCAGCTCGCTGAATGGTGCAGCCACTGGACTGGACAATCACTCTAATGTGGAGACCGAACCGGAGGCTAAGACGGCTGCTCCAGCAACCACAAATGGTGCCAGTACGCCCACGCCAACAGCCACAGCCATCCCGCCGGTGCCAGCTCCAGTTCCAGCTCCTGCTCCAGCTGCCACACCAACACCTCCACCACCTGCTGCTGCCCCCGCCAAGAAGGAGAAACTGGGCGGCTTCTTGCCCAACGGCTGCATCTTCCCGCGCTTCAAGAACAACAAGCACAAGGACAAGGACAGCAGTCACAAGGAGAGCAAGAGCAAAGAGAAGACCCTGCTGAATGCCCTCAAGAAGAGCAGCAAGGAGAAGAAGGTGGCGCCCAGCGAGCAGCCGCCGGTGGAGAAGGCTGCCGCCTCGGACAATGGCACCACCACGACGCAGTACGAGAAGAACTGCATCAATAATCTGGAGTGCGAGGTGCAGAAGCTGGACCTGAACAGCGGCAGCAATAGCGACAACAACAGTATGTTTATCAAGCTGAAAGTGTCGCCGGCGGCCAATGCCACTGCAGCGGCAGCGGCGGCCAAGTAGAGAGCCTGAATCCTGAACACAAATCTCGTAGGTAAGTGGGAGAGCTAGGAACTCGCCAGTGACAGGATCTGCCGAGAGTCCCTTAGGGCTTAGAGTCGTGAATAGAGAGACAGAGAGAGAGAGAGTCGTGTAGCATAAACAAGCAAGATTTATATATATAATATACAGAACACACACACAACACACACAATTTTTGGATAGCCATTCAGAGAACAGAGACAGTTGTGCCATGCTCTCCAGCTCATATAGACAGCGCTTCTCCCAAGGATCTTCCCCCTGGCATTTACATAACGGACAAAAAATGATTAACGTATTTACATAGTTCAATATACATTATATGTATGAATCGCATACAGAGTTTGCCTTATATACAACAAGCCCCAAAATAAGAGAGAGCAACCTAGCAGCAAGAACCGGAACTCAAGTATATTTAACAATTAATAATCAAGTCGTGTAATCAAGAGAAACTCATGCGCCAAACCACTCACTACTCATCACATCTCGGGCTAACCGCTAGCTAGCTAGCTGCATTCCTGATTTCACAAGAGCCATGCAAAAGTATTACAAAGAATCCTCGCAGATCCCTCATCCATCCTCCTCAGCACCCTCTCGATCATCGATTGATCTCCTCGCTTTGAAGTTGAGGGCAGCAGAGACGGCTCTATGTATAGTAGCAACAACTAACTTATGTACCTAAAAGTATACCAGGATAACGACTTGTATACACAGACCCGCAATGTCGCTATTATTATGTTTTATTTGTGTTTAAAGTTTAACTTTTAACTTGTAACTCCTCTCCTCCCATTGAGTGTGTTTCCCCCTTTTTATATTTATTTTCCGTGCGTGCTTACTGTGTTGTAATTGATACTACCAATGGAATGTCTTCACCTGATAGCCCCCTTAATGTATTTATTGTTTTGTGCTAACACCCGAGAACCCTCAACTTCAAACGAAACCATTCACGAATCATTATACATACAGCAGTGGTCGGAGCGGTAATCCAAAGCCCACATGAAGGCCATCGTGACCGATCACTGATATAGAGTTTAGAAAGAGAAAAACCACAAAAATTCGAATAATACAAAATTCGGGAACCCAACTTTAAAGGGGAAAACAAAAATGAAAACAGTTTCAACTGCAATATCGGACTGAACAATGCTGCCATATATAAATATATACAATTAACATCTATATGCAAATATTGACTTTGCAATTTCCATAAATGAACGAAATTTCAATTGTGATTCAATTCGAAAATCTAATTTTGTTTCCACATCGAAAACATTTTACTGAAAAAAAAAACTCAAAAACAAAATACACTACGTATACCGATTACCGAATAAAATATAATTTTGTTTGCTAGGAAAAAAAGTAACCTCAAGTAAGCGCGAAGAACTTTTCCTTTTGGTTTTTCGTTCGATGTTTTCTCGTTTAGGTGCCATACAATGAAAAGGTGTATGAAGAATTTATCAAAAATGTATTGCCTAAACCTAGAGTTTCCTTAATTGTGAGTTGGAATGTGTCCCCGAATCGGAGGATCTACGGATCGCAGGCGATGGATAAAAAGAACCCTAAAGTATATACTAGTTTATAACTGGTTGTAAATGAGAGAAATGCTCGTGTAAAATTAGTATTAAATTATAGCACCACGAACCCAACAACAACAACAACATCAAGAAGAACATCAACAAAATCACACTATATAATTACAAATTAAAAACTAGTTTAAGATTCAAGTCTTCTAAGCGAAGAGCAAAAAAAAGCAATAATTTTACTTGGAAAGAGAAAAGCGGGGCAAGGAAATTATAAAGAAAATGCGTGCCGAAACAGCAAAGTGCGGGCTGTTCCTTAAAATCTTTAGAATCTCTTTTGAAATATGTTTCTGAATATGAAACATATTTCCCTAAATAAGATTGTAATAAATACAGTTGAGACTTAGTAGTGACTTTGGCTCAGTAATAGCCTATTTCCATTGGCCTGATCACTTTTCAATTTTCTTTAGTCCATCTAGTATTAATTCAAAAATAATTTTAAAATGGCGACCTACCTTCAAGCGTTGAAATACCGGAAGGCATGGTATTTTTTCCGGTATTTTATACTGAATATTCTAGGCAATTGAGGGGATTTGCAGTATTTTTTCCTAATGGGGGCTATGACACTATATTGTGACACTTCAAGACACTGTCGTTGAGTATTTAATTATCTAAAATAAATTTTTACTTATTAAAAGTGTCAGCTTTACAAAAAATCCAATAATCTACAAATAATTACTCCTAATAATAAAAGCAACAATGTAGTGTCATAACCTCATTATGGTAGCCCATTCAGCGAAATGTTAAAATATATATTTTAGAAAATATGCCAGTGGAATGAGGTTATGTAGGTTCAAAAGCATGAACAAATTTTTTTTTACATACGAGATTTCTGAAGATTTATGGAACAGCCCGGAAGAATTCTACACAACACAAAAAATAACACACTAGCGAGGGAGGAAACCCAACACACAAAAACTCACATTTTTATATTGTATATGTATGTAATAATAAAAAGAACGTATTTGGCAAAAGTGTAGAATTTGAAATGTGATTTATTTTGGGAAGAATTCAATAATTGTATGGAAGATGCTTTCTACAGAAGAATGAATGAATTAATCTTCAGGATCTTTGGTGATTGGTGAGTAATTCGTAGTGTAGAACTGAAGCTGCAAGAGAAGAATTCGAAGTGAGCTACTTTCTACAGAAGAATCTATACCATGGATCTCCAGGACCTTCAATAATCTGTATATAATAATAAAAAAAAAGTATTTGACAAAAGCTGCGATTTATTCATTGACTATGTAACCTATACCATAGATGGTCAGGACCTTAAAGGTTCTGTATCTAATGAGTAAATATTTTCTTTCTGCAATTAATTTTCAGAGGAAGAATTGAACATTCTATTAAAACAACGGATCCCTAAGGATCCTTTATAATAAAAATATCATACTGGACAAAAGTTGATTAAAATCTGCGATTTATTTTGCGAATAAGGATTTAATAAATATGTGGGATACTTGGATGTGTGTGCTACTTTCTACAGAACAACCTATACAATAGATCTCTCTCCAGGATCTGTAGGGATCCCCTCAATCCCTTCATTCGTCATGGTTGTTGGCGGCGCGCAGGCGCTCCAGCTCGGCACGCTCCTCCTTGTTGCGCAGCAGTGGCACATTGTAGTCGAATGCGTAGAAGAAGCCCTTGGGCTCGCCGGTCTCCTCGGGTCCGGGGACATATGGTGGCTCCTCGTGGACGTAGGGCTGCTGCTCCTGCTCTGTGGGCTGGTAGCGACCCTCGGCCGTCTGGTATTCGGCGGCATAAGGATCCGGATTGTGACCAGCGGCGGCGGCCAGCTCGCCCCACAGCTTAAAGTGCTCCTCCTCGGCCTTGAGCACGGCCGGCGTCTTGGTGGCCGGCAGCTTGAGGTGAGCCGGACGGTTGTCCTCCACATGGAAACCGGTCTTGTCGGCATAATAGTTGGCCACAAAGTCACGGCCATGCGGCTGCACATACTTGTACGATCCGGTCACCTTGCCGGTCTCGTCGCGCTTCTCGTTCTTGCCCTGATTCCAGTCCCTGTAGCCATAGGCGAACTGACCGAGACCGTCCTGGCCATGATACTGGTGGGCGTCGTAATGCTCCTCCACATACTCCTCCGGATGCTCGATCACACGGCCCATGTACACGAACTCTCCCTTCTCATTGCGGGCTTCCGGCAGGGGATTCTCGCCAGTTTTTGGGGCATACTCGATGTCACCGATGCCCCGCAACTGGGCGCTGTTGAGGAACTGCTGGGCCTCCTCGGGCGTTATGTTGATCTTGAAGATGTTCTCGCCGCTGGCTAAAGAGGCCTGTAAATGGAGATAATCATGAAATTGGTTAGCCAAAAAATGAAAGCCCCAAAAGGTAAGACACGCTTTATACAGAATTCTAAAGATCACACACAAAAACAAGATATGATGTCATTTTTAGTCACTGATTTAAGTCCCATAATCTCGCATGTAAGCTAAGGTTTGCTTAACACTTTTTCACATTGTATAACTTTTAAATACATATTTGCACTGATCATCACACACAGTTGACATTTTATGGATTCACAACCCGGACTTTAATTGAATAGATCTCTATTCACAGTGATCTTTTAGTGATCGTAAATTTTAGCTTAATTATGCAAATGATCTGCTTTTACCAGCAACAAGGCGGCAGCCAATATGAAGCACTTCATTGTGGTTTATAAGTTGGGTTTTATATCCAGATATATCGCTCTACGTTTTCGCTGTTCTGCTGTTGGCGCGCTACTAATAACTGAATATCAAAGGCCCCCTGGCTTATATACTAACTCTTAGCTCGGCTTTTTTACGTTTTGCATAAATCTCTCGGCGAACTGCGAACTGAATGAAGATGTGCTTAGTGCCCGGATTCACCTGTCCGGTTTCTTACTCAGCTTCAGCTTCAGAATCGTACAGCCAGTGGCGGCAATATAAAGTTCATTATCGGCGCGTCGCTCAAATTCGCACTTCTCTGTGAGATACACAGATACAGAGATTCGGATGTGGAGACATCATTAATTCTATGTTTGCCGCAATGCTCAATTAGTTATCTAATAGCTCAACGGGTCTTACCCATCATTTGTTATTGCCTCTTTTATTCAGAACCCTTTTGGGGCTAGCTTCAAGTGGCATTTCGAGCTTCACATTGCCTGTCGAGTGCTCGAGTAGCTTATAGATACTTTTTTTGCCACTCGAAATTCTTGTGGTTTCTTCAGAGGTATTTCGGGTAGTCAGGAATGCCTAAAATCTGGTTTTGATTGATCTTATCTTGATGGCAAAGGCGGTTTGGCTCTAGTTAGTTCTAGAATTTGGCAAGTAATCTGCATATTAAGGAAAAATATTGATGTTTATCGATTTTAAATCGATTTATGCATGTAAAAACATCGGAAACTTTCACGTTTTTGATATAAATCAATTTAAATGATGGTTCAGGAATTTAAATAAAATAAAATGCCAATTTTGTAATCTTTAAGGTCTAAAAAATGTAACTGGTGCTTAGGGATCTCTGAAAAGGTATCTATATCATAAAGAAATCCTTACTCTTCTCTTAAATCTAAAAAGAAGGTCTTACATTTTTTGGGAAGTTGTATGGAATATTTTATTTATTTTCCTAACTAATTTCCAGAATGACAAGTTGGATAACTTAATATTTCTAAAAAAATTTCTTATAACTACTAACAAAACTTAACTTTTTTAGTTTCCCAATCTAGCAAAAGGTATTTCCCCGTCGAACCCCTCTTCGCAAAACACCATATTTTTCACTTAACGGCGGGCTATATGATTTATTTACAATTAAGCATCTTTAAGCTTCTCAATCACTTTTTACTTTTAATTAATGCAAAGTTTTACTGCCTTAGAGGTTTGAGCTTAACACTATGACTCCGGGTTTCCTGTCCGATCGGCGGAAGTTTTTTGTGTTTAGACATGCGCTGCCAAGCACTTGAAGTCCGTGTGGAGATGGCTGCATAATTAGATGCCGGGGTTTAAATGTCAGTTCAATAAGCCTCGAAGCTCAAGTGTAATTAGAGCTCAATGGATCTCTAGTTTGGAGAAGGGTTTCGGGTTTCGTAGTCGTGCAAACTCTTGAAAGGCGCTTATTAGGCTTACAAAGGGCAAAACTGCGCAGTTGTTCGATTACACAAAGTGATTTAACTATTTAAATAATAAACAAGCTTCACGTTCTTCTTCAATCATCGATTCGCATTCCGACTCTACTGTTGCAGTCGCCGTCTATTTTGAAAGTCAAGAGCGTAACCAAAGCGCCACATCATCATCCTCCTCCTCCCAAGTAGTATCATCATCATCTACGGTTGCCGAGTGTTTCCCACTGTTTTTTTGGGGTCTTTTATCTATTTTTAAACATATTATTATTTTGTTTCTAGCTGGCAGACAAAGGCGCGCCGAGTCCGAGACTTTCGGTGTTTTAGCCATAGATTTTAGCTGGTTTCTAATAACTAAAAAAAAAGCAGCTTTGGTAACAACTAAGGTTCTGGGTTAATTTATGATTCACCAACAGGTTGGGCGCAGATTTATGTGACAACAACATAACCTTTTGACGCATTCCTATTCAGAGATATATTTTATTGTTATTCTGGCAATTTCGGGAATCCGCTTTATAAATAAATAAACAAACTACGAGTAGAATCTTATTATTATATGGAAAATTCATTGATTCATTCTTAAATGTTGTTATTTTGTTATCGAATTGGAATTCGATTGATGATGCCAATGTCTAAATAAAAACGAAGACCTAATTTCCAACAAAAAGCAGGTTTTCTGGGCCTGTCCGTCTTCATTTTTCGGTTGTTGATTATTATTTTATAATATATTGTCTTTATAATATAAAATAATTGCGTATGATAAATGAACGCTGACGTTGTTTGCTTGTTTTTTTGATGGCGAGCGTTCGATCGTGCTGCTGCTGTGGGAAACAGATGAAATGTCAATTAAATTTGCATGAATGTATATTTATTTTTGATAAACGTTCTAAGATTTCGATTTTGCAATCTAGCTAACTTCCTCATGATTTTTTTTTTATATAAATTATGCAAAGAGTTCCCAGGTAAACACGGGTAAAGTGTTAACAATGAGTTTGAACAGTAAAGGTGATACTTACTCTCAAAAAGTCTTTATGCATAAATGGCATAATTGCCATGGGGCACTTCCTCATAATTAATGAATGAAAGATCAGTAAACAATAAGAACGTCAAGCGCCTAAGGCGCTAAAATAAACCAAAAATGTTGCTAAGTTGCTGCTGATTTTATAAGAATAATTCAAAAGGGATTCTCCTCATCATCTTAATGAATTATTATAAATATTATAGTAGTAGATTAAAAAACAATGAAAATAGATTATCAATTTTATTTGTCCTCTTAAACATGTACATTAAGTTTAAGTATTTACAATGATACACTCTATCTATAAGAATGATCATCTACCGGCCTTTGTTGCATTCAAAATTTAAATTTAACGATCAACGACGTTTCATAGCAAACAGCCACTGACCGCCATTACTGTACAGTCCAGGGCTGCATTATCGATATATGCGATAGCTCTTCATCAACTTCCATCACCAGTTTTCGGTTTCATATTGGACCACACTATCGTTTCGAAACTGATTGATTTAAATGTTTTGAAAAAATCTCTTTTTTTTAATATCAATATTGCCAAGCACAGAAATCACATAAATAGGCGAAAATATCAAACTAAATACTGCCCACGATTTTCCCATCGCCTATAAGTTTTGCCAGCTGATTTTGGAGCCTTTAAGATACTTAGATCTGTTATTCCACCGCCATTTTTTCGCTTTGCAACATTCCCACGTAATCATAAAATATTTCTTCTCTTAATTATTTGAAATTAACAGTTTTTTTAAATTTTGGGGGAAGACTGGGTTTTTTAGGAGGAAATATCGACTCTTTGAGATTTTTTAGGGGGAAAGCTAAATTTTCATCTGGCAACACTGCGTTCTAGCTTCGGTCACACTGGGTCTGTTCATCAAGAAACTAAAATTTAATTAAAGAATTTAATAATTCTAAATTAATTGCGGCCCTTCTGAGCAGTGCCAGTGCATAACCGAGTCCTTAGCCCACGCAGCGCGACATCGCGACAATCATGGTAGTGTCGGAGACGGAAAAGGTGAGGAAAAAAAGCTACGCCGCATGGTTTCGGTTTCGGTCTCTCAATTTCGTCGGCTGAGGTTGAGCCGTGGCAGCAGTGGCAAAACAGACAGGGTTGTTGCACAAGAGGGGGAGGTCGTCGAATCAGAAACAGAAACAGCAGCAGCAGCAGCAGTAGTCGGCACAGTGGCGTGGCATCATCTCTCTCATTATTCACCGTTTCCAATCGGCACTGCACCAGAAATCGGAAATCTGTAATTTCGCGCACAATTAACAATATTCACCGCTAATTGTTACTTGTTATTTGCACGCTGTTGTCAACGTCATTGCTCTCTCTCTCTCTGTCTGACTCTATTTCTTTCTATCTCTCTCTTTCGCGGTCACTCGCTCTCGCATTTGCATACCATCCACACGTTTTTCACCGCTGCTCTCTCTCTCTCTCTCTTCTCGTTGTTGCTGGAAATTTTTTGTCAAGAAAAATCGCGGGTGTGTGAGTGCGTGTGTGTTTTTATATCGCCAGTGTGTGTGGATTTATATACAGCATAAATAGGCGAAGCAGAGAGACAAATAAGAAAGACTAAATTACTGCAATAAGCTGTGGCGACGAACAACAGTTAAATCATATTTTTTGCCATGGCGGCCGCGACTTGCATCGCCTGAACTAAACCGTTGGTTTTCTTTTGCTCATCTGCTCTCTCTCCACTCCTTTTCGACTTTTTTTTCTTTTTTTTCCTGTATGTACGTTTTTGAACTTTTCAGTTAACCGCTGCTCTGAGCTCGCACACCCAGTTGTCTCGCGAATTTCAGCCGCAACTCTTTGTTCCAGTTGGAGACAAAAGTGAAAATTCTTTAATTCAATAAAACCTCAATTCTTTCAACAGGCAATCTGTGTTTTTATGTCAAATACGTCCGCGCGTGTGTGTGTGTGTGCTGTAATTCTATTGCCACTTTCGATTCGGAGTTCGCCAGGAGCAGTTGCTTTTCTCCTATAAATGTATTTTTTCCAGACACCCGTCTAAAGTAATAGTTTAACACTCTCACTCACCCACAGCTAGTTAAACGTTTTCACTAATTTTTGGTAAATAATACTCGTGAAGTGAAAAGGAGAGACTGCAGTCAGAAATCAAGAAGTAATCCACATACACACACACGAACCGAAATCAAAAGCTTCGCTCTCGTATCGCACACACGCACACACACGCTCACCCACTCAACTCAACCCAAATCTCTCACACACACACTCACACACAGAGAGAACCCGAGAGCGCGCCAAGTGAATCAGCGACGTTCGAGCAAGATCTCCTCTCCGGAAAAACCATCAAAACGCATCCTCCAAACACGGCCGCCAACATGCAGAGCGACTTTCACAGAATGAAGAACTTTGCCAATCCCAAGTCTATGTTCAAAGTAAACACTCGATCGCCGTACTCCACTGGGATTCGTCCATTCTAATCCGTACTTTCTCTCCATCTCTCCCTTTCTACGCAGACGAGTGCTACCAGCAGCGAGCAGACAACCAACACGGTTGCCCCCGGTCGTCCGGAACCTACTCCGCCGGCTGCCCAGGCTCCCGCTGCCGCCCCCGCAAAGGAGAAGGAACAGGAACAGCCCAAGGCCCCAGCAGCCGCCGACGCTGCTGCCCCAGCTGCAGCCACCGCTGGCGGGGATGAGGCCGTGCGCACCGAGCATCTGTTCAAACACCCGCTTCAGAACACATGGACCCTGTGGTATCTTGAGAACGATCGCTCCAAGGCGTGGGAGGACATGCAAAACGAAATCACCAACTTCGACACCGTCGAGGACTTTTGGAGCCTATACAACCACATTAAGCCGCCATCAGAGATCAAGCTGGGCAGCGACTACTCGCTTTTCAAGAAGGGAATTCGGTGGGTTTCCATCGTCCAGTTATTGCTATTATGTATCCTAAATGATTTGTCTTGCTTCACAGTCCCATGTGGGAGGATGCTGCCAATAAGCAGGGCGGTCGCTGGGTGATCACCCTCAACAAGAGCTCCAAGAGCGATTTGGATAACCTCTGGCTTGATGTGGTGAGTAACCTATGAGAAAATTAGGTTGTAATCAAATTGAGACTGTCAAGTGCATGTTTTCTGATGCATCTTTCACTTGCTACCTTTGGTTTATTTTTAGCTGAAAATCATAACTTTAATGTTCCCTCATTTGTAGATATATTAATAGCCGAATTTGACTCATTTCTTATACTTTCTAAAAGAAAATGTTTAAATAACATACTAAAACCCATCTGTTTTCCATTCTGCAGCTGCTTTGCCTGATTGGCGAAGCTTTCGATCATTCGGATCAGATTTGCGGAGCCGTTGTCAATATTCGCGGCAAGAGCAACAAGATCTGTAAGTAAACACTTGCGCCCATCTGCTTTCCAATTGCAAATTGATTCATGTGAAATTCATTTGTTCAGCCATCTGGACTGCCAACGGAAACAACGAGGAGGCCGCTTTGGAGATTGGCCACAAGCTGCGCGATGCCCTGCGTCTGGGACGCCAGAACTCGCTGCAGTATCAGCTGCACAAGGATACGATGGTCAAGCTGGGCTCCAACGTCAAATCGATCTACACTTTGTAGGGGGACGGGCCCCGCCCGCCAACCGATACAGCTGAGTTTAGTTAGTTTTGTGTTTTTGCCTCTAATTGTGGTTATAAACAACAGCGCTTAATCGTAATAAGTGTCTAAGACCCGAACCCGAACCCGAAATAAGCCCCTTTGTTATAAAAAAAAAATATTCGGCAATTATAAAAGTGAATCCGCTTTTTTGTAGTCATTTTCAATAATGGATTAAACGGAGAATAATAATATTAAAATAAACTACACTAAGCCCGGATACCTACAGACTTTAAATACTATAATTTTAATATTTCTACAACTGGAAAGACACGTTCGCATCATCTATTATTGCATCAGAATAAGTCGAGCTTTGAAGGAATGGAACTTGTAATTGGGAGTATTCACATACATATATCGTCTCTGGGGCGTTGGCCTTCCTTATTAGGCGAATATTGCAAAACTTCCCAATTTGGAATTTAAATATTTCAAATTTTGTAGCCTGACCATGCCTGAAAAACAGAAAAATAATATCATTTATATTTAAAATCTTTATACTTAGTCAATTATATTATAGGTGTAAGGTTTCGGCTTTAAGGATTCGCCATTTATATAAATATGCTTGCAAGATATATATTTTAAATAGTTGAAGTCCGATACCCAAAAATATATCGATATATTTCCTCCACCTTTTCATTAATGTTTTCAGCCTTTCTTTTATAACATTATAATTATGTATTTTTCGCAAGAACTACGCCTAGTGGACTTAAAAGAAATCCAAATATACCGGTTATCAAATGTTTTAATGTAAAACTAGACCAAACCAGTGGAATCGACATCATATTATTTTTATTATTTTTTGCGAATTCTTCGAATAATTTTTTCAAAACAAGGTTCCTGCCAAATTAAGCGCTTTTTCTGTTTTAGCTTATTTAGCAAAGCTGGATGAAATTTTCGACAACTTTTAGATTTTATAAAAATACGTTATTTTAGTGGTATGTTTTAGGTATATTTCCAAAGAGGAAATGGTATAAAAGGTATATTATTGACGTGCCAGACGGTCACACTGCAATAGAAGCAGACTGTCAGACCTTTTAGCAGACTGTTGTTCTTAACAGCTTCAATTCGGCCCCATTTACATGTTAACCTAAAGTTTTACGTCCATTTACATGTTAACCCAAAATTTGCGAAGCGACCGCAAGGTGGGGTAATTCTATTTTATTTCATATTAATATTTTTTATAATTCATTTTAAAATAAATGGTAAACATTTACAGTTTTTGAATCCGCCGCGCTTGAATTTTATGTTATTCTCTTCTTATGTTATCGTATGTTATTCTTCTTATGTTATGTTATTCTCTCCCACGCGTCGCGTTTCCCGAGTTTCGTTTTGTTCAGTTTATTCGCAGACGGTCACACTGCTATAGAAGTAAACACACTCGCGTAGAGCAGTTGGCCTTTTGCTCGGTAAAAAATAAAAAATACTCGATAAAAAATCCGTTCCTCGCGCACAAGAAAAACTAAAATATAATAATAGACCTACCAATACAAACAAGCGCACGGGCAGCGCAAGCAAGCAGTTCGTTGTTCGTAGAAAGGAAAACGAGTAAAAGAAAAGTCAAGAAAATAAAAGTGCAATAGATTCGGTTATAGGATTGTGCAAAAAATCGAAGTAGTCCCTGCCAGCACGAATAATAATAGCTGGCACTGCGACAGGTTTTGTTTTGTCGTGTGGAATAAACAAATACTAATAAAATAACCCCAGCGGAGCAGAATCATAACAAAGAGCAAAGGAGCAGCAGCATAAAAGACAAAGACAAAGGCGGCGAAGCTGCGGGGGATTGCGCAAATCCCTTTTTTTTGGGGTTGCACCACGAGCTGGAGAGCGGGGGACTCCGACTATGCAATACCCTAGGATCTAGGAATTAAACAAAATGCCTTGCGACAACGCCAAAACCTCGTCGGACATCGAGCATGTGGACTGGAACTCCGGCCAGCACTATGCAAATGTCAGGTGAGTTTGGCATTTCACACTCTCTTTTTTTACTCCCCCCTTGCGTCCCGCAGTGCCCTTGACATGGTCGAAAAAACTCTTAAGTACAGGGGGTGCTGGATATGGGGAACGAGGAAATCGAAGGGATCATATTTTCATAAATTGCTTTCCTCGCAATTTTTGTCTGTCTTTGGGGGCTCCGAGCTTGACTTTCAGTGCCCGAACCTGAACTACTTTAAAGCTTAAACCTTATGAAACTTTAAACCGGAGTATTCACTCTCTCCGACCGTTCACTGTAAATTATTCTGCGGCAAAAACATTCAAGAACAACATACAACAAAAGAGTAAAAAGGAAAAAAAAGAAAATAAGTGCAAGCACGCAATTGAAATCGTGGGTCGGCGAAAGGGGATTTGCGGTGGCGGGTGACATTCTTCTTGGCATTGTCCATTGTTTATTTATAGTCAGGAAACGGACATGATTTAAATGTTTGATTTTGATTGTCCGCTCTTTGGGGGAATCGAAATAATTGATGTAATTACAAAAATGCTAAATGGAAGTCTGTTCCTCAAGCCCAGCTGTCAATACCGCGCTGATCATACCACGCACCTACAAAATAAATAAATAAATAAAAACCAGATAAGACAAACCTTCAATGAAACCCAATGTGATTCATCTCTTGACCCAAAGCGGCTAAGTTGATATCACTTTCGCCAGCTTTTAAATTTTAAACTTTATGCACACTCGAAGTAATTGCGATCTTTATCACTCTAATCGGTACTTAGCGCCGGCTAATGACAATCATTGGACAGCCGACAGCCGACAGCCGCTAGCTTAATAACATTGTTTAGGTTTAATCCGCATACTTACCATACTCGCTCTAAGCGGATCGATTGAAATGCAAATCATCATCGGATTAACGATGCTGGAAGTGGGAATGGGAATGGGAATGGGTGAAAAGGCACTTGACACGAGGCGCCAGGTCAATCTGTCGACAAATTAACTAATTGCTATCGTGATTGTAAAGTAAATATATAGAATTTAATCGCTTGTTTGCGGGGCAATGCCTCTGTTTTTGTAATGCCCTTTGCATAATTCGCACATAGATAATGTGTCGGATCGTTAAACCAAAAAAAAAATGTATTTTGCTGGACTTAACTTAACCTGAGGCTCAACAGCGATAACCTCTGGGTTGTATACATCCATAAATATTTGTATTTTTTAAAAACGAATTCAAATATTGAAATCTAGTATAATAACCGGAAAAAGACCAGATAGATTGATCTAATACGTGTACAATTTGTATGCTTATCGTATATAGAAGTATTATTTTATAGTTTAGGGTTATCCTTTTGTAAATTTATGAATATCGATAAGTTAGAGATGCAATAGTATCGAAGTTTTCGATTTGTTTGTGTGGAAAATCGGTTTTAAATCGGTTAACATCAATTTATTCATCTCTACGATAAGTTTTACTATTCCAAAGTAGCCTAAAATATCTAATAAAGTTACCATTTTCCGATAAAACTTGGCAATACAGATTTAACTAAATTTTTATCGATATCAAAAACGATAACGAAAAAGATCTTTGAATTATTATCGATTTTTAAGAGAAGCTCATTAAAGATCAAATATTCTTTTCTTTACTGTCAGTTTTTCTTATTATAATAATTTTCTTCGCTTTGTTTATAACCAGAATTATTTATTATGAAAACACCCAAAAGTTATCTCTAATAAATAAACTTTAGTTCATAAATATTCTGCCCTACGGGTGAGTTTTTGATTAATAAATAGAACAACACGGAGCAACACCCTCTCCGAATGTCGTCGGGACTGTGGCTTATCACCAGACCATCGCAAATCTAATCTGTCGTTGGGGTGTGTAAAGGTATATATATCCTGATGGTGTTGTGGTTGTCTCTGTTGTTGTTTTTGTTGTTGTCTCAGGTGTCGCTGTTGAATAAACATTGGGCAATTGTTGGTGTTTATGCTAGAGCGACGTCTCTCGTCGACGGCCTGGGCAATTACGATCAAATATTTGCCAAGTATGATGAAAATGTAAAGTGGAACGAGAAGCGGAATATATACAACTCGACCAACTACTGATAAGACCCGGCTTTTCCGACGACTATTACAGCCAGCCCGCAGAGGGGGTCTGCTCGATTGAGTCAAACAAAGGCAGGCGAAATGCGAAATATGTATATTTTTTTTGGCGGCGCCCCGCATCTCTGTATAACTTTTGCATTAATTGCCCTGGCCTGGCCTGCCTCGAACTTAAACCAGTTGGGACTTAAAAATAAGTTTACACAGCGCGCACCATCGAACACACAAAAATAATGCGCAAAATATCAGAAAGCGCTTGAAACAAAGAGGAGCAGCAGAAAACAAAGCGAAAAACAGTTGAATTGGACTCGATCCCGCCCCGCATCTCGGTTTGCCTCGCGAAGATTACTTGTTTCATCTGGTCCAGTGGAGGGCGTGCCCTGTTTCGTTGCTCTGGCGTGGAATTTAATAAAATGCGCTAATTTAGTTGTAATTAAAAGGGGGAAAGGCAAGGCACGGCACGGGGGAAATCGAGTCTTCTTTTGACTCACAAAAATCTCACTAACGCAATGAGAAAAAAAAGTATAACAAAACATGGAAAGACCTGATATAAAACGGCTTTAAGCGGAATCACCGACCGACCCCAAACATAAATAGACTGCCATAAAGCTTTAAGCATGCTTTATGGGTCAAAATCTTAGTTGTGAATCATCATCAGTAGCAAATCCCACCCATTTCTATATTAATTGGCCTCTAAAAACGTTTAAACACTAACACGAGTTGTGTAATAGCTACGGGTCTTACAATGTGTAATATTCTTAACTTGGCTTTTACATTTATTAACTAATTAAGGAATGCATCGGTTTGTTTTACTTTAAAAAACATTGAATCACAGACACGAGCTTGGTTTTCATTACGTTTATAATTAGATGATGGAGGTGATATTTATCGATATTTATCGATTTAAAATCGATGTTTGCCTAGAAAAATATCGAAAAATAAACCAACATCTACTGAAATTAATTTTTTATTCTTTAATTTATTATACATTCGTTAATACATTTTTGGGTAAAGAAAAGATATTGTATTTCTTAAACTTTACATACAAAGAACGCAAAAATATTAATTAATTTTGTCATTTACCTTTACCTTAGGTTATTTAGGATATACTATCGATATACATATTAATATTTTTAATGAAAATCGATTAATTTTAACTCTTCATATCTTATTTTTAGGGTTAAACTACGTCGTTTGGTATTATTTTGCTTTAGAGATTAAGGACCTGGATTTTTCAATGAACCAAGTGAATGAAATTCATGATAAGGACTTCCCACAGTTTCCGTATTTCTTTGCTAAATTTATAAATATAATTCCTGAAATCTGTAAATATACAACGAAAGCATTTTTTCAAGGGCCTTAAATATTTTGCACGGAAAATGCTCAAGTGCAATGTGCAATTGAAACCCTAAGACCGAGAGCGGAAAAGTTTATTCTTTGAGAGCACACCTGACTCGCTCTTTCGCTCTTTTTTACCTGGTAATGCGATAGCACTTTGCAGGTGTGTGTGCACATAACCCCTTTGATATCGCTTAATCAAATTGTGAGGGGAAAAAAAATAAAAACGTAAGCGAGCAAACAAAACAAAAACAATATAAAAACGCCGATCAATAATGTGAGAAATCTTTCCGAGAAGTGCTCTTTATTTGATTTTTTTTTGTGTTGGCTTGTCGATTAGTATTTTTCTTGTTCCGTATGATCGACGGTAATTTACATATGTACCGTGTGTGTGCTTATGGATTTGTATCGACATTTCCGTTCTAATTGAGTTGAAATTTGTTGTGTTTCAATGTCGAACAGCCAATTTGAGTCACCCCGTTCCGACTTGTTCCCTTGTCCAAAAAAGGCCAATAAATGCCAAGTCATGAGGCTGCTTCAGTTGAGTGGCTCCAAGAGGGGTTTGCTTGGTGGTAATGAAAGTGGAAGTCGTCTTGTCTTGTCCCAGCGACTGTCTGGAGCCCCAAAAAGCCGAGTCAAGTCGTCTAATGAAGTCGTAAAACTTGCGGCTTACGCATGTCCTTAACCTCCAACAGTGGCAGGAGTTAGAGGCCTAAAAAGGATAACTATCTATCCATCCATGCCGTGGATAGACAAACATGGCTGGTACTTGCGGTTGGGTACTTTAAGACGCTCCATCGATCCAAGGGCACACAACTGGCCAGGGTAAGAGCCCGGGTAGGACATCGTGTCCAGCTCCAGTTCCATGTCCATGACCATGCCACAACAAATGCGCAGGCAGAGCCTTTCACTGGCCTGTCCTTCGCCTCAATCACGCACTGGCCGGCTGAACTCCAAAAAGGATACACACGTACCATAGTGGTACTTGAGATAGGGGGAAAAGATACACTGAGGAGAAAATAAAGAGAGAAGAACCTTTTTTATATTTGAAATATAAATGTAATTGCTTCGGACAAGGCAAGGCTTGAAGGCTTATACTAAAAGCAACTAACTCAAAACAATCTCCACATAAAACTCACTATTTTTAATAGAAAACCTCGATTATTTTCCCCTGTGCAGTGACATGAGCCAGAAAGTAAAAGTTGCTCGCCACACACAAACACTGGCCGTTAGTTAGATTAGATATAGCATTCGTCGGCTCCACCAGTCCCCCGATCCCTAACCCTAGTCCCTAGAACCGATGTACCGAGCACAGGGCACCGCGCACCTAGTCCCGAGTCGCCTCGCAGGTGCTGAGTGGGCGTTTTGCTGGCCATAATGATAGGGCGGCCATCAGAGCTAATTGCTTTGGCCATAAACCAGCACCAGATTGCCACAGTCCAAAAGGAAAGCACATCCAGAACCTGACAACAATGGGAAAGGGGTGCGAATGTAAGTGCTCCCGAGGTGAAGAAAGGGGAGCTTTCCACGCTAATCACTCATCGCTAGCAATTCATTACAAAAATGCATTTGCTTATATATTCGGTTATAACTGGAAAAATCCCAACCAACCGCATTGGGGGAAATACAATCTGATTTCCCTTTCTATTAATATTTCACAATCGATGGTTTCTTCAATTCAAGTCATCTGATTTCATATATTATTCATATTTCTTTGGAATATACTATAGAATTCCACTTTCACACTTTGTGGGTTCATATTGAACATAATTTTGTCAGTTTTCTCATCGAGTTTCTATTAAAATCTATTTTCAGGGAACAGTCAGCTTGAAATTATATTCAAATAAATTTGTTAAAACGAATTTCCATTAAAATCGTTTTCCAGGGAACAGTCAGTTTAAATTAAAATTCGCTAACCTCTTAGGTCATGTTGTTAAAAAAAGAATATGAAACATATTCCGTTCCGGGAATTTTCATTAGTGGGGAAATCTGATTCAAAAATACTTGCAACACTTGACTAAGAACAAAAAGTGGCATGATATTTTGAAATTTACTTTAGTTTTGGTTTAAAATACAAATTGAGCCAATATTCAAAAAAAAAAAAAAAAAAAAAATAAAAAAAACGAGAAAGAAAGCTAACTTCGGTAAACCGAAGTTTGTATACCTGCAGTCAGCAATTGGATCATTGAAAATCGATCCAATTTGGTAATGTAAAAAATGTCAAATTATGTAAGTTTTGTAAATTTTACATTTTACATGTAGAATTTTACATTTTCATATAAATCGACCGATCCCTTCTATGACAGCTATATGATATAGTTGTCCGATCTTAATGAAATTAAAACCGTAATTCTAGAACTATAAAAACGACTATATCTCGAAATTTATAGAAATTCGTTGAAAACAGAGAAATTAAAATTTTTGTACATTAATTTCGCCATCATTCCTATGGCAGCTATAGGATATAGTGGTCCGATTTCGGCCGTTCCGACATATATACTGCGTGCTAAAGAAATAAGACTATGCTGAAAATTTCAGCCCGATAGCTCAAAAACTGAGAGACTAGTTCGCGTAGAAACCGACAGACAGACAGACAGACGGACAGACAGACAGACGGACAGACAGACAGACGGACATGGCTAGATCGACTCGGCTGGTGATGCTGATCAAGAATATATATACTTTATGGGGTCTGAGATGCCTCCTTCACTGCGTTGCAAATATCATGGCAAAATTATAATACCCTCTGCAAGGGTATAAAAATGTAAATACCTTTCTACAGTTTAGAAGATATCTATCTGATAATTGTTAATATTTATTATTACTCATATTTGAGAGTAACGTTTTTATATATTTCGAAAATTTTTTTTCTGTTTTCAGTGTGTTTTTCTTGACGTTTATTTTTAATTTCTTGGAAATAGATTATACCAATTTTGCAGCAATTCTGCGAAGTGTCATTATAATGAAAATATGAAAGATAACAGTAAACAAATTGTTGTCCTAACCCCCAGTTTAATCTGTGTCCATCCTATAGATTTATTATTGTACTCCGTGGGGCTCCTAGTAAATTAAAGCAACTTCCGCTAAACTTACCTTTTAAATAAATCGTTGCTGTGTACTTACAAATATTATTAAATTTTTTTTACTACTTGAGAACGTGAGATCGAGTGATTCTGCCAGAATACAGATAACAACCATTGTTGTGAATCACTCACAGATCACAGTCATTCGAAAGACAAAAGTCAATGACTTCTTTTCAATTTAACGTGCATCCAACTGCAGTTGCTTCATCATTTATTTAAATTTATGCTTAATAATGAATGAAAAATGAGGAATGTCATCATCATGCGATGTGTGGCAGCTTAAAGAAAGCAAAAAATATAAAAAATATGCCACTGAAAAGTGTCGTAAGCTAAAGTATGCAATTCCCATTTAATTACACTATTAACACACATTTAATCACTTGCTTAATTCGATTATATATTTTAATTGAAGTTTTAATTACGCCGGGCATACTTTGAATGATTGCATTGCTCATACGATGAAACCTAATAAATATTCATTGGCTGACTACGTTTGTTACATCTCCAGTTATATAGCTTGTCTTAGAAACTTAACTATTTCAAACTATTTTCGCATGAAGTTCTTATTATACCCTTGCAGAGGGTATTATAATTTTGCCATGATATTTGCAACGCAGTGAAGGAGGCATCTCAGACCCCATAAAGTATATATGTATATTCTTGATCAGCATCACCAGCCGCGTCGATCTAGCCATGTCCGTCTGTCTGTCTGTCCGTCTGTCTGTCCGTCTGTCTGTCTGTCGGTTTCTACGCGAACTAGTCTCTCAGTTTTTGAGCTGAAATTTTCAGCATAGTCTTATTTCTTTAGCACGCAGTATATATGTCGGAACGGCCGAAATCGGACCACTATATCCTATAGCTGCCATAGGAATGATGGCGAAATTAATGTACAAAATTTTTAATTTCTCTGTTTTTCAACGAATTTCTATAAATTTCGAGATATAGTCGTTTTTTATAGTTCTAGAATTACGGTTTTAATTTCATTAAGATCGGACAACTATATCATATAGCTGCCATAGAAGGGATCGGTCGATTTATATGAAAATGTAAAATTCTACATGTAAAATGTAAAATTTACAAAATTTACATAATTTGAAATTTTTTTTTACATTACCAAATTGGATCGATTTTCAATGATCCAATTGCTGACTGCAAGGGTATATAAACTTCGGTTTACCGAAGTTAGCTTTCTTTCTCGTTGCTACTGTATTTAAACAGTTTTATGCAACTACTTCGTTGAGGAAAAAACAGAAACTTACTCTATTTCTGAAATAAAAACACTAATTTCATATTTGAAGCCATTCATTACAAAAATAAAATTAAGTACGTAGTGTAGAGGCCTGCCGCTTTAAATAAATCGCTTAAAACTATCTCATATTTCATTTTAAGTGGTCTAAAACGGTCGTAAAAACCCCAATGACCTACATTTTTAATGATGGTTTCCAGGCAAATAGCTATTTTTACTATATCCTACCTCTTAGCAATTAGGAACAACGTATTTGCATTTAACAAATAATCAATTGGGAATTATAAGCTCATGTTAGAGGTTAAGGTTAGGCTAACTTAGGCGTTAACTTTCAACGATATATAGGAACTCAAAATCAAACCTAAGACCTCTTACCTTTTAGTAATTGGAAACAATTACCATAGGACTTGTTTGCATTTTAACAAATAAACGTTTGGGAATTATAAGCTCATGTTAAAGGTACGGGTAAAGTTAAGTTGGGGTTAACTTTAACTTTAATTGCAACACAAAATTAAAACTTTATATTGAGAAATCGGACCTGAAACCAAAATTTTGCCAATTAAACCCAATAACTTTTACTAACCAAACCTAATATCTTCCAGATTCGGTTCCGGCAGCAGCCAGGCCTCGCAGAACAGCGGCGACATCTGCCGCATTTGCCACTGCGAGAGCGATCCACAGAATCCGCTGCTAACGCCATGCTACTGCTCCGGAAGCCTTAAGTACGTCCACCAGGCATGCCTGCAGCAGTGGCTCACCGCCTCCGAGACCAACTCCTGCGAGCTCTGCAAGTTCCCCTTCATCATGCACACCAAGATCAAGCCCTTCAACGAGGTAAGTCTCTGAGTGTCTCCGTGTTCCCATTGGCGAAAGCAATATAATTTATTGTCTATCTTGTCTTTACATTGTGTGGCTTCTGCGGAATCGGAATTGGAATCGATTGAATGGATTGCGTTGTTGGAAAATGCAGTGGCGCAGCCTTGACATCTCCGGCATTGAGCGACGGCGATTGTGCTGCTCCGTGCTGTTTCACTGTGCCGCCGCCCTGTGCGTCATCTGGTCGCTGTGTGTGCTCATCGAGCGGGCCGCCGACGATGTCCAACGTGGCCTAATAGGTGCGAGCCCCGGTGTTCCTAGGGTTCGGACAGGTCGACTAACTGCACAGCGAAATATCCGTAATTGTGTAATTACCTGACCTGCCTGAACCTGACGACTGTCATTATTGTACTCTGTCTCCGCGCTTACTCTTGACGGATTCTAATTACCAAACCAACCTGTTCTCTGGCTTTCTTTCCATTCCCTAGACTGGCCCTTTTGGACGAAGCTGGCGGTTGTCACCGTGGGTCTCACCGGCGGCATTGTCTTCATGTACATCCAATGCAAGGCCTATTTGCATCTCTGCCATCGCTGGAAGGCACGCAACAGGTTAGGAGCAATGGTGTTTTGGAGAGGGATTCAGGGGGAGTTTATTATAAGCTGATAAAGATTAAATATATCTCAAACGTTATGGGATTGAAGAAAACTAAAAAGATGATTCTACCAAGAAAAATATATTTTTTATTTATTTCCTTTCAAACTATCTTATAATTACTAAGCTTAATCTTCCGATAGGTGATTAATAAACGGTTTAAAATCCACAAATGAGGTGTCTAGAAGTGTGCTACAAAATTTTCATTGAATTTTAGACACTAAATATTTTATTGCATACTTTTAGTCGAATTTTTTAATGGTTTTTAAAGCCAGTAGAGATTTCTTCTCCCTCCTTACGATTTAATAAATGTAAATCCGCCTTACATGCTTAGTATTAGCTTCTCTCTTAATACAAATCCATTCAAATCATAATAATAACCCATTGTTAAAGCCAGAACAATCCCATACATACGGAAAAAGTGTGTTATCTTTAGATAACAAAGAAAAATCACATTTCTACTCAACCAGACGGACACAATCATATATTTTTTTATTATACGGATTTTTCTATTGAAATGAAAACCCATTGTTTCGAAAGTCTCGTTTGTAGCCATTTTTACATTTATTTGCTCACAAGCTGTAAGCATTGGGATTTGATTTGAACTTGTTTATTATTATTTATTATTATTATTTATTAAACCTTGTTTATATTCTATTAGAACCTTATAACCACCGAAGGCTTAATTGCAATCACATAAACAATTAAGCTTATCAGATTTATTCAAAACTCTTGATTTATTATCCGGCGTTTGCCATTATTGTAAATCAATCTTGTTTCAAAGCCATAAACGTTTTGCTAAATTTATTAATGAATTACCCATTTGATACGAGTTTATTATGTGACAAGTTAGGTATTAGATAATGAACTTATCAGTTACGATATAATGATTAACAAGTGCATTTTCCTATATTTATCTTGTTGGTCATTTGAATAAACCTTAAGTCATTTATAAACAAGTTGATGCAGTCATAGACTTAATTATTTTAGATAGAAATAGCCCGTTCGTTGTTGAGCTAATCATTGGATTTGTGGATATTTTAATTGATTAAATTAATCAAGTTGTTCAATAAAAGGGATATTTTAATGGCAACGTTTATATTATAAGAACTAAGGATTATTTTGTGAATTCCTCACTTGTTTCTTGTTTGTTTATTTATTTATTTAGATTTCCTAATACATCTTATCATTTATAATGCACTTTCTTTCTTTCCTTAATGAAAAATGTTATATAAATAAATATGAAAATAAATTCAACAAGTCCTAAATAGAAAAAAAATAATTATAATAATAAATAAAAAAAACCAACATCTCTTTGTTCCCCTACAGAATCCTCCTCATTCAGAATGCACCCGAGAAGATTCATCCATTGGTTCCGCCCTCGCCGGTGGCCGCCCATCATCATCATCACTTCAGTGAGCCGCTGGCTCACGTGGGCTCAGCCAGCGGTGGTGGAGCGGTGGAGATTAATGCCAGTGGCGCGGCCGCTCACGATGGCAGCTGTGGTGCGTCAACGCTGGAGAACGGCGTGGGCGGAGGGCTGGGCATGCACCAGCAACAGATGCAGCAGCAACGGCTACTCAACTCCTCGCCACATCACATGCTCCAGCTGGCCGCGGAACTGGAGGTGCCGCACAGCAGCAGCAGCGCCGGCACACAGACGGAGGACGGCGGACATGGCCATCAGCGGCACCATATGCAAATGCAGATGCAGCAGGACGGACAGCAGCAACTGGGCCAGGTGGCGGTGGCCGCCAACATTGAGTGCTCGCAGTCGCAGCACAACTATGACCGCGACTGGGCGCTCGACGACGTCGTCTCACAGATCTCCTCATTCCGACCCTGTCCGCAGGGCTCGGGCAGCATGACGCCCTTCCACGACTCCATTCACAATGTGCTGGAGCACTCGGAGGGCTCTAGTCGCGGCTCGGCCACGGATCTCTGTGCCGGCTCTCGGCAAGATCTCAGTGCCAGCGGCATATCCACGGACACGGGCCGCGAGCATGCCCTGCAGCTGAGCAGCTTTAGTGGTGAGCAACCATTACTTACTTACTTTGAAGATCAAACTAACCCAGTTTCCGCTTTGCAGGCAGTGGCGAGCACAAGGCGCCCTCGATCAGCTCCGGAGTGTCGCATGCGGTGGCCAATGGACTCGGCGGTTTCGTGTACAAGCCGCATCAGACCAAGCGCTACTCCAACTCGTCCATTTTCCTGGAGAACCGCGATGTGCTGAGCGACCAGACCAGCGTCGGTCCGGACACGGCGGTCCATCCTCCATACGATTATAGCACGCCGCCAAAGATCGACTACCGTCACTCGGGCATCGGAGGGCACTCGGGCTGTTGCACTGCCGACTGCATGGATGGCCATCCCATGCAGCCAAGAAAGGAGGATCTGCGACGCTACTCCGATCCGAAGCTGAAGCCCGGCGAAGCGGATACCGTGCTGGATATTGATTTGCCAACATCGCCGCTATCGCCACCTGCCGCCTATGCCAGCAGCAGCATCAGCAGCCAGCAGAAGCAGCAGCCGCCACCGCTCGTCATCTCGTCCTCCTTTGACAGGGGCGTGGACAGGAGCCGGCAGGGACACTGCCCCTCGGACACTGCCCAGATGGATAGATCGCGGCTCAGTTTTAAGTCGTTGCCAAATCTCAGCAGCAGCTGCGAGAGTCTCATCCAAAAGTGATTGATCAGATCGGATCATCCTGTGCTCTCTCGCCCCCCGTAACCCTTTGCTCTCAAGTATTCACCGCTGGTCGACGGAGAGATGCCCGAGATCATCCAAAGGAAATACTATTTTTTATACCGCTCACACCAATGGGGCTTCAAAAGCCAGACAGATCACGTGGCCAGCGGCCAGCCCAATGCCCTAAGTTCTCCTCGTTGTGTTTAACATTTCTATATATATATAACATATAGCCAGAGCCCATAAACAATTTTTGAGACTGCAATGATTACAACAACAAAAAGTTAAGAAAGAAAAACAAAGCAAAACACTTGACAGAATGGAATATTGTATCGTTTAGAATCAAGCAAGCTAGCAGCAAGCATTGTGTGTATCTCTAGATTTAGGCGCAAAACCAATTGATGTATAATTTATCTGCTAACCGCGTCATCATCATCCAGCCCCCATCGATCCTCCCACATGTGTCCACACACTTGAGTTGTTGTCCAAAAGCCAAAAGAAAGCCTACGAAAGGCAACCAGAGACAGTAATTATTTAGTGTGTGTATGTTTTGTTTTCTTAACTTCTAAGTCAAATGAAATTTTAAAAAATTGATCTGTGATTAAGCGTCATTGAATATACATACATAACATACATACATAAAAATGCAAGCATATAACATATACATATACTGACAGTCAGCCGCAGCAGTAGTAAAGAATAAAACAAACCATTTTTACTTAAAAACAAATACAATATAAATATAAAGAGAAGGAGAAACCAACAACCAACCAGCAACATGACAACCACTAAAAGCTTTTCGCTCCTCCGCGAGCTGAGAAATGGGGATTTATTCCAAAAAAATCTCTAGCTGAAACAATATATGAATGGAAACCGTTTTTTAGATCTAGACACATAGCATAAAAACAGTAAATACTTATGATCGCTACCAGAGTTCGAGCATACAAAAAAACCAAATGAGAAACAAAATTTAAAAAGGACAACTAACTTTTTTAATATGTATTAAATATTTAAATAAATATGTGCAAAACAAAGGCGTTATTCAATTATTTATAACCTGGGAGGGGACTTTTCCGAGTTTGGAAAATGGTTTAAAACAAGCAAGGAAGCAAACCAAGTTTATATATCCTTGCAGTCTGCAATTGGATTATTGAAAAACGATCCATTTGGGTTACAGTTAAAAATATCGAAGTTTGTAAGCATTTTACATTTTACATGTTGAATTTTACATTTCACATGTAGAATTTTACATTTTCATATAAATCGACGGATCCCTTTTATGGCAGCTATATGATATAGCTGTCCGATCTTAATGAAATTAAACCGTAATTTTAAAACTATACAAATCGACAATATCTCGAAATTTATAGAAATTCGTTGAAATACAGAGAATTAACAATTTTTTATACCCGGTACCAATAGGGTACAAGGGTATAATAAGTTAGTGCCAACCGAGAATGTATGTAACAGGCAGAAGGAGAAATCTCCGACCCTATAAAGTATATATATTCTTGATCAGCGTCACTAGCCGAGTCGATCTAGCCATGTCCGTCTGTCCGTCTGTCCGTCCGTGTGAAACAACAGATCTCAGAGACTATAAGAGTTAGAATTACCAAATTTGGTGACAACATTGGAATCTGTTGCACGCAGATCAAGTTTGTTTTAAAATTTGGCCACGCCCACTTCCGCCCCCAAAAAACGTAAAAAACTTAAACAAGCTAGATTCGTAAATTTTGGCACAAAGTAAGTAGATACAATAAATAATTTGAGTAAAATCGGATGATAAACATGGAAGTTATTAAACAATTAAGTTTTTTACCATCTTGAGCCACAACGCCAGTAGCGAAAAAAAGTGTTGCGTGCTTTTGGGCGCATTATTAATTCGTAATGCAGCTGCGAACAGAATTTGTCTCTTTTAAACTTTGCTCAACATGTTTTTGGCAAAATTTGTCTTTATTTGTCAACATTTTGTTTTTCCCATGTCCGTGTGCCATTTAATTTCACGCACAATACTTTGGGTACCGGGTATCTCACAGTCGGTCGCACTCGACTGTAGCTTTCTCACTTGTTTTACATTAATTTTGCCATCATTTCTATGGCAGCTATAGAATATAGTGGTCCGATTTTTTCCCTTCCGACATTCATATATACTGCGTGCTAAAGAAGAAGACTTTGCTGAAAATTTCAGCCCGATAGCTCAAAAACTGAGTAGAAAACGACAGACGGACAAACGGACAGACAGACGGACATGGCTAGATCGACTCGACTGATGATGTTGTTCACGAATATATATACTTTATGGGGTCGGAGATGCCTCCTTTACTGCGTTGCAAATATCATGGTAGATTATAATACCGTCTGCAAGTCTGCAAGGGTATAAAAATTCAATAAATTAGTAAAAGGAGAAACTGTCCTAATACTTTCTTATAAATGTTAAAAACCATTGTCAAAGTAATGGTTTAATGGCATACCCTAGGGGGTATAATAATTTAAATGCCACACAAATATTAATTCTTTTTTTTTTACAGACACGTTCTCCAGTTTATTTTTAATAAAATCCTTTGGCTAAAAATAACCGCATAACCCTGAATACAGTAAAAAACTGGTTTTGCCAACAATGCAGACGGCAACTTGGGCTGCAAAACAGGGAAGAATCTGAAATAAAAAGACGACACACAGCTGGCTTTTATTGTTCGTTGTATATTTTATTTGGTTACAAAAATGAAATGCAAAATTCTCCCGAGTGTTGCGGCTGTTCTTGTTACAAACGAAAATGAAAATGGATATTAAATATGGAAAATTGAATTTCCCAGTTAGCCTAATTGTACAGACTAAAATTGTTTTGTTTTTCGTTTCGTTTATGATAATTGGTGTTTAAAAATCGCTTACAACTACAAATGTGATGAAGTTATGATGTGTGTGTGTGTAGAGTGGTTAATATTATTATGTTTTTAGTCTTGCACTCTCCGAGCAGCGCGGCAACACTCCTCCTTCGAGTCCTCTCTTCTTTCTCCTCTTCTTCGCCAGCGAAATCTTGGTTAGGTCTCCATTTTCTCTCTTATTTGCCAGTCTCCATCTTCTCGCCGGCGCCATTTTCGGCTTTTCCATCGGCGGCCTTTCCTTCGACTGAAGCAGCTGCCTCCGGAGCCTTGACGCTGAGGTGGGCCGGACCCGTCTGCTGGATCTGGACAATGCGCTCGGGCTTGGCCTGCTCCTTGCTGGGCGGCGGCGGAGCCTTGAGGGTGAGCACGCCATCGGAGGAGACGGTGGACACCACATCGTTGGGGTCAAAGTCCTTGGGCAGCGTGTATTTGCGCACAAAGTGACGCTGAACCAGGCCGTGTCCGTCCTCGCGTTCCTCGTGCTTGCCCTCGACCACTACAGTCTTGTCCACCACCTTGACGGTCAGCTCGTTGGGCTTGAACTGCGACACATCCATGCACACCTGGAAGCCATCTTTGCCCACCGCGGGCAGCAATGAGTTCGGTCCTCCGCTTGAGGAGAGCGGGCGACGTGGCACCAACTGGTGATGGTGGCCCAGGCCATGGTGTCCATGGAGGATCTTCTCGTACGGCAAGAAGCGGCGGCGTCCCAGGGAGCCGTGCAGCTGGTGCTGCAGACGCGGGCGGTGGAAGAGATCGTGGGCGTGGACGCCGAACCCGAAGTCATCCTCCAGCAAATGCTCCCAGTCGTTGCGGTACTCGTGCTCCAGTTCGCGAGCAGCCAGGTTCAACAGTGGAAGAATCGACATTTTTGCTTGCTTTTCTTAATTTATTCTCCTGTCTAGACAATAAAAGGCTTTTTTTCTTTCTTTTCTTTTTGACAAGCTTCCTTCAGCAAAAGTTTTCCTTAATTTTTCGAATTGCGACTGCGAGCAGTCGACGTCGGCGCCGGCTTTTTATACCGACGCCGAGGCTCAGAGGCGGAGTTGTAATTTTTTCGAGGGGGTAAGGGGTGAAAAACTTTTGATAGGCGAGAAGTCTACTTTTCATACAATTCAATTTTAATCTAAGTTTGTCTGATAGTTCTACAAAAGATTAAAATATTTTTATAAGAACGTTTAAACGTTTTAATTTTTCTAAAAACCATAATTGACCAATATTATAAAGAGAGCTTTTTAAAAACTTGGGCTGACAACTCTCATCGCTCCCCTCGCTACGCCCATGTTCGGAGTTGTCACTCACTAACACAAATGCAACCTTTTTCTCTCTCTTTTACGCTCTTTCGTAACTTCTGGCTCTTTCTGGCACAGCCGGCGTCGCTTTGCGAAAGAGAGAGAGCGCGAAAAGTCTTGCATTTTCTGGCATTTTCTCTTATGCGAAAAAATAAGGAACAGTTAAATGCCCTGGTACATAATATTTATTTAAAGCGAATTGTTTAATCGTTGTCTGTTCAGAGTGCAGCAGAGCCTGCCGCAGTCACTGATATTTTCATTGGACAAGCCACGGTGCATTGAACTCTCGTATCGCCTTGTCTTCTTCTCGTGTTTGCCCTTCTTTTGTTTGCTGCAAACATTTTTGCTTTTCCCTTTGCGGCTGCTTCGCGGAGTCAAGGCTCTGCGAATTATTTGCAGTCGCTTCCAGCCAGCAGTTGTTTTACGTTATTTACCCAGCAAACATTTTATAAAATTTTTGAAAGTTCTAGAATTTTGTGGAAAAAATGTATATTGAAATAAAAAAAAAAAATTAATATAATAACAATAAATAAGCAATAATAAAATAATTAAGATATTGTCAAGAAGCGTATTAATTTTTCTAAAAGCGCAATGACTTTCTATAGTGTCAACTCGGATTTAAATATAATCAAGTTAATTTAAAAAAAAAAGGAATTTCTAAGTTTATGGTAAAAACATTAGTAAAGTTAGTTATTTAAATTTCGAATAATAACCTTGATAAAATATTTAAGGAGACTGGATTTTTTTTGTTCACAGGTTCAGTAATCACCGTAAGAAAATAAGTTGAATCTTTAGAATTGGTTGGGAATTACAGAAAAGGCGCAGTTTCTAAATTTTTAAATGTCCAGTTAAAGCATTTGTCAAATCGACTAACTCCCATTTCATATACTTGATATAGGGCTTTTCTTTCGAAAATTTAAAGTCCAGGTTAGCCTTAACCGGATATTGAGAAACTCGACCTACAATAGAACCCACAAAAGCCAACCAAGAAGTGAAAACACCACCAAATATATATGTACTTGTAGGATACATATTAATATTTTATTGGTATTGTTGATATTTCAGAATCCAATTACAGTAATACATAGGGTAGGGGTTAAGATTACGACGGGACACTCCCCTATGGCTTATGAGTGAGATGGAGTGCCCCTGATAACTACAGCTTATAAAACAGATTAATGACTGACAATGGTTAAATGCGGTACATAATGGTCTTCCTCCTCTACTTCTCGTTGCCATTGTCCTGCTCCTGCTGCTCCAGCTGCTCCTTGGGATTGTGCTTGACGTTGAGATGAGCGGGACCCACCTGCTGGATCTGGACGATGCGCTCGGCGCCCTTGTCTTCGATGGCTGGCGGCTTGGGAACGCTCACGGTGAGCACTCCGTCCGAGGACAGAGTGGAAGCCACCTTGTCGGCATCATAGCCCTCGGGCAAGGCGTAGCGGCGCACAAAGTGCCGGGTAATGTGGCCATGGTCGTCCTCGCGCTCCTCGTGCTTGCCCTCGACCAGAACGGAGTTATCCTGGACCTTGACGACCAGCTCGCTGGGCTTGAAGTGCGACACATCCATGCAGACCTGGAACCCGTCCTTGCCTATCTTGGACACGGCTCCCTGGGCGCCCGAAGACGAGGCCACCTGTTTCTCCAGCTGGCGCAGCTGCTGTTCCATGGGGCCGACCAGGCTCAAGTAGGGAAGCCTCTGGCGCTGGCAGTAGTAGGGCTCGTAGAAGGGCACCATCGACATGCGACCCAAGTCGTCGGCAAGGCTCAGTAGCAATGGTAGGTTGGCCATCTTAGTGGTTCCTTGAGAGTTTTTAGTTTTTCTCCTTTGAAGATTCTAGTATTGTTTCTTTGGTAGGTAACTTTTGAGTTTCAACTCAAATACTCTTGAAAATGACGCTTTACTTTCGATTTAAATATTCTTTAATGCTTGATAATTTTCCTCTTTAAAGATTATGCTGGTTATATGCTCTTTGTGAGGTTTGTTGGCTCTCTTGAGGTTTGCTGGCTTTGCTGTTATCACTTCGACTTTTCGAATTCAACTGATGCCGGCTGAACGGGAGCGCCCGCTATTTATACCACCGCCAGCTGTGGCTGTGTGCGTGCTTTTTCGTATCTGTGTGAGCGGCGAGTGAAGTATCTGTGAGTGGGCAACATCCACCAGAAGGGACTCGAAATTTCTCGGTACTGAAAGTATATTCTGCACAAAAGTTCTCGAATTGGCAGTAATTACGCATTATCTGCCGTTGAAAGCGAAATTATCGGCTTCGGGAAATGGGTAGATTCTGAAGGGGATCGGGATTGAAGAAGCGACGTAGGCCGCCTAATGGTTATCACTCCAAGATGTTTATTTACCATAAATACGGAGTATCTGGGAGGAAATTGTGGACCGAGGCACTGACACTGGTGGAGGGAGATATTCGCGAAGCTTCTGCCATTTTGAAGTAATAATTATAAGACTCTTTTTATGGACTTTATATGCTGTCGACTTTAATTAATGTCTAAGAAAGTAAAGAAAAATTTGGAGAAAGTCCTTTGATAAAATTTACTCATAGAATGGGCAATGGGAAATTCTAGAAATTTCTGGCACTTCTTGAGAGAGTTTAGTATGTATTTTAAAAGAAATATAAAATGTTTTTAACAAAATTATTTACCCTTAACTATATTTAAGTTAATTTAAACAATTAAAAATTTAAATACAAATAAAAACTTCAAATGTTTTTGAATACAAAACTATCAAAGAAAAATCATGTAATTTCTAGACAATTCCAATTAAAATTTACCTAAGAAATATGTAAGTGTTCTAAAAATATATTGGCATTTCTTATTTATTCTGATAAATGGCAGTGAAATGCTAAGAGGCTTACGATTAGCAATTCTTATTTGAATGCAATATATAAATAAAAGATGTCCCTAAAACTGATATTTCAAAACAAAAAAATAATAGAGTCAATGATTATGATAACAACAATTCCTATAACTCATTTCCTAATTCTTTTCAGGACAAAACATAAGAAATATAGCTTTAAAAACTTATTAAAAAATAATTCATATCTAAAAACTCATGAAAGAAGCTGAAAACTGTTTACAACTCAGTTCGATTTCTATAAACAGAAAAAAGTTTACACATCAAAACTCAAGGCTCGAATGGCAGTCGTATATTGTATATAGAAACTCGACCCTTGGCCATTATGTAATCAGCTTTTTATTTATGGCCCTATTTTTTCAGGACGGGATGGCCTGTCCATGTAAGTGCTCTGAGTTTACACAATCCAACGCCAACGCAATGGAAGTTGTCTATTCAGGAAGGTGGACACATAATATGCACGACTGCTCGATGGGATCTCTTCCCTTTGGGTATCGCTATATGCCATAATACATATTCGCAGCAAACTCTGGAGGTTTTTGCTCTCTTCCCACAAGTCGTGGGCTTTCGGAGGGGGGTGCTGCTCCCATTAAATCCAGTCTCCACACCACTCCACACACCACTGTCTGGCCCTCGTCTGGATGTTGCCGGGGAGCTTTTCAGCCGGTTACTCCGTCCCAGCCTGCTGCCATCAGCTGCGCGCACACACTTGCAGTTGGAGCTATGTAAGCCCAGCCATGTATCTCTGTGCCTGCCTCCCAGACGCTGACACTGCGCATGTTTACGCGACGCCGGGCAGTGTGTGTGTGTGTGTGTGGTGTCTCGGTTGGGGGCTCCAGTTCGGGTGTTAGCTTCCAGCCAGCTGTTGTTGTAGTTGCTACGCGCCGGCGACTCGGCAACCGGCACGAGACTCTCAGCTGTTCGCTTGCCGGCAATGGGAATTCAGCTGCAGCACGACCACTTTACATACGGCACTCCACGATGCATATATACCGGTGTATATATGCATGCCACACATGTACTGGGAGATGCCATCTCCTCCGCCGGTCGGGGTGGGGTTTGGGGTTATATTTTTCGTACATGCATATGTATATCCCTCGGTTCCAAGCCGGTTTTCCCTGCCGTTTGTCTGGTTTTCTGGAATACGAACACGAGTACGAGTACTTTCTTTGTTCTTGGCGAGCCTCGAAAAAGAAAAAAGCAGGAGCAAGTAGTACTTACCTGGGAGGCGGAGTTCTACGCATCCGGAAATATCCTCCTCATCATCCTCTCCCTTGGCCGGCTCTCCGGGGACGAGATTCTAAGTTTTTTTGCAGACACTGCGTTTTGCCTGGGAACTGCTGCTGCTGGCCTGGAAGGCGGCGGATTCGCGACTTCCAGCCGACGACCGATTTCCATTCAGCGCTGCACAGCAGCTTAAAAGCGCCGGCATTCAGCCATAAGGGCTCAAACGCAGTCCAGTTGGAGGCCAGAACGGATCGTCCGCGGGTTCCCAGACACAAAACTACTAATCGCCAAGCTCCAGTAGTTCCAGCTGAAAAGAAAAAGTGAAAAAGAGTGTGAAAAAAAATGTCGCTAATACCTTTTATACTCGACTTGGCCGAGGAGCTGCACGACTTTAATCGCAGCATGGCCATGGACGTGGACGAGGGCTTCGGAGTGTATCCAATGGACGGAATGCCGGCGGCACAGATGCACTCGCATCCACATATTAGCCGACGAGGCGGGGCCCTCGGTGGCCTTACGGGTGGTGCCATGATGTGGGTGCCCGTCAAGGGTCAGCCGCAGCCGCAGCAGCAGCATCAGCAGTCGCCGCCGACCCAACAGCAACAGCATCAGGCGGCAACGCAGCGCCACCATCCGTATCGGGTGAGCGGAGCCAAGACCATCTGCTGCAATCGGTCCCTGCTGGACGTGGAGAAGGAAATGGTGGAGAAAAGCGTTGGGGCTGGAATGAACGTGGGAAGTGGCATTGGAACTGGAACTGGAAGCGGTGCTGGAATGAATGTTGGAATCGGCATGCAGCCGAAACTGACCAATTCGGCCTACTCCGTGCTGAATCGCAACGGCTTCCAGGTGAGCATGAACGTGAAGCAGTTCACCGCCCGGGAGCTGACCGTGAAAACCATCAACGACTGCATCGTGGTCGAGGGCCAGCACGACGAGAAGGAGGACGGACACGGCGTGATCTCGCGCCACTTCATCCGCAAGTACATGCTGCCACGGGGCTACGATCCCGCCGAGGTCCACTCAACACTGTCCACGGATGGCATCCTAACGGTGAAGGCGCCCCCGCCACCTCCGCCCGTCCCCAGGCCGGGCGTGGAACGACTAGAGCGCATGGTCCACATCCAGCAGATTTCCCATCAGCAGCAGCAGAGGGATGCGCAGCAGCAGCAGCAGCCACAGCAGCAGCAGCAGCAGTTGCAAATGCAGGCAGCAGGGGCAGCTAGTGCTCCAGCTCCCGCAGCCACTCCCTCGCTCTCGGTCTCGGTCTCGCTCTCTCTCGCCGAGAGCAACGGCAATGATCCGGAGGAGACAGAGACGGAGACAGAGTCGGCGGAGGCGACTGCAGCTCCCTCTCCCTCGCTCTCTTCTGAGGCTGCCGGCGCTGTCGCTGCAGTGGAAAGCACTTCCAATTCCAGCAGTGATTCCACTGGCAACAATGGCGTTGACGAACCGGAGTCCATGGATGTGACCAGCAAGAAGGAGGAGGAAGAGGCCGCCAAAGAGGAGGAACCGATACCGACACCCACTCCCACTCCCGCTGCCGTGGTGAGCAGCAGCGGTGGCGAGGAGCCAGCAAGGGCCGAGGACGCCAATGCCAACGATGTGGCCGTGGCCTCCAATAACGGCAATGGAGCAGCCACCGCTGCCGAAGCCACCGAGGACGCAGAGATGCCGCCGGAAGCGCCAGGTGCCGCGGAGAAGACGGACAAGGAGGAGAAGCTCGCCGGTAAGCCAGCCGGCGGCGAGGAACTGGCCGCCGCGGATGCTGCCATTCTCCAGGCCAAGAACCAGGGCGAGAACGGAGCCACTGCAGCCAAAGCCGAGGAGTTGGCCAAGTGAAGACTGAACTAAATGAAAAAAAAGAGAAAAAAACGAAAATAATAATATAAGAAAATAATAACCTGCACGAGTATCCGTGCGTTTTACTCTATAAATGTTTCATGTGTTTTCATTTTCACACACACACATACAATACACACACACTCACGAAAGCAGACTAGAAATAACGGTAAAGAGGAACTCAATTACTAAGCGTGTTTGAGATAACGAAAAAGTATGATTTCCTAAAAACATATGTGACAACAACTACAAGTATTCCCGTAAAACTTAAAGACAGAAACAGAAAATAAATGTACTTAACAATAAAGAGGATAAAATAAAGAAAACTTGCGTTGTTTTTCTTTTTTGCCGGCAATCGCTCTCTCATTCACACACAAGCTTTCTGATTTTGCATTTGTATTGGCGAAAAAGTTAACTCTTGTGCGCAGTTTCTCTCTTGATTTCGCTCTTTCCCACACACACACACACACATTACTCATTTCTTCTCTTCTTATCGTACACTCTGGCACTTGCTGGATTTTTCTACAAAAGCTCTCTGCGGGTATAAAAGCAGCCGCAAACTTCGAAGAAAACAGAAGTCGAATTTCAAAAAACCAAGCGTAAAAACCAAAAAAGGCAACTTAGCCAGCAACTTGAAAAAATATTCAGGAAGTGAAGCAGCAAGCCACCAAGTTCAATCAACCTAACCTCAGAAAAAGGAAAGAAAAAGCTAAAAAAAAGTCACTTCACCCTAACCTAAAAGGAAGAAAAAAGAAAAAAAGAAAATGGCGCTATCGACACTTCTTTCTCTGGTGGACGAGCTCCAGGAGCCCCGCAGCCCGATGTACGAGTTTGGCCTGGGCATGCATCCTCACTCGCGCCTGCTTTATCCCGGCGTGACTCCGCATCGCCGCTCAATCAACGGCTGCCCCTGCGCCTCGCCCATATGTCCCGCTTCGCCCGCCGGCCAGGTGATGGCTCTGCGCCGCGAGATGTCCAAGAACAACGATATCCAGTGGCCGGCAGCCACCCAGGTGGGCAAGGACGGCTTCCAGGTGTGCATGGACGTGGCCCAGTTCAAGCCGAGTGAGCTCAACGTCAAGGTGGTGGACAACTCCATACTGGTCGAGGGCAAGCACGAGGAGCGCCAGGACGACCATGGCCATATCATGCGCCACTTTGTGCGCCGCTACAAGGTGCCCGAGGGCTATGAGCCCGAGAAGGTCGTCTCGCAGCTCTCCTCAGATGGCGTACTCACCGTCAGCATCCCCAAGCCGCAGGCCATCGAGGACAAGACCAAGGAGCGCGTCATCCAGATCCAGCAGGTGGGACCAGCTCATCTCAACATCAAGGCCAATACCAGCGAGGTGAAGGGCAAGGAGAATGGTTCAGCCAACGGCAAAGCCAAGTAGAGGAGATCACTATCTTTAACTTCATCATTATCAATATTGTATTCCCAGCAGAAGTTGCCCCATCATTCCCCCATCTTGTATCTGTTCCTTATTTATTGCTTTTCATTTTGTAACGAGCTAAACAGGCAGGCTCCGGTTTTCACTTTCACAAGATTCTTTCGTTTTCGTTTTCGAAAACGAAAATCGGTGCTCCCGTTTTCACTTTCACAAGATTCTTTCGTTTTCAAAAACGGGCAAGTTTGTCTTGTCGAAATGAAAAGTAAATGCCTTTTTCTACATCAAATCGGTTCTTAATTGCAAAAGGAAAAAATAGTTGGCTCGTTGGTCTATTGATGTTTATTTCACACCATCAGTAGATCAATCTAGCTCGTAATTACTTTTTAAATAATTATTTTCTGACCCCACCTCGAATTCGCAATAAAATATTTGCCGTCGGCAAGAACAACTTTCGTTTTGGTTGCCAGTGCTGCCGTACTGTTGGTGGAACGAAACAATCTGGTCGAAATGCTTGTAAAATTAAAAGTAGGGCATTAATTATGTTCAAAGAAGATAAGAAAGGTTTTAATAAATAAAACAGTTTAATTTTATTGTTTAAATGGTACTTTTACCATTTAAAAAGGTATAAAATTTCCTGTTTAAAGAGTGGCAGCGCTCTTGAACCGATAAATAAACAATTTCTGCATTTATTTGGGTTTAAAACAAACAATTAAAAAAAGTAATGGCATTTAAACATTCCGTTTACTTCTCAAAACATCCAAGTCAACTGTTTGAGCAATAAAAATAATTAAATATTTCGATAACAAAACGATGACAAAAAGTTTGTGAAAACCGGAGCACCTAAAAACGAAAACGTACGATTTTGGTCTAAAACGAAAACGAAAAACTAAAGTGAAAACCGGAGCCTGCCTGAAAGACTTGAAAAACTAACTTATTAAAATATTGTTGTACACCTGGCGTGGCATATATAAATGATTTTGTCTTTTTAATCTTGGGAAAACGGGAATTCAGCTTAATTTGCTTAAAAATTAAGTAAAGTGTTCTTATCTTGAGAGGTTATAATATTTCTGTAAGATGTAACTCTAAAATGGAGTAAAGACTGTCTTGCAAATAGGAAATCATTCACCTTTTTATTATAATTTATTTCAAGTGCATTGCTAATATTTTGAAGATCTGTTAAAGTAAGGGAGAGTGACTTTTTAATTCTTGAAAACATCTACCCAATTCTAGCTCTATTTCTATATTCTGTAGAGCATATTTGCTAATGGGATTTATTGTTTAAAAGGGGTTTTGTCCGGGCATTAAGAGTAGTGTTTACTTCCGTAAATTGTGTTTAAAATGACTCGAAACCATTTAACTCTGTCCACACTTAAGTTCTTCTTCAAGAACTAATAATAATTAATTTTTTGTTTAAAAACTTCCTTAAACTCTGCAAATCATTGTTTGTAAATCAGTTAAATGTATTTACATCAATTCTATAAAACTCAATTTGTTAAAAAGGATTAATTTGTTAAAAAGGATTAATTTGTTGTTTGTGTTGATAAAAAACTGTTCTTAAATTGCTTTTTACATTTGTAAAGTATTAAAGAAGGTCTACTTTGTTTAACCTTACATAGTCTTAAGCATTTCACCTTTAAGCTCCATTAACTATATGTAATTCAATTTAGCTAACGAGGAAATAAGTACATATTTTTTGCCATCTAATAACATTGACGCCAGCATTTGGGCGCGACGAGATAGATATAGAAACCCAACGATCGGATCCTCCGCCTTCTTGTTTATACCAAATATTTATTGCGCATTTTATATACTATAATTTACCTACACTCGTACTCGTACATTTTGTATTTTATTTATGCTTGAATCCAATTTAAATGTTCGACTGCACTTAGCTTGCTGTCCGAAAATAGTCAACCTTGGGATTCTGCGGTTTCTTTCGGGGATCTTCTACGGGGATCTACTTCCAGGGCAGGGCCAGCTTCCCGGTCTCGTGGACACGGACCAGACGTTCTCCTGGCGTATAGTACTTGGCCGGTGGCGGTGGAGGGGCCTTGATGGTGAGGATTCCGTCGCTGGATATATCCGAGATCACCTCGTTGGCATTGTAGCCGCGTGGCAGGAGGTACTTGCGCACAAAGTGCCGCTCCACCAGACCATTGGAGCCCTCGTTCCTTCGGTTGTGATTGCCCTGGACTATGACGTAGTCGTCGTTGGTCTTCACCACGATCTCGTGCGGATGGAACTGCCGCACATCGATGTCGACGCGGAAGCCCTTCTCATCCACATGCACCCGCTCGCCGGAGTAGTAGTTGTCCCACCTCATGGGGTGCGACCACTCGTAGGGCGTCGACTGGATCAACTGGTTGCGCACCCGTCGCGACACCAGCTCGTCCAGGGGCCGGAGCAGGTCACTCCGGCTGCTGTGACTTGCTGGCCACCAGACCCGCGGATCATCCCAGAGATACGGATACAGCTGGAAGTCGTACGGTGGCTGGTAGAGCGGACGAGGTCGGTCAAACTCGCGCGACAGATCGCGATATGTGGTGGGCACCAGTGACATTTCTGGCCGGGATTAAGGCTGCGATTCGTTGGCTAGCGAGTCCGAAATTCTTATAAAATTTGTCGCCGCCGCCGTCAGCTCTTTTATAGATGACCAACTGCCCTCGGACGGCGTCGGCGGCGTGTGCTGCCGCCGATTGCGGATGGCACAGACGACGGCGATGACTCATCCGGACGAGGTGCATCGGGGCGGAATCGAGACGAATCGGATCGGTCAAGTGCAGTGGCAAAGGCGAGGCCAACGACGATATTGTACGGGCAGTTGGAACCGCGTCAAGTGGCTACGTCACGGCGTCCCACGAAGGAAGCGGAAACGGCAGCCGCCAAGGCCAAACGTGCCATAGGAAAATTTATAAAAACGAAAGTATATATTTTTGTGGTTTATTATAAGTATTTTCCTAGGTAGAGAAAGTTTTTGTTTGGTGCACTTTCTAATATTTTTGCTTATTATAATTTGTATATAATTTTTTTTATATTTTTTCTAAGAGATGTTGTAAGAACATAACATATTTGATTATTTTATTAGGACACTTTCGTCTCAGGAAGAGTTTTTTTATTTTATTAGTTTGATTTCGTTATTTAAAATATTTTAAACCCATATTTTGACATTATTTAAAAACGGAAACCTCTTTCTTATTATCTTTATTATCTATTTCAGAACTAATAGTTTTGATTTGAAATCCAGATGGCTTAACAAATTTGTAACCTTTTTAAAAACCTTTTTTTTTTAAGAAAAAAAATTTTCTGTAAGATTTATAGTAAATACGAATAAGGAAAGACCTAAGAGTATGTGCCATATTTTTTATATTTTAAAGATAAGCAACATACCACTACATTTTAATAAATGTTAATATTTTGAATAAAATAACGAAATGTATTCAATTTTCCCACAAATGAGTTCAATAAATAACGCAAATATACTGTTCAGGAATAGTTAATATATAATATTTATTTGTTCTATCACAAACTACTGAGTAAAGGGTTAATAACCATTCAAAAAAGTAAATTTATGTCACATTGATCACTAAAATAATTTTTAAAATGGATATCAGTGGATCAGGGGTGCCACAAAAATAAGATAAAGATATTATATCAAACAAAAAAGACAAATTTTAAAATGAATCTGCGATTTACAATTTTTCGTTACATAAAATTACTGTACTAACTAATTTCAGATCCATACAGACTTATAAGGCACCCCTGTACATACTATCTATGACGGATTATAATATATAATCATTTTGGAGTTCACTAGCAATTGATACACTTCAGTCGATACCACCGCCTCCATCTCCAGCTCACTGCTTGCTGGTCTCTTGGTTGGCCTCCTCCGCTTGAGCACCAGATTTTGGGGCAGGCTCTCCAGTCTGCTCAATGGGAACCACGCGCTCCTTGAGCGTCTCTTGCACAGCTGGTGGATTGGGCACGTTGATGGTGAGGACGCCGTCGCTGCTCAAACTGGATGTGATCTTGTCGGCCTCGTAACCCTCCGGCAGAACGAAGCGGCGGAGGAAGTGTCTGGAGCTGTAGCCTCCTTGCTCACCCTCCTGCTGCTCCGACTTGCCCTCCACCAGAACCACGCTCTCGTCCAGCACCTTGACGTTCAGCTCACTGTAGTCCTTGACGTCCAGGGTGAGCTTATACCCGTCCTTGCTAACGGTGGCCGGTGGGGCGAACTCCTGCTCCTGCCAGCGGGCAATCTGCTGCCAGTTGCGTGGGAGGGCCACGCTCCAAACGGGTGGCTCGTGGAAGAAGGCGTGGAACGGTGAGGTAAGGCGGGGCATTCGAGCCATCTCCTCGGCCATGCGGAAAAACATCGGCAGGGAACGCATTGTGAATTTAGTTATTTGTAATTCTGTAATTACAATTTTAAAAATAATTAATATTTATATTTTTTTTTATTGTTACTTCTGCTTACCTCGTAGTTTGTTAATTTATTTGAATGCCTCGTAAGTTTTTCTTTCTAATTTGCAATATTATATTTCTCTTTTGCAATATTAAATATTTTTATTATTCGCAATTTAGTATTAAACTGGCGAAATATCAGCTTAATTCGTTTTTTTAGAGACTTGTTTTCGGATTGTATTTTCTTAAACTGAGAGAGCGCCGTTATGTCGTCTGCTATTTTATACCTTTCCGTAAAGAGTGTACGAATACTAGAACTACCTGGCTCTCTCTCGAACTTTCTTCGCCCTTAGCTGATGCAATTTTCCGCTTTGGCTGAAATCGGGCAATGGCATTTAACTAAGGGTTATTAAGATATATAAATAAATATGTATATATATATATCTCGTTTTTATAGAATATACAAATTGATAGAACTTTCGCGGCCCTCAATTCGCTTTATTTACATTTTATATTTGCTCACTCAGCTATAAGTTATCTCTTTCTCTTTAGCGCCTTGTGGCAGGTCAGTTTTTTTATGGCGACGAAGAGAGCGCTTTAAGCGAGAAACTCCCGTGAGGGGGAGGCAAGAAAGCTAGAGTGGGTGGGGAGAGAGTCTGACTGTGACAAGTGTATGTGTGTGTTTATTTCGTTTGTATTGTTAGCCATAAGCGTAGTTGAAAAAAGGTTTTACAGGGGTTAAACTAAAAAAATGTGAATTTGAAGGTATTTAAAATATTTAAAGACGAAACCCATACTTTATAACTGAAAAATATTAAAATAGAATACGAATAGTAAACGTATGCAGTTTTTTGAAAAGTATTCCTTTATTCCAAAACCAATTTTCAAGTGATATAATAATTACATTTTAAAACCAAACTTGTCGAAATCGCTTAGAGGCCCTCTCTCTGGGCCCAGTCATTCCACGATCCCTTGTAGAGCACAACACTAGAAAAAATGAATTAGTTCAAAGATATTCTTAAATATTAAAGAGAAAACCTCACTTGGAAAAGCCCTGACTCTTGGCAATTTTCTCCGCCTCCAAAACACGATTGCCCGACCGACAGGTGAATATTATCTTGGTGTCTTTCCCCGGCTTAGCTCGTCCATATTTGTTTTTAAAGGCAGCGCCATCCAGGCTTAGAGCTCTATCCAGTTCATCCACTAAAAGAATGAGAAATCTTACAGAAAATAACTTAAAGATATTAATAATAAAATATTACGAGGTATATTAATGCTGGCTGGAATCGTTCCCGTCTGCTGCAGCTCGTCCGGTCGCCGGACATCGATTAGATAGACTTCTGGATGGTTGGGCACATCCTTAACCTGCTCGTAGGTGGCCATTGTGGTGGTTAGCTATCGGTTGGAGCACGAATCACAACTGACTTGCCGGCTGGTCCCAGTAGATACATTTATGGGGCTCGAGATTAGCGATTCGGGGGGATTCGGGTTTGTTTGCCTCTCCTCCTCCGTCGGCTTATCGCAGTCTGATCTTTGCGGTGTCGCCTTGTTTGCTCTGTCACTTTTCACGACGCCGGCGCTGGAGATTCCGCTAATTGTCCGCTGGACGAGGCGCCGGGCTGGGGCCCTCGATCCGATTTCACTTTGAATTTCAAATCAGAATTGTCAGACAGAGCATTCTGTATGATCCACAGGGGGAACTCAATAAAAAGAACTGGGTTCAAGCGAATTTGTCATATACTTAATTTATTTCTGAATTAATAACTTATTGTTAAACAATTTACACTAATTTTAGGAACTCCAATTTTATAATAAATGTTTTAAAAACCATTAAAATATATGTCCAAAAGTATGCTACATAAAATTGAGTGCTTAAATAAATTATTGCATACTTTTGTGACTTAGTTTTAATGGATTTCAAGACTGCTTTTGATTAAATATATCTATAATTCATTGTACTAATAATATTTAATAGTTTAATAGTTGAAATAAAATTAAATATGAAATATTCTCCACAGAAAAGGGAGAATAAAAGTAACTTACAAGTTTATTGTAAAGAATCTTCACTGTCTGAGAGAAACAGATCAAATTCGAATGCTGTCTGCGGTTTAACCAGCGGCGCACATCTCCGAAAGCTCCCCCACCAGAATGTTCCCAGTTGTCGCCCTAGAATCAACCATTTGCTGCTCCAGAAAAGCTCCCTTCGTGGGGGAAAGCTCAACCAACTTCTATAAAAGGGTGAAGCGAGCCAGTAAAACTCCACATTCGAGTTGGAAAAGTCAAGGTGAAAGTGCAGTTGAGACCGTGTAGCTTCCACACCCCGCTGACAATTCAACCCCTGGCAAACGTTTCTTGAAAGGAAAACAGGTCGTCGGTTCATCGAACTTCCGCCAGATACAGAAATCAGCAAAAAGAATTCTATAGAAAAATGCCAGATATTCCATTCGTCTTGAACTTGGACTCCCCGGACTCCATGTACTATGGTCACGACATGTTCCCGAACCGCCTGTACCGGCGGCTCCATTCGCGGCAGCATCACGAGCTGGATCTGCACACCCTGGGACTGATTGCCCGAATGGGTGCCCATGCCCATCAGTTGGTGGCCAAGAAGAGGAGCGGCGAGTTAGCCGCCCTAGGAGGAAGTGGTGGCCGGGACAAGCAGGGCAACTTCGAGGTCCACCTGGACGTGGGACTGTTCCAGCCGGAGGAGCTGACCGTGAAGCTGGTCAACGACTTCATCGTAGTCGAGGGCAAGCATGAGGAGCGGGAGGATGAGCACGGCCATGTGTCCCGCCACTTTATCCGTCGTTATCAGCTGCCCAAGGAGTTCGATGCGGATGCCATTGCCTCCACTTTGACTGATGATGGAGTGCTCAATATCACGGTGCCTCCGCTGGTCGCCAAGGAGGAGCCAAAGGAGCGGGTTATACCCATTAAGCATGTGGGTCCATCGGATCTCTTCCAGAACGGCAACGGGCACAAGGAGTCCGAAGCTTCCTCAGCTTCAGCTCCGGCCTCGGAGGCCAAGTGAATCCAAATCCAATATCCAAAACATCCCAAAGTAGCAGCCTTTGCAGCCAAGTGATTTCCCAAGACTCTCGTTTATCGTTGCACTCAAAAAAAAGTCACGAAATTACGCACACATCGTACTATACATTTATCCATTTATTTATTTATTAGTCTAATTAATTAATAACATTTTAATGTCCAATCCAATTTTAAGACTAATCGAAATCAAGTATTATTAATAAAGGAAATATGAATGTCTCAGTCATTGTTAAAGGTTTATTTTTCACTTTAAGTGAAAGGGAATTTGCCCTAATTATGATTGAAGTTGGGATTTGGGGCTCAACCTAAAAGCTTTCGCTTAATAGGCTTATTTTTCTTCAAAGGTATCCAATTTGATTGAAAGGTTCACAAATTCCACCCTAAAATGGTAACTTTTCACATATGTTAAATGCTGTTGCTTTCCTTTGTTCAATTATGCGGGCATTCTAAGCTGTGCATATTGTATTAAGGTCCCTAGATGCCAATCATACTTAAAAAAGCTTTATCTCCAGCCTTTTCCCAAACGACCAGCCTGTGAATTTCCTGAATTTTAAATTAAAGCCCGCCTAAACATAGCTATCGATAGTTTTTATTCAGGGCTTCCAAAAAGCTCTTTTTGATATTAGATATCGATAGCTTCCGGTCACAGTTCCCACAATCTCTGTAAACAGTGCTGCCAACTCTTCAGGTCATACAAAAGCTAAGCAAGCCTATGAAATTCTGATTTAATTTATTGTTTGAATGACTATTTTATTTTTAAGTTTAACTTTACCTTACTATATTGAAATATCTTCAATATTGCTTAAATAAATTATACCAATATTGCTTCGGAAATAGTTATAATTCCCGTTAGTCGCTATATTACAAATAATCCTTGTCATATGATCTAGTGGGAAAATGCTAAATTGGCAACACTAACAGTAACCTCAAAAATGATTTGTTTACTTTTACGGCGGTCCGGAGTTCGTAATTCCTGCAAATTAATTAGTAAACAGATTGCCAAGCCCCCGCTCAACACACCTGCTGGCAATGCACACCTGCTGCACACCAGCATACGTAAGTAGGGGGTGGAAGAATGAGCCGGCGAACCATTAGATCGTTCTAAGTGGAAAATCCCATTGATATTATGAAATTCACAGCACGGCGGCATGGCGAGTACGAATGGCAGGATCCCAAGTCCCCCGAGGAAATGTGAGTTACCAAAGCACCATAAATATTTTGAGAATAATTAAAGAAACTTTTAAAATCCAGAGTAAACATCACATATGTGGACAAGGATGGCAAACGCACCAAGGTCCAGGGCAAGGTGGGCGACAATGTTTTGTACTTGGCCCATCGCCACGGTATCGAGATGGAGGGCGCCTGCGAGGCCTCCTTGGCCTGCACCACCTGCCATGTGTATGTGCACTATGACTTCCTGCAGAAGCTGAACGAGGCCGAGGAGAAGGAAGACGATCTGCTGGACATGGCACCGTTCCTGCGCGAAAACTCCCGCCTCGGCTGCCAGATACTGCTCGACAAGAGCATGGACGGCATCGAATTGGAGCTGCCCAAGGCCACCAGGAACTTTTACGTGGACGGGCACAAGCCCAAGCCGCACTAGCCCGGCTCGCAAGTCATTATTGTTACACCGTTTAGTAGTAGTAAATATATACGACTGTTGAATTACCAACCGCACTTGGATCTTAATCTTTATCTTTCCCAACTTTTATATATTTCTTAAGACGTAAACAATGCTTTTTCTTGGTTTTTGTGTTGTTCTCCATCGTTGAATTAAACTAAAAGAAGAATTCGTTAAGTTGAGCCTATCAAATTACATTTTCTAAACTGATTACAATTGGAAGAGGAGGAGGAGGAGGAGGAGGGTGAGAGAGTTGGAGTACAGGAGCGACATAAAAGGAGTGATATGAAACAATCTTGTAAAACTATATTACAATTAAAGCAAAAGTACAAAAATATAAATTTGTATAGCGAAAAACTATGAGGAACAGCAGCACCAGGAAGTCATGCTGCCTCCTCCCCTTTAGTTGGACGAGGGCGTGGGGCTGCTGGATGCGGAACGCGAACGCACACTGGCCCTATCCTCTGGCTCGCTGCGCTCCTCATCCCGATCGCGACTCTTCTCATCCTTGTCCAGATCAGCCGGCTCCGACGGCGACTGCTTGATCTGCTGCTGCTTCTCAGCCGGCACTGACGCCGTCAGTAGCTCCTCCTTGGGCGAAAGATTCTCCCGCTTGATGGCCTCCTTCTCTGCCTTGCTGAGGTTGCTGCCGCCCTTGCCCTTGCTGCTCTTCTTGAGTGTGGCCAGATCCTTGAGCAGACTGGAGATCTTGCGATTCAAGTTGTCCACCTTCATGTCATGCAGGCGCTCCACCTCCTTCAGCCGGTTGCGCATATCGTTCTCCTTCTCAAAGTTCTTGCCCTTCAGTTCGGTTAGCTGGAAAGCAGAGATGTAATCAGTGCTATTTAAGGAGAAAATGTGCAGCGCAAACCCACCTGCTTGTCCTTCTCCAGCAGCTCCTTGTCTTTTTGATTCAACCGCTTCTCCAGACTGGCAATGCGCTCCTTTAGGTAGGTGATAGCCACCACATGATCCGACGAGTTGGTGTCCACGGTGATGGCAGCGGGTGCTGCGATTGTACCGTTCCCGCCATTACCGCGTGATATCTTGTCGGGCAGATCTAAGCCCGCGCCGCTAACCGCATTAACGCCGGAGCTGCTGTTGCCGCCGCCGCCACTGCTCTTGCCCAGCTCGCTGCGCGATGGCTTCTTGGCTCCGGAGCTGTTGTCTCTGTGCGACGAGGAGGATTTCTCGTGCGGCCGCTTTTTCGACATGGGTATTCGGCCATCCTGTTGGGCCTTCAGCAGGGCACGCTTGTAGGCGCAGGTACACAGCCAGCAGAGCAGTTTGCCATTGACCTTTTCGGCGAGAAAAGAAAGAAAATACATTTTATGGTCAGTTTGGGTTACACAGAAAGAGGCTTAGGTGCTAATCTGGTCTCTTATGAACGCAAGTACATGATTCTGGGAATCGCGAGCGATCTACATCTCTAAAGGGGTACAGTTGACCAACCCCGCAACAAGTTTCTACATTTATTTGGCTTAATTGTACGGTTTCTATTTAATATTAAGGGTGGCTGGCTGCCTGCTTCCTTCGGCGGCTCCTTTGCTGACCTTTTTGTTCTCATCCCGCCTGTCAAAGGCCGATCGCAGCTTGCATTCATCGCACTGCACCGGCGGTCCATACTTCGCCTCGTAGCTGGCGCATCTATGCGGTTCGCAAGTAAAAGTGCGATTTTGTGGGGTATTCGTAATCGTTTTCGGGGTTTTGGTTTTGCCAGGCACAAAAAAAGAGAAGAAGAAAAATGTTTTGCGTTCATAAGAGACGTTGTTGTTTGTTGTTTTTTCCTGGAAATCGATTAGGTTTTTTTTGGGGGGAGGAAGGACTCTTCTACATAAAGGGAGCTACTACAAAGCCAGGTACTTTGAAGGCACAATTACGGGTGATACATGAGGGTTTATATGTTTCTGAAAGCTCCTGCGCATATTGTGCATTCAAGTTACACGCTCTACTAATCGAGATTTTGGTCTTGGTCTTGATCTTGGGGTAAACTCACCGCATGCACTTGGAGCTGCCAAAGGCGGCCACAATCTTGCAGCACTCGCAGGGACTGGGCTTGCCGTACTTCCCCAGGTAGTGTTCGCACTTCTTGCAGGCACTCTGTGATTTGTTGCTGTTGCTGTGGAACGAACATAGCTAGTGGGTTCATGTAGAGGCAATTTTTGCGGCTGTGTACTTACGTGGCGGGTTGGAACTCCGAGCGGCAGTAAGTACATTTAACAACTGAGGTAGATCCACGGCAGCCCTGCGGAAATTAAACATGGTTAGCTTCTGGTGCTCCTCTTTTTGCCAGCCTGTTTGCTGTGAGTTTGTTTTTGTTTAAGTCATCCGACAGACGCGACGCGACGCCTGCCTTCTGCCCTGCTTCTTCTTCTTGCAACCGTGCATTTTCACCCGATTTGCGCAGCAAGTTTTTCGCACAGCAGCAGCAGCGCCGCGTCATTTAGATATATTTTTCGTTAGTCAGGGAAATGTACTAACAAACAAGCACACACACAAACAGCCAGGCAGAGATATTGCATTTTGTTTGTCGGCGAATCTTTTATTGTTTCAAGTGTCCGTCGTCGGTGTTTTTTTTCTCTTTCTCGGATTTTGTTGGTTGCTTTTTTCACCTTGCATAGCTGCTGGCCAGAGGATAGCTCCTCATAAGGGTGGCGCGAAAAACACTTGGAGCAGGCGAATAATACTTTTGCACTCATTCTGTGGTCTGTTATTTGTGTGTCGGGTTGTTGGCTTTTGTGCTGATCCTTATAAAAACTTTAAATAAAATGGTTCTTTTCAGTGTGACCGTGGCGTTAGCGATTCAAAATCCCAAGGCTATAGGTAAATTTGAAAAATGCAACCGTGTTAAAAAAGAGGTGGGAAACTTAGCTGAACAAAAACGTAATCAAAAAACACGTAATCTTACGTCGTAAAATGATCAAAAACATAAATTTTTTGATTATCTAAATAAATATAACAAATGTTATATTTTTCTAATATACCCAGTGGTGGAAATTCTTGGCGATCGGTGGCCTAAGAAAAATGTATCGATAAATGATTGGATTTGATATATATGTATAATACTGTACAAATTTATATGTTATTTCTTATAATATTATGCCATTTTATAATGTAAGCAAATAATTACAGTTTCTGTTCATAATTTGCTTGAAAAACAGACAAAATTACTTTGAATTTCCGTTAATTTCAAACAACTCGCCTTTGCACCCCTGGCCAAACTATCGATCACCGACAGCAGCCCTGAAAATACAGTTCAGGAACAAGCGCACAAAAGCAAATTGGATAAAGATGCCCCCAAAGCGGACGCGCCGATAGCCTCAATTCAAACAACAACGTTCACTTCAGGCTGTACGAGAAAATTATATGTGCCGCGAAGGCGACGAGCTATTTCGCAAAGGATTAAAACAAAACAAACAAAAAAAAAGGGAAAATTAAGCGACAGCGAGTGAGAGTGAAGAAGTGGAAATGCCGGCGGAACAGCATACAAACATAAAGGTGGCAGTGCGCGTCCGGCCGTACAATGCCCGGGAGTTGGAGCAGAAGCAGCGGAGCATTGTCAAGGTGATGGACCGGTCGGCGCTCCTCTTTGATCCGGACGAGGAGGACGACGAGTTCTTCTTCCAGGGCGCCAAGCAGCAGTACCGCGACATCACCAAGCGGATGAACAAGAAGCTAACCATGGAGTTTGATCGTGTCTTCGACATCGACAACACCAACCAGGACCTCTTCGAGGAGTGCACGGCGCCGCTGGTCGACGCGGTGCTGAATGGGTGAGTGGCACCAAAAGATCTTCCCTGAAATTCCATTAATCTGCGACTCTTAATCTGCAGCTACAACTGTTCGGTGTTCGTCTATGGAGCCACTGGCGCCGGCAAGACCTTCACCATGCTGGGCAGCGAGGAGCATCCGGGCCTGACCTTTCTCACCATGCGCGATCTCTTCGAGAAGATCCAGGCGCAAAACGATGTGCGCAAGTTTGATGTGGGCGTCTCCTACTTGGAGGTATACAACGAACAGGTGATGAACCTGCTGACCAAGTCCGGGCCGCTGAAGCTGCGCGAGGACACCAACGGCGTGGTGGTCAGCGGCCTCTGCCTCACACCCATCTACAGTGCCGAAGAGCTGCTCCGAATGCTGGCACTGGGAAACTCACATCGCACCCAGCATCCCACCGATGCGAATGCAGAGAGCTCCCGGTCGCATGCCATCTTCCAGGTGCACATACGGATCACGGAGCGCAAGACGGACACCAAGCGAACCGTGAAGCTATCGATGATCGATCTGGCGGGCAGCGAGCGAGCGGCCAGCACCAAGGGCATTGGGGTGCGATTCAAGGAGGGCGCCAGCATCAACAAGAGCCTGCTGTCGCTGGGCAATTGCATTAACAAGCTGGCCGATGGCCTGAAGCACATTCCCTACCGCGACTCGAACCTGACACGCATCCTGAAGGACTCGCTGGGCGGCAACTGCCGCACTCTGATGGTGGCCAACGTCTCGATGAGCTCGCTCACCTACGAGGACACCTACAACACGTTAAAGTACGCCAGTCGGGCCAAGAAGATCCGCACCACGCTCAAGCAGAATGTGCTGAAGTCGAAGATGCCCACAGAGTTCTATGTGAAGAAGATCGACGAGGTGGTGGCCGAGAATGAGCGGTTGAAGGAGCGCAACAAGGCGCTAGAGACCAAGGCCACCCAGCTGGAGCGGGCCGGCAGCAATGGCTTCGATCCGCAGGAGCTCAAGTCGTGGTACAGAAAGATAGACACTGTATATGCGACAGCCCGCCAGCTGCAGGAGCATGTCCTGGCCATGCGCAGCAAGATCAAGAACATCAACTATCGGCAGACGCTCAAAAAGGAGCTGGAGGAGTTAAGGAAGCTAATGTCCCTCGACCAGCGAGTGTGTCAGGAGGTGAGTAATCCGTATTACCTATTCTATTTTAGTAATATGCAAAGATTGGGCGATCTTTCGTGATTTATTAACAATTTAAAAAGGCTTTTAGAGGAAGATTTGGGAAACAGTTATCGGGATCAGTCTCAGTTTAAGTTCTATTCGCCCAGCAGCTCCTTCTGCTTGCTGGCCAGCAACTTGTCCGCCTCCGAAATGAAGCGATCCGCAATGGCAGTGACCTGAGCCTGGGCGGCGAAGGCATCGTCCTTGCCCAAATCCGCCTTGTTTTTCAGCTTGCGGATATGCTCGTTCTGGACGCTGCGAATCGCATCGCGGTACTTGACAAACAGCGCCTTGGCGTTCTTGGACAGGTTCTCGCGATGCTCCTTGGTCACCTTCGGGATAGGTATGAACAGTGTGGTGCCGTCCTGCTGCGGATTCAGGTTCATGCCGCTCTTCTCGATGGCCTTGAGGACATCGGGTATGGTCTGCGGGAAGCCGATCATGTTCACAATGATGGTCTTGGGATTCTTGCGCGAAATCTGTGCCAGTTCCTGCAACTCGTGCTCCTGGCCGTCGACCTTGATGCGCAGCGTATCGATGGCGCCGCTGGTGGAGCGCAGCGACAGGTGCTTCACAAAGTCATCCTTCATCTGCAGCACCGACTTCTGCATCTGCGAGTTGAGGCCATCGAAGTTGAGGATCTCGCGGAGTTGCTGCTCGTTGATTTCCACCTTGGCGTTTTTTCCACCTCCACCCTTGCCGCCCTTTTCCTTCTTTTTGTCCTTGCTTTTTGCATAATCGCGCGCTACTTGTTGGTTCCACGCCTTCTGCGGCTCCTGCCGGAGTATTTGAGTTAGTCCTGGCAGGGAGTTGGCCACTCGGCCTTGGCGCACTCCCAGGGCCGCTAAATGCAACGTATTTCGGAGCATTATGTTTGATTTAATTAATTTAAATTAGTTTGTTTATTAAATGCTGCTGAGGTTTTTCGTAAAGCAGCAAATCAGCTGCTGGCACGGGAGCTGCCAACTCGTCGCTGAAAAAAATCACTAAAGTTTTTACTAGGGCGGACTTTTTGAAAATCTAGCGATTTTTGTATATGTATATTTATATTTAATATTTTTAGTTTTAAAATCCTTATTTTCTTGCTTTCGTTTAAATATTTAATGATCTTCCAGGACTTCCGCCGCTTTGCCAACTACATGAGTCTGCTGACCAGCCAAAACGAAAAATACAAGGAGGAGCTGCCTGGGTGGCGGGCTAAGATGGAGAGCGCCTACCAGGACCTCGAGAGTTTAAAGCGCGAGGTAAACAAGTCGAAGTCCTACCAGATCCTCATCGTGTACGTCAAGTACAAGGATCTCGAGCTGCAGCTGGCCAAGCAGAATCTGTTCAACAGCCACGTGAGCGCCATTAACCAGGAGCTGGTGGAGAACTCGGACCTGCTGCGCAAATCCTTCCGTGCCGCCTGCGAGGTGCTCAATCAGATGTACGACCGCCTCGAGGATGGCAGCAAGCTAACGCCGGATATTCAGGCGGTGTACGATCGGCTGCAGCGCAAAATGCGCTTCGCCGATTCGGAGGCCAACACGAAAATGGCACAGATGGATTCCCTGGCGGTGGACGACCGCCTGCTCAGCGGACTAGCGCCGAAGGAGGAGGACGAGGAGAATGAGGCGGCATCCTGCAGCCTGACGTCCAGCGCCCAGAAGCGACAGCATGAACAGAGCGACGACGATGATCTCCACCTGAGCATGGAGGAATTCGATAGCCAAGTCATGGTCATGGAGTCCGAGGGCGAAGACCTGCATATGACCTTCAAGAGGCCGCGGAATCTCAACGAGACTCAGGTCATAGCCGCCGCCAGCACAGTGACCAAAAAGGCTCTAACGTCGACGGTCACCAAGCCCAGGAATGCCCACCAGCTGACGTTTTGCGAAATGATGACCGACCAAAATGTCCGCGGCGACAGCGAAAAGATCAAAAAGGGTAGGCTTTTGTAGTACAAAAATATATAGAGAAATTTAAGCAGCTACAATTTGGTTAGTTTTTGTTTCCGCTTAAGTTAATGACAAGTTAAAGTGTTTTGGTAATGCTTGTTATATTAAGCGAAGGTCAAATGATTACAGAAAGTGTAAAGCCAAGAAAATGTGCTGTAAAGTGCAAGCACTGGTAAAAGAATCTGTTTTAAACCAATTTTTGGTTAACTGGCAGTTTATCTGCCCGATAAATATTAACTGAACATTGAGAAACCAGGTTTTAACGAACTTTTGCCTAATTTTATTCAACTCTTTATTTTAAATCTCTTTTTACCTGCATTTTTATAATGTTTTATTTGTTTTTATTGCAGTTCTCCTCAACTCGAATCACTTTACCGCCCAGGGCCTGAAACGGACACTAGCGGCGGCTTCGTTAGCGAAAGAAAACGTTAAATATAACGCAAATCACGTGCGAAAAAGTCCGCGAGTGCTGGTGGCCAAGGGTGAGTTTCAAACGAGTCTTGTGCCTAAATCAACGATTATTATCTTTTTGGTTTATTAACAGCTGTCGCCGGCACCTCCAAGGTGACGCGAAAACCTTTGGGTTCGACGAGTAAGGAGGCGCCTTTGGTGAAATTCAATCGAGCAGCTTCGTTTCGGCTGAAGAAGTAGACGCTCGCCGCTCACTCGCTCGCGTGCGTGGTTGCCTTCATCTGTGGGGATCCAGACAGAAAGATCCGTATTTAAATTAACCATAGCTATAACCATATAGATATAGATAGTACACTAGCCCCATCCAAATCTAACACCAGTTATCTTTTAGTTCTTTTCTGACCCAAAACCGTATCATTTGATTTTATTTTTGTATGTTTTTTCCCATAAGTTTTTTGATAAGTTCAAAGAAAAAGTTTAGCGTTTTACGCTCTTTATTTGAAATATACAGCCGTTTCCTTGCCCCCCTCATCCAGATTGTGTCTGTAGAGGATCTCGTCGGTGGGCCAAGCCTGGGCAGTGTGCACCCTGCTGCTGCTCCGATGCGGAGCTAGTCCTAGGAGACCCAGCAGCATGTAAAGCAGGGCGCCCAAGTTAACGCCTAGCAAGAGCATTCCTGGAGCCAGCAGGGGATTCAGGATGGACAGGATGGCGGCCGGCGGTGAGGGAGCAGCAGCAGACCAGGCAGCCGTAGTTAAGCCATCGTAGCCGTAGTCCACGCGTCGCCGCCAGGGCTTCTTGTCGCCGGCAGCCGCCGGAGGTCTCTGCTGGTGCTGCTCCTGCTGTTCCGGCTTCTGCCCTGAAGCGGGTAAATCCAGATCCTGGCGCTTGCTTTCCAGAGTATAGCGGGGCACAAAGATCTGCTCAACGGGCAGCTTCGCTTCCCCCGCAGTTCCACTCACACCGGCGGCCAGACAGCCAATAAAGATAGCCTCAAGCAGCCACATAGTATCTCCACTGTTTGCTATTTCTGGGTATCGTTAGGAGTCTTTTTATAGCCAGGCAAACCTGGGCTGCCAAGGGCAAGAACCGTGTCGACAACAAGTGGCTCTTTTGAGTTGTCAACAAGCTGTCGCTGTGTGGATTTACAGTCTGGAATTTAATGGGTTATCGTTATAATAAGGCACGTTGACACTTTGATTTGCAATACAAGTATGCATTTATGTATATTTGTATAAGTAATTGTTATAATAATGCGTATAAAATGTTGAACTTAAGGTACCAAAAAGCTTGTCCGTTATGGTGCTTACATTTGATCTGATTTCTTGATTTATAATGGTAATATTGCTATAACAATGCCAACTCATGCTGATCTTAAGGTATCAAAAGATTATTGTCCGTGAACAAGGTAATATGTATGTTCTATATTTTAAGGTAATCGTTGATCTTCGGAATACAAAATTTGTTCTTTTTTTAGTTAAGTCGCTTCGCCTTGAGCAGCACTTGGGGCTGCTCAATCTCCGCCTTGGACTGCACCAGCTTTAGTTCCCTTTCGGCGGCCTTCACTGGACCGTTTCCTCCGTTGGGCAGGCCCGCCACCGTGCGCTTAATCACCGCCTGGAGGCTGGCAATGGTCTTCTCAAAGACCGAGGCCACATCGCTGCTTTCGTGGCTGTGGGCTAGGAAGAGCGAGGCAAAGAGATCACCGGTGCCGGTAAAGACCAGATCCTTGCCGCCCTGCTTTGGTATATCGATGGCCAGACGGGGACCGTTCAACTGGCTAAGGAAGGCGCGCAGAACACCCGGCTGGCCGAGATCGCTGCTGGAAATGACCACCGTTTTGATGCCGCGCTTGTGGAACCAATCCATCGCCTCCCAAACGGCTGCCTCGCTGCGAACCTCCTTCTCGGTGAGCAGCTCCACCTCGTACTGGTTTGGCGTGATTATGTCCGCCAGTGGAATAATTTCATCGCGATACACGGGCAGCAGCTCCTTCGGTACATAGAGCTGTCCGTTGTCGCCCATCACGGGATCGCAGACGTACACCAGGTTGGGATTAGCCTGGCGCAGCTTTTGCACAATGACGCCCACCTGTCGCAGGAACAGCGGATTGCCAATGTAGCCAGTCAGCAGGTGAGAGTACAGGGGCAGCAGCTCGTTCTCCTCCAGGCCCTCGAAAATGGTGGCTGCAATGGATTTCGTTAAGGTTAGTATTGGGAAAGGTTGTAGTTTTGAAGCTAAACTATAAATAATATTTGTGATAACCTTTATCAGACCTACAAACCTATTTACAGGTACTTGTAAGACCTTACCCAATTCCTTTTCGTTGGAGACGGGACCCTTGAAGGTCTTGTAACCCGTGTGATTGGAAAACTGCACCGAGTTCAGCGGGTCCACATCGAATCCCAGCAACTAATGGATTGATAAGTTAGTTAAAGTTTCCAGGAACTCAATGAGATATAGACAGCTTACCTGCAGGGGATAGGTGGCCACCTTGTTGCCCACATAGCCATGGACCACATGGCTCTGGATGGACAGAACCCTTTTAACTTTCGAACCGGGAGTGGTCATCTCTTCTGTGTTCTTTCGTGGGAGCTGGAACTGGCAATGGAGTATTCGCGACGACTGACCGTTGATCAATGAGCGAACGAAGCTGCTGCTGCTGGGCCTACGACGAGTCACACGGAAAGATAACCATGTTATCAGCGACGACGGGACCGGGAAAAGCTCCAAATAGAGAGCTGATAAGGAGGTGATATTACGGGTGTAAACAGTGAGTTGATGGCGGATTTATTAACGGTCGTGTTCATATAAGAGATTGCTGGTCAATTGTGTTTTTTAGTTTTAATCATCTGAAGGCCTTGGACAGCCATTAAATGCAATCAACAGTCAACACCCCCCTTTTAGCAGCATCATCCACCCCCCACGCAAAAGTGTGCCCAGGTGGGGCAATGAAAGACATGCCAAATGTTGCTGAAATAACGCGAATTGATACTAGAAAGAGGTTTTTTGAAAAAATGTTGAAAGACGTTTGAGTTTTATTTCGAAATTCTTGAATAAATGTAAGTTATGAAGGAAATCTGATCTTAAACTTACATACGAAAAACAAAAACATTGTATTTGCTTGGAAAAGTCATTTAGGAATTTCAAAATATTGTATTTAAATAATTTTGGGAATTTCCAAGCGGTCAACTTTAGAAAAATTAAGCAGTTCTAGCAAAAAGGCACTAGATTTTGATTTTGGAAACTAGAATTTAGATATTCTAAGGTCAGTTTCATCAAGATTGGTCTTATTACAAGTTTTCCATGCTTTTATAGGAAAGTTTGTCTCTTATTTAGATTTAAAAACTGTCTTTATTTTCCGAATTATTTGCTCTTAACAGCATAACAGTAAATTTAATAATAAACAGGAATGACAAAGAACAATTAACAAACACCGAGGGATATGTAATTTTTGGATTCCCGGAATTAGTTTGACTAATCCCGTAAAGAATCATTCACTGATAACAATTTGGATTGAACATTTTTGGTCGCTATCTGAAAAATCCTGAGACCGTACATCAAAGGTGGCCCTTACAAAGATGGGGGGACAAGTACAAAAAGATCCGGAAACAACTAGAGTCAAGTACAAAAACGGAGGAGTATAAGGCTATAAGGTGGAGCTGCTATTCTTTAGGGCTTCTTGGATCTTAGCTCGTTTGCCACTGCAAGTAGGAAAGTCATTAGTTAAGGGAACTTTTGAAGCAAGTAATGATAGGTGAATCACCCTTAGGTTGGCCTGTCCTTGACCCTGGCGGGCCGCCTCCTCCTCGCGACGCTGCAGTTCCTCCGCCCTCTGTTGCTGGCGACGCACGCTCTCCGGATTCTTGATGCCACGCTGCTCGTTCTCCTGGCGACGCTTTTCCGCCGCGTCCAACTGCTGCTGCCGGCGCTCCTCCTAGAAAATGGGCAATGTTTTCATTTGTTTTTACACTACTCTCCCACGACTTACAGGTGAGGGCATTAGATTCGTTTCCTCGGCGCTCTGGCCGCAACAGGATAAACAGACGCCCATTTTGTCGGAATCTAATTAATTTTTAGTTTTTCCTGAAAAAAATAAGGCTTCTTTTCTTTAGTTTTGCTTTTTTTCGCCTCTCTTTTACCCTTTGTTTTGCTTTGACAGCTGTTGCCACTGTTAAGCTTTGCAGCGTGCCGTTAAGCTTGTTTCTGTGCTGTTGGGCGCATCAGCTGTGCTGGAGTGGAGAAGAAGAAGCAGACAAGAACGCCGAGAGATCTTTTGAAATTCCCCAATAAAATTAATATCGTAGCGCCAGTTCTTGTTGTTGGCATCTTCGATCCACTTGGCGGAGCCAAACAAATTTCGAAAACAAAAAATAATTTTAATCACATATATCTGCGGTTTGTGCTCTCTGTTTTTATTCGTCGTGGGTGTGTGTGCGCTGTAGAAGCAATTTAATTAGTTAAGCTAAATTACTCAAGTGACCAATTAATAACTAAAAAACTCGACAAAATGTTGGATATTCCCCATGAAGCCAAGGTAATTTACAGTTTAATTGTTAAGAAAGTTTCCAGCCTGCTCTCCCGTTTCAAGTCTCTCTTACTTTGTGCGTGTGTTGGTGTGAGTGCAGCTTGCATATTCCAGTGTATGCAATTTTGCCGGTTCCAGTTGGGGTCTGTAGTTATGGGCCCATTTCTGCTGTTATAATTACCCTATTGACTTGACTGGTTTTCCTTAAGTTTCTTGTATTTATGTATAACGTTCAATTGTATAGCGCTAACCTTCAAGTGACCTCCAAGTACTGGCATGTGTCGCCTTCAGTGCGGTGGGTTTATATGTGTGTGAGCGAGGGTGTGTATGTGTGTTTTTGGGGAGCCCAAATATGTCTTGGTATTTGTTGCGATTATTAAATCGCATAATAATATCTATTAAAGGCTCATTTCTTATCAGTTAGTGCGTGCCCCCGAAAATTACTAACGAAATCAGAGAACGGGTGTGTGATTGGCTGTTATTTGTAGTGTTTAATTGTTATATGTATGGTTTTTTTCTCTTGCTGATAAGAGCGCCCGCGGCTGTGGTGCGTCTCTCTCTCAGTCCCGTCTGCCCCTTAACCCACTGGAATCTATCCCATCACCCTTACGCTCTTCAAGTGCCGGCTTGTTGTTTTCCACTTCTTCCTTTTGTTTAATTTTTGTTTTGCTCACTTACACATACCCCGCACACATGCACCGTTTTATTTTTTTGCTATCACTTGTTGCTGGCTTCACTTGTCGCCGCTGCCTACGTCGACTTCGACGTCGCGCCGCGTGTTGGAAAAATTTCGTATTGAAATTCAAAATTCGTTCGGAACCCAGCTTTATTTTCAATTGCACACTCGACCAGCGAACTTCTCATCATCGCTTTGGCTCCGTCTTTCCTCCGATCCGTTTCGTTCTCGTTCTCGCTCTGTTTTCTTCTCGGCCATCTGCCGCCCGGAGTGCAAAGGGAAAATAAAAAACCAAAAACCAAAGTTCAGATTCCCTCGTTGAGATACTTTAGTGTTTCGTAGTTTCATAAAATGACTTCCGGCATAAGACCCATAGATGTGTTGCTGCAGCGCGCCGGTGTAAGTTACAAAATAAATAAACCTACGTAAGACGATATTTGGGCCAATTTCGGAGGGTGTTACCTTCTAAGGCCCATAAACAAAATCTGGGAAATATGGGCGAAACGCGTGTTCATATATCTTGCAGTAAAAAGAGTGATATTTCAATGATTTTAAAGTTCAAGAAAAATGATTAAAAATAGTGACTTTCTGAGCACCTTAAAACGTTCCAAGTTACCAACTTCCCTTATAAAAAAGTGTGATTTTTCTAATGATTATACAGTTGCTTTGAAACCACCATTATAAATTGTTAAATATTTGATTGTCAATAAAAAAGAAGCGCAAATACTACGAAACACACCTCTTGCATTTATATAGTGTCTTATCATCGAATAATTTAAAGCGCATATATTCATTTGCTATCAGTTTTTGTCAAAGTCAAATTTTTGTTAATCATAAATTCATGTTCTAGTGACCTAATATTATTTGGAAATTATTAAAGCAAAAGAAAATTGAATCTTTTAATAGAAATTGCCTTTTTTAAAGTCTAAAAAGGTATTAAATACACCAAAGATTTTTTCTGAGTATCTTTTTACCGAGAATTCCGATTTGAATCGATCAACTTACCTCAGAAAATGTTTGAGTAAATGCCAATGTCACCGGCAGTTACTTCCTCAGGAACTACCCTGATATCTTATCTGGAAAAAAAAAACTAAAACAGAAGTGGAAATCATTTAATTTGCTTTAATTATCGGATCCATTGGGGAGGTTGGTAAGGGAACACATAGATCTTTGTAGCAGAAAAATAGATAAATGTTTGATAGACTTTTTTTTATCTTAACTAAGTATAGGGGTAGATCTTTGGAGCACAGTTATATATTATTATTGGGCATGATAAGATAAAATATAAATGTTTGCTAGACATTTTTTCATGTTTACTGTCCTTAAAGTGCCAAATGAAATATTTTGCATCCGTTAATGGGTTCTTTTGACACAGAAATTTTAGTGATTTTATCAAAAGTTTTGTTTACTGGCATTTATAATGAAATAAAGCTGTTTATGTTAATAATATAGACTTATTGGAATTAAAAATGTAAGATTTATATAGGCTTTTAGTCGTTGTATCATTTTTAACTTGATAATAATTCGAATTTCTTCAAAACTTTAAATTCTGGTCTTATTATATTGAATTTTATGTCATATTTGCACTTCCAACATCTATGCTTTGAGTAATGATGAAATGCATAAGCCTTCTTAGCATAAAAATGAAAAATAAATAAATACAAGCACCACCAAACAGCTGAAGCCATCAATGAAGCAGTGAAGTTGGCAAATTATCTTGAGCATGTGTTGTGCTGCTGACCTTGCCGAAGTTCAAACACCTGCCCTCTGACTTTGGCTTATCGCTCAGATTGCTCATCGGCTGTGGCGGCGGGCAGTCAGTAAGTGCGGTTGCCTTAAAAAAATTATAAATAACCCGCATGCAATCGTCTGGCATCGTTGTAGGCGCCGTGGGCGTGGCACGTCGCCTCTTTGCGTAATGATTTCGAAAAGTAAATAGCAAAATAAAAGCGATTACGGCAATTATTTTTGCATAACTCGTCAATTGCATTCGTCTTTTGATTGACAAGGCTCGAAGGCGCCAGCTTTTGCCAGACTTTTCCTTTGCCCATCAATAGGTTTTATTTAAGTTTGGGTTTTAAAGTCAGAGTACTAATATTGCCCTCTTCAAAAGCTATTTATGGACAACCTTGAGCGAATGTCAATGCCGATCTAACCGAAACCATACATAAATAGTTAATATTTGCTATTTTACGATGGCATGCGCCGCACAAGTCATTATTACTTAGCCATTAAAATCGATAAGAGCTGCGGGCTTGCCTTAAAAGTTATGAAAGGTCCAAGAACGCAGCACGAAATGCCGACAATGATAAGGTTCTTTGTATTATTGAACTATATTTCGTCATGGCGGAATTAGATTTCATTAATGTCTCGCTACTCACTGCTATTATTCTTATTTTAATGCATTTAAACGCCAAACCTTGATTATCAGACCACGCTTCGCGATATACATAAACGTGACGTCGAAGTACTGACTCTACATGACCATAGAAGCGCCAAGATTAAGCGATTAGATCTGGGGGGAAACAGTAAAGCTACGACGAGGTTTTATAATCCCCCCGGGAGAGATTAGCTATCACCCCTCGGCGGCAGGCGATAATGTTAGTTGACAAAACCCGCGATCTTGCATATTATAATTACACAATTCGCCCCTTTGGTTGCACATTTTTAGAGGTCGTTTCATGGGACATTAGGTTGGAATTCTAATCCCGGATGGTTGTGTGACTTATCTCTGCAATCATCCTTGACTCAATCGGAATGTCGAACTCATCATTAAAATCGTTAAAAAGTCAGGCTTTGCTGGCTGCTTAGATGATGATTAGCGCAAAATTGTTTACGTTAATTTTTGTTTACGCAATGATTTTGCAACATAAACTTAATTGTTGCAAAGAAAACTATTCAAAACTAAAGATCTGTAGTTTGCTGGGGCATATTTATACACCATTTCCGGAAGCTATTAAGTAACTATTACAAATCCGTTTTGTTTAGTTTATTAGAAAGTAAAAATTATCGTTTTATTAATTAATTTTCAAAGGTATATTAAAATTTAAAGATTATAAACTTTAAACTGATCTTAATACCTATAAATACTCCCCACTTGTTGCATTCTTGGGACACTCGTCATAGTATTTCTTCTCACAGCTCGCGCTGTGCTCTCTAAAATCCTCAATTTTGGGCAGATACTTGAAGAAGATTTTCTTGTTGAAGTAACTATCGGATTCCTCCGGTTCCTCGGCCTCGCCAGCCAGTCGTTTCTTCAGCGAGTCCTGCATGCCCCATATAATGGGTTGACTCTTGCACATCAGCAGCTTCAGGCAACCGGCCTTCAGGCCGTCCTTTGATCGCTCCTTCGCATCAATTATGTCGACAATGTGCTCGGGCAGATCTCGATCCATGATGTCCTTAAGCAGGCGCTTGCTATGCCGATCAGGTCGCTGGAGAAACCAATCGATGGGCGAGTCCAAGGACAATGAACGCGGACGATGCTCGCTGGGCTCGTACAGGGCGTCCGGGGCATCGAGCGAGGCTCCGCCGCCGCCGCGGGTTGCCTGCATAATGGTGCTACCAATCTGGAAAAAGGGTTAATCTGCAGGATGTTATTATTAGTAACTTAAGGTAAATCTTACCGCCTGGGCAATCATGATGATGGCATTCAAGGCCAGAGCTCCCAGCTTGCGGGTGTCAAACCCCACCATCCTTAGCATATTCGATAAAATTTGTCCCGTATCGAATCCTGACGGCGGCTGAGGTCTTCGTGAGCTATTTTCCGTTGGCGGTTCCTCTTGGGCATTTTCTGCTTCCGATTGCTGCTCCGATTGATCCACCTCCTCCTCCTGCGCTTGCGGCGGTTGAAAGCCATTCTGCAGGAAGCTCATCAGGTTGGCTACGGGCATCGGGGAATTACCCGAGAAGGCTTTGGCCACCAGATTAGCCACATCGGCGGCCGTATTAATGCCAAACATTTGGCCAGCCATCTTGAGGCCATCGTTAAAATTATCCATCACACCCGAGGTGGCCTCTTGGGCCCCCAAATAGAGGAGCAAGCTCAGTAGCAGCCAGCGACTTGTCATCACCAGGCCTGAAAGAAAACTGTCGCCGTTCCCGAGTCTTTGGCAACACGCCCTCGTCTGAGTGGCAGCCCAAGCCTGTAATTGGGCTTACGACAGCTCGTGGGCTCACAGCAATAACAACAATTTTGTCAGCTCGCTTCCTCCACTAATTTTGTCACTTGAGTGCATCTGCAGATGCGCTTTGCTAGCCACGCTAATCGATCCGGCTCGAAAGTTTCGCCAAGTGTAACTCGAGGCACTGATGAGATATGTTTCTCTTACAGGTGCGTGGCCACCAGCGAGCCCCGTCCGATTCAAAGGAGTTCCATGAGGTGACCAAGCGGGATGCCCTGCGTCTGCTGGAGCACGATGTGGACCGACTGTTGGAGACCACGGAGGTGGCACGCCAGCCCGCGCTCAAGGCGGAGATGGGACGCTTTGCGGACTTGTTTGGACGCTTCCTGCAGGAGGGTAAGTCAATAATTACCAAAATAAATATTTTATGGTATTTTTAATAGGTATTTTCTTTATTTATTTATTTAAGATAGTTTGTGTGATTAATTTCCTGGCTTAATTAATATATTTCCTCATTTCTTACAGAGGGTCCCGCCTTGGATTGGAACAAAATCCAGAAACTGCCCGAGAACGCCGTGATGAACTACTCGAATCTCAAGTCGCCCAAAAACGAGCAGGTAATGCCTTTTTCGGTTCCATTTCAAGAGTCCAAGTTAATATCCTGCCACAGAATCATCCCGATACCGATACGATCTCCCCCACCTGATGATTATATACAAACTATCTTAATTTTGTCTTTTTTTTTTACATACTCTGCATATTTTCATGTTCTTTGATTTGAAAACACTGAATAATGGCTATATGTCTGCCTATATCAATACTATATATACATAATCGTGTGTGTATCGCACCTAGAATGAGGTAAAGCGTTTTTCCCTTACCTAAGAAACCTTCTAAGCTTCGCGGCTCTCTCACCGCTTATAACTCTCTCTCCCGCTGCTGCTCACTTCCTCTGGAGAAACCTAAACTTAATTGGGCTTTGGACGCTTTTTGTTTAGATATTTGGAACGTAGTCTTGTTGTTTTTATTTTGGCTTTAGTTTTTAAGCACTCTGCTGTAGTAGTAATAAAAACCGTAAAGAAATTCGGCTATCACTCTGCAGCTTAACCAACCAACTCCTCTGCTGCTCTCTAACACCTCTAAGCCCTAATGATATATCATTGTTGGAAGCCTGTAATAACTTATTTGGTTTGCATTCAGATCCGCAACATGCTGGGCAAGTTGGTGGTCATCAAGCTGAACGGTGGTCTGGGCACCTCGATGGGTTGCCATGGTCCCAAGAGTGTCATTCCCGTCCGATCGGATCTGACCTTCCTCGATCTGACGGTGCAGCAGATTGAGCATTTGAACAAGACGTACGATGCCAATGTGCCGCTGGTCCTGATGAACTCCTTCAACACCGACGAGGACACCGAGAAGATTGTGCGCAAATACAAGGGCTTCCGGGTGCAGATCCATACCTTCAACCAGAGCTGCTTCCCACGCATCAGTCGCGAACACTTTCTGCCGGTGGCCAAGGACTTTGATGTCGAAAAGGATATGGAGGCGTGAGTATTTAGTTTGGATTTACAGTTTCCTTGGTTTTCTAATCAGTTGTTAATCTTGTTACTAGTTGGTATCCCCCTGGTCACGGTGACTTCTACGACACCTTCCGCAACTCTGGCCTGCTGAAGAAGTTCATCGAGGAGGGACGCGAGTATTGCTTCTTGTCCAATATTGATAACCTGGGCGCCACCGTGGATCTGAACATACTTAACAAGCTGGTGGGCGAGGAGCGGGCTGCCACTCCCGTGGAGTTTGTCATGGAGGTCACCGATAAGACCCGTGCTGACGTTAAGGTAAAGTAATGTTGGCAATAAATTACCTTTATCTTAGGAATTTCTTCAGAAGAATTACAAAATTACATAAATTGCACTCACTTTATTTTTACTTTAAAAAGAGGTTCATTATCTCAAACCATTTTATAATTTATGCTTGTTTTTAGAACCTTAAGAGGGTATTATTTCCTTAACTAGCTAGCAAATATTTCTTATTTTTAATAAGTAACTTAATTTTTAACATTTCAAACAGGAATATCACTGAAATAACTTATTTTTTAACATTTCAATAAGGAATGTCACTGAAATCGCTGTAAGAATTTGAAATCAATTAAAAAGGCGCCCATAACTATGCAACAAAATATTTTTAGTTTAAAATTCATTGGAAATTGTTAATTTTTTCAAGATAAACATTTTTGTAGCATACTTTTGGACACCATTTTAATTGATATCCAACCCAAAGCCATTTCTGTGGTTTTCATAAACATATTTCCTTCTTTAAAAATTAATATTTATCTTCCTTTTTCTCCAGGGTGGCACTCTTATCCAAATGGAGAACAAGCTGAGACTGCTGGAAATCGCTCAGGTGCCGCCAGAGCATGTGGATGACTTCAAGTCCGTCAAGACCTTCAAGTTCTTCAACACCAACAACATTTGGGCCAATTTGGCAGGTAAGGAGTCGCCATTAAAATCTATTACCGCCAACACAATCCTAAAATGCTGCTTTGCTTTTTTATTAATAGCCATTGATCGCGTTTTGCGCGAGCGCACTTTGAACATGGAGATCATTGTGAATAACAAGACGCTGGAGAATGGAACCCGTGTCATTCAGCTGGAGACAGCTGTGGGTGCGGCCATGAAGTGCTTCGATGGCGCCATTGGCATCAATGTGCCTCGGTCCCGTTTCTTGCCCGTGAAGAAGTCGTCGGATCTTCTGCTGGTCATGTCCAATCTGTATACGTTGAAGAACGGCAGCCTGGTGATGTCGCCGCAGCGCATGTTCCCCACCACGCCGCTGGTCAAGTTGGGCGAGAATCACTTCTCCAAGGTGAAGGAGTTCCTGGGACGCTTTGCTAACATACCGGACATCATTGAGCTGGATCACTTGACCGTGAGCGGTGATGTGACCTTCGGACGTGGCGTTTCGCTGCGCGTAAGTTTTCATTTTCATTTGATTTGGGTTTCTAAATGCTAAATCTTGCATATATATCTTTTAGGGCACCGTGATCATCATTGCCAACCATGGCGATCGTATTGATATACCCGCCGGCGCCATTCTGGAGAACAAGATCGTTTCCGGCAACATGCGCATCTTGGATCACTAATCCGGACAATTGTCTCACTAACTGTAGCCTAATTTTTTAAGTTTTATGTAGTCGCGTTCCAAAATTTCCAAATTACGAATTTCATTTAGCCAATTGTTGTATGCACAAAGTGTGTCTGTAGTCTGTATATATCGTTAAGTTGTAATCAAATCACGTATATCGCAATCAGTTTTTCAAAAAATATTAGCCGTAGTCATCGTTCGATTGAGATAAAAAAGGAAAAGAAAGCAAAAAGTTGTTAAAACTCAATAAAGGCATGTTTATTTCTATAAATACGAAGTGAGTGTTCAAAGTGAGTTGATATTCGATAACTTATGGTAGTCCTTAAGGCTAGTATCACTTTGAGAGATGGCATAGGGATGGCAGCTAATTCCTAACTGCTTCTACGACTTCTCTGAGTCTGAGTCGGAGTCTATTAGATTATAATCCTTGCTTATGTGACCCAGTTTGATGCCCTGTTGTAAGAGTTCCAAGGCCAGCTTTTTATTGCTGGCTGAGTTGCCCACAAAACCTATTACTAAAGTATTCGAGAGTGGACCCTCGCTGGCAAAGGGCTGACAGCTGTGATCCCAGCCTCTGCCCACATAGATGTTGCCATCGCCAGCCACCACAAAGTTAAAGTTGATGTCCGTATATCCGGAGGCCTCAAGGTGCAGGGTTTGCAGCATTCGCACGCGGAAAGTGCACTCGGCCTGGGTGGCGCAAGCGGGGATGTTGGTGCTCTCAAATCTCACTGTCTTCACTGGGGGTTTTAAAGGATCCAGAGGATGACTCGGTGGCTGGGCCAGCCAATACGAGCGAGTCACAAACTTCAGTGTGGCATTGCTGAGGCGGCGCACTAAGGAGATATTAAAAATTAATTCAAATTGAATTTAAATGTCTCCAAATGTATTTCCGTACATGACGTTATATCCGGGTTGTACCTCGGCCAGTGCTGCATCATTTCGTACAGTTTCTGGCCGGGACTCTCGGTGGGACTGATTTGCCGATGTGCGTAGATGTGATAATCCGGATGCAGTCTATGCAGTCGCACTCCCTCCTCCATCAGTCGCCTGGCAGCTTCAATTTGGCAGGCTGGCGGCTCCATATTGACAAAGGTGCCTATGAAGGCAATACTAATGGATATGGCACCATAGCCCTTGACGTGCTGACCCTGGATATACCATCCTCGGCCCACATAGATCTGACCATCGCCGCCCACAAGGAAATTATAGCCAATGTCGGGCCAGCCAAGGGATTTCATGTGAAAGGTTTGAATGATCTGCGTTCGATAGATGCAAATGTCCTGGGAGGGAATAAAAGATTAAATAAATTATTAAGATAATAAATAAATATTAATAATTAATATTTAGATATCCCTAAAACTTCACTATATTCCACTTATTTTCTCTGATTTTAAAATAAGATTCTAATCCGGATTTACTGGATTTTGGAATTACTGAAACCCCTTTTGGGACTCACCTCCCGATCGCAACCCTCGGTGGCCGTGTGGTGGATAATCACGTTAGAGACTGGGAGCTGAAGGTGCGGGTACTTTCCGCTCGGTGGTTCCCCCTGCCATTCGCTGCGATCGAGTATGTGCAGGCCTTTGTTGGCTTTACCCGCGGAGTGGGCTAAAATTCAGGTTAATTAAACTTCAATCGATTCAGCGTTCGTCCGGGCTAACTCACACATCATCCACAGGGAATAGCCCGCCACGAGAGCTACCACCAGCAGGAGAATGGCACACAGATAGAGTAGTTCGCGGGGCAATCTTTTCACATTAGTTTCCTGCTCTTCGGGGAGAGCCCTTTGCACGGATTTCTGCATCTTGTCTGGCTCACCAATCCTCTCCAGACGAAAGCCCGATACCAACTGAGCTCGGAGCCGGTCCCATTAGCAACTTAACTTGACGCTTGTTTATTTCTCGCAAAAAATCCCCCGAGCTCTTAACTGCGCAGTGGCAGCGCAGTTCGCAGTTAGCAGTTCGCAAGCTTTTGCGATAAGACATATTCATACCTATAAATAAATATAAAAAAAGCTGAGAGCTTTAAAAGCTCGTCTTATGAAGGGTCTTACGTTTTTGGCAACTAGGTGTACGATCTTCAAACGCCGCCCACTTCAGGCGTCTTCGGTGGACTAGAGAGAGATTTTAGCCAAAGAAATGGGAACCCCCTGGCTGGCCAAGGGGGCGTATACTTGCTTTTGAAGCTCAACGGCCAACGGTTTCAAGTTCCAAGTCAGGCTTTCCGGAAAACAGAGCTCCGACGGTGTAAATAAAAAAAAAAACTAGTCACAGTTATCTCACAGAGCTGTGACCCCCTTGGCACTAGAAATAAAACTCATCAATACGATTATTGTTCCGCTTTTTTAACTAGAAACAATTTTCTTAGAAAATTGCAAGATTTGCTTTTGAAAAGTAGGAAAAAGTAGAAAGCATGCTGCTAAGAAAACAATAAGAGTCATTGAAGATTGGCAGAAGTCATTATTAAAAGTTTATTTTTAAATTAAGAGAATCATTGATATTATTTTGGGTTTTAAGTTCTCCTTTGAATCTTTTCATTACGGATTTTTTAAGAACCTAAAACGTGTTAGTTCTAAATTTACTAATGTCAATATTTTATAAACTCTTTCTAGATATCGAGATAGATAACTAAGATAGATTTAAAACTAGATCTGCTTCGCATTTGGGAACAGCAATCCTAGATCTGATGAAAAACGTGGCCACTTCTCCATTAGGTCGTATAACTTTGAGCCATAACTTTTGCATATAGGAATATGTGCCTTAAACAATTCAAAATTTAAAATCGTATACATGCTAAAGACATGATAGTCCGGACTTAAGTGTTTCAGAAGCACACCTTCCGCCATCAGACGCCGGATGGCATCCACTTTCTGTAACAGCGACTCCATTCTGTTGAAATGATCAAAACCACAAATTGTAATATAGATATGATTAGCGTCAGAAAACGGATTAATATGCCAGCCGGTGCCTTCATAGATCTGACCATCGTCGCCGATAAAGAAATTGCTGTCGATGCCATTTAATATTTTAGGGCGCTTAAGCTCTTGTTCTCTCTTTTCCTGTGAGGAAAAAAATATATAATATATAAATAAATATATAAAATAAATAAAATAAATATACTACCTTCGTGTCGCATTCAAAGGGATTCTCATGTATAATTACATTTTGGACTTGCTGACCTAGGAATACCTTCTTAAAGGGCAGCAGAACTCGGTCGATCATGTAGAAATCATTACGGTAATCTTTTTGGTACATAATAAGTATATTTCTCTCAGAATTTTGATTTAAAAAAATCACAAAACTCACATATGAGGTAGCCACCCAATAATAGGAGCCCTAAGATTCCAACAATCAATGAAATATATAGCCATCTCTTTTTAGGCTTTATTTTCTCTTTTGGTTCAGGGACCTGAAGCTCGATTGAGGACATTTTCTGGAGCTTATTCAAGACAGCTTACTCCAAATGAGATCTGAATGGGCACTAAAGTACGTGTGGTATTATCAATTTATATAAGCTTTTTGAATAAATAAAAAATATATATGTACATACACTCCAAAATTCGTTATCAGCATTTTCGGTTAGGTCTCACATTTTTAAAGAAATTTTGAGGGTACCTTGATCCTCTTCAGGGTCTTTCGACTACTAATTTCCCATTATCCCCAAATAATGAAATCCAATCCTAAATGCTTATGTATTTATTTCTTTTCGATGTGTATATACTACATGGGGATTGGTTTTATTGTTGTTAATTTGTTTATTCAATTATTTTGTGTTATTTTTAATACAACAGTTGGCAAGGTACTTTTTGTTTATTAAAGCTTCTAAGCTATAGCTTTAATTTCAAGAAATTAGCATAGCAATGTACGTATTACTTAGAATTTAGCGAAGGTTTTCTTATTATTTTTATAATTTCACTATCAGTTTCTATAAAAAATACAGAGTTACGAGTAATTAAACTAACACTAATTTACAAATAAACAAATAAAAACGAAATTGTCTTCTACACTCAGAAAGAAACTCTTGTAGATATGAAGAAATAAAAAAATATAAGTATAAATTCCTATTAGTATCCATATAGGAGTTGACTGAACCAAATTAACCAGATAAAGCCGCTTTTGCTAAACACGGAGTGGCAAAGTTAGCAAATGTTTGGAGTCAATGGATATCATCTTGAATTTATTATTATTTGATATTCAAGCGCAGCTTTTTTATTTTGCCAAATATAATATTTTTTTATTGACTGTTCGGCTTCGAAAATTAACACTGAGCAACTTAATTAATCATAAAGCAATTGTCGTCAGAGGATGGGTCTATTAATAATTGTGAATGTTTATTTTATTCATAAGTTAACAAGAATTTACTGTTAATATTAAAATTTTATATATAGTTAATATATAATATTAAGTTAATTGACAGTTTAAAACGTTTAGAAGTGTTACAAGCTTCAAGTAAATATGTAAAACCTTTAATCAATAAAGAGAAATATTTGTAAATGTTTTAATTTGTTACCACGTTATGGATATATTACTTTTTGCGCAAAAGATTCAAAGACAAGTGTTTACATACGTGCATATATTTTTATTTGCCTAGAACCGGTGTCTAGATAAGCGATGTTGTACTTTATATAGCTTACTTTTAACGATTATTTGCCAGCAGATAAAAGTTTAGAAGTGGGACTTCCCCTGAAATTCCAAAAGAAGAAATGAAGAGACCTCAATCTTACGTGTTTGTAACTCACCTTTACCGGTTTTCAAGCAGCTGAAACTTAGAAAAATCCCCTCTTCCAGCTATCAGCTACATGCTGACCCCCCTGACACAATTGAGATTCATCAAGTTAATATTTTTGCTTCATTTAATATCACATTTTTTTCAAACGAATCGTAATTCTAGCTAAATCGAATATGCCACACATTAAAAGGGAAAGAGAATCTAAGAATCTAAGCTAGAATATCAAGTCGATCCACTGATCCTAAACTATTCACGACCAATGAGTCCAGTTGCCAAAGCTTTGGTAAAGGGCATCCGCCTTGTATGTGGTGAGACTCGGCTCCAGGGTACTGGCCGCCGTCAGCCGGTAGTTGGGGGCAATCTTGCCCAGACTCACGCCCTTCTCCAGCAGGAGTCGGGTGACGCTGAGCTGCTTGGGCGAGGGCTTTTGCGTTTGAAAGGATCCAATGAAGGCCAGGCTCAGGCTACGCGAATTGTAGCCTGCCATGTGGGCGCCCACCTGATCCCAGCCACGACCCACGTACACGTTGCCATCGCCGCCGATCAGGAAGTTGAATACGATGTCGTCCTCCTGCACGGACTCAATGTCGTAGCTCTGGCGGAGTCTCACCCGGAAGACGCAAGCCGCCTGGGTGGTGCAGTTGTCCGAATTGGTGGGCATCACGATGACCAGTCCCACGGGCAGATCCAGATCCGGAACCTTCTTTTGCGGCGGCTGGGCGAGCCACACTTGGCGGTCCACGAAGCGCAGGACCAAGCCGCCACCAATATTGTCCCGATCTGTGGATTATAAAAGGGATTTTTAGTTTTTGAAGGTAACTTAAAATTGTAAAAATTCTAGAAAAGGTGTGCGATTGAGGGACATTTTTTAGTAAAGTGGGTGTGCTGGTTATTATTATATTTTTTAAACAATTATTTGTAGGCATGCATTGGTTCCAGAACCACTTAGAATTATTTGCTAAATATTTATTTTTAGGTATGGATACACTTAATAAATATGATAAATAATTAAAGCCAATAATAAATAATTAAAGCCAACCGAGCTTAAAAAATAAAATAAATGAGTTTTTGTTGTTTTTGTTTTGATAATGTTAATATGGAATAAGTTTGTTAATAAAGTGTTTAAATTTAATTAAAGTTATTATTTGAAAATGTAAATAATATTCTTTTCTGTATTATTTTTTAGCACCTTTATTCAATCTTAAGTTAATAATTGCATAAATATTATTTCATAAATACTACTTCATAAATATCTATTCTGTCATATGTAGCTTGGGCCCCGTCCTAGTAAAGTTGAGCCAGTGCGGCCATGTTTGAAGGATCCTGTATAGCTCCTCGCCCGGCATCAAGGTTCCCGTCAGTTGACGATGACCGAGAAGCTCGTAATCCGGCTTTAATTTCTTCAGACGCACTCCCTGCTCTAAGAGGAGTTGACAGGCTTCCAGGGATTTTTGCGATGGCACAAACCGGCGAAAGTTGCCCATAAAGCTAATACCAATGCTGTTATTATTATTATCCCGCGTGTGGGCGCCCTCAATGTTCCAGCCTCGACCCTCATAGATCCGTCCATCGCCGCCCACCAAGAAATTGTAGCCCACCTGGGGCCAGTTGAAGGTGTCCATGTGCCGGCTTTGGGTCACTCGGGCCCAGTAGGAACAGGATGCCTATAGAGATGTAGGATTTCTGAGGGGTCCTTAAAGGGATAGTTATATGGACTCACCCTCGTCTCACACACATCTGGCGGAGTATCGGAGATGATCACCCTGGGAACTGGAAGCTTTAGGGGTTTTAGAGAGCCTCTGGTGTGCAAGCCGCCCCAGCTTTTCAAACCCATTATCACAAGCTTTCCATCGAAGCGGACATCGGAATCGTCGTCTGGATTAGGAAGGGCAGCTGAGTTAGTAAGCAAAGTGCTGTGGAAAGTGCTTAAGGGATGGAATGCAAGCCATTTCAGAAATAAATATTTAATAATAAAAAAATTAATTATTTAATATATTCCCTGGCTTGCATTCCCTTTTGAAATTTTTTGTTCAATAGAATCATACATACTTCTGAGTTTTGGCTCGATATTCCATTCAACTCAACCTAGGAACAACCAGGAACACTTTTTTGCTTCTTTTGGAAAGCGGACAGCCCCTGGGACTGGATGATGTATGGTTCAAGGAAAAGTGGGTTTAATGATATCGAATAAAGTGCATTTCTTGGTCATTATTCTACAGACTCTCTTTACTTTAATATAATATTTATAATAATATAATACATATATGACTTATTTAATCTCGGCCGACCAGTGCGGCCACTTCTGGATTATCTTGTAGAGAACCTCCCCGGGACTCTCGGTGGCGCTCAGTTGCCGGTGGCCGAAGAGCTTGTAATTGGGATCTATCTTTTTGAGTCGCACACCCTCCGCGATCAGTAGCTGACAGGCTTTTAGTTGCCGGTCCTCAGGTTTCTCCTTGGTGAAGGTTCCCAGGAAGGAGATCCCTATGCTCCCATGATTGTAGCCCTTGGTGTGGGCACCAAGGTAGTCCCAGCCACGGCCCTCGTACACTCGCCCGTCGCCGCCCACCATAAAGTTGTAGCCGACGTGGTCCCAGTTCCAACTGTCCATGTGGAAGGACTGGACCACCTGAGCCCGCGCCGAACAGATCTCCTTTGATGGGGAAGGTTGTTGTAATTACCAAGAGTCATGAGTGAGTAAACACAGAGATCACTACTTGTTCATTTGTTTAAGGATGCACTAAGTGAACAAGTGTTTATTTGTTCACGCGTTTACTGAATAAACAAGCGTTCATTTGTTCACGTGTTCACTGGATGAACAAGGGTGTTCACTGAGTGAACCACTGTTTCCAACAACTGTTCCTTTCTTCACTGAATGAACAACTAAATAAACAATCGGTTGAACAAGTGAACAATCGTGGGAACAAATGAACAACCCACTTAGCACATGAACATATGAAACTTGTTCACTCAAGTGATCGGCCCTTATCCAACACTAAGTAGGATGTATGTGGGAGAGTGTTAATGGTTTTTACTCACCAGAGTATCGCACCCATAGGCTGCGGTGTGTGAGATGATCACTCGGCTAGCGGGCAGCTCCAGCGGATCGAGCTTTTTCTTGGGCGGTAGGCCGCCCCACTGGGCGACCTTCAGGATGACCAAAGAGCCATTATTGATGACATCCTCGTCTACATGGAGAGTTTGGGGTTAGCATGGCGCAAAAGCGATCAAAATAGTGGTAGTGATTAAAGGAAAAAATGTATATAACGAATAATAACTTGCAAAGAATTCTAGCAAATTCTTGTAATACTTAAGTGCACATTTTAATTAACTAAAACAGAATGTATAATTAAAGCAGGGTCTAAGTAAAGATCAGACTGTGTAACGAAATGCTTTATACATTTTTTTTGCTTTCCATGTAAGGAATTTTAATTTTGAATTTAAATTTAAGCAGTTACCGTACCAGAAGGGCAAAGATTACAAAAATTGCATAGGTAAAATTTCAATTAATATCAGTTTTAAAGGTAACACTTTTTGTATTATTTGCAATAGGTTTTCATAGAAAGTTTAATTTTTTTAAACTAAAATTACTTGATTTCACAATATAGGATTTTCCTGATTAATTTTTTTGTTCAACCTTTATTTATTTATTTCCTTAAACGTATTGACACTACCATTATTTTGAAAGCAAATTTAGTTGTGATGCTCGACGTCGATTCACTGGCATATTCCATTCAATTGAACTTTAGGCCACACTTTTGATTCATGATTCACTTCACAACACTGATCACGACAGTGATCAGAAACGCGCAACTCGAGCAGCCAGATGAAGAATGCACCGACACACAAAAACATAATGAATTTTTAGATACAAGATGAAATTAGGAAATGGGTTATATATTACATACATGCAGTGAGAAGGATGTGTTAAAGCACGATCGCCAATTTGATTTCTGGTTAGTCGGAAGCACTTTCGCACACTGGGTGGGGGACAAAACTGTACCTATTGTTGAATTGATTGGAATATTTTGTCTGGAATCGTCGACATCGCTGATCTTACTTTGGTTCAACGTCTTGCCGAAGAGGTTCGTGGTGGTGCCCAGCACAATGCCCAGGAGCGTGGTCAGCATGACGAATGCCAACGTTATTGTGACGGCCTTGCGCCCGACAGTGTTGGGCAGGAACGGGCAGATGGGTGGCGCCTGAGCAGGATCATTCTGTTTTGAGCCTGCAAAATGAGTGTGGAATAAATGGGTTAGTGAATGCAGCAAGTTAATGGAAATTATATCAGGTTAAATATGTTCTATAAATTGTATTATGCTAATTATAAATATTCAAACAAAAATCTTGCTTAAAATTTAAGAAATCCCATAAAGAATAAATTATAAATATTGTTTGGGACTGGTTTTAATTTCTACTTTTGTTAGGAATATATGGAAAGTTACCATAACTTCTCTCTTTGATTTATTTAATACAAAAGAATAAGCAGCTTATGAATGAATTATTATCGAAAGCCACTTATAAGTCTGAGATCTACAGACTTTTGTTTGAACAAAATTCGTAAAAAAAAATTAGAAAAATAAATAAATAAGGGTTTTGTGGATTATGTGAAAGCCATGGATTTTTAAGGACAGAATTCTGGGAATTTGGAAATTAAATCGATTGCAACTTTTAATGCTTATAAAAGGTTTTAATAAAAGTAGTATATTTTTAATCAATTATCCTAAGATCACATTTAGAGAACAATAAATTTTTTATTACAAGTCTAGTTTTATGTGTACTTCTTATATTTTATTATTTATATTTTTAATTCATGTTTTTTTTCAGAATATTTTCGCTTACGCCTCTCTAGACCCTGTTCAAGGGCCTCCAATCGCTTTTCGTGCTCACGCACACACTTCTCCAGCCATTGACTCATTTTCGGGACACTTTGAGCCTTTCCCACACAGGCGTCACATTTCCACTTCAAATTTGGCAACGCATCCAGCATTTTCAGCTGATCCTCACTTAAATCCGTGCATTTTCGGTGGCAAAAACGCCCACAGAGCCCGTTATCGCACTCGATTCGGGACGAAGCGTCCACAATTAAATCGTGACATTTTAGGCAAATTTCAAGCGCGTTCTTCGACATTCCTCGAACGCTCTATTTGAGCAACTGAAGCCGATCGGCGATACGTGAATTGGGTACTTTTTCCAACCAGTGCGTACATATATATACTACGTATATATACGTTCCTGTTTGCCTGTAGCATTTAGCAAGTAATTAAGTACACAAATAAAAAATCCCCACCTCCTATAAAGGTGCTGGAGCAATTTTTTTTTTCAGATCCCGGGGAATTACCTTGTTGGGCTTGTTTTTTATGTAATAAGAGCGACTAACTAAGTACAAGTGGCTGAATTTACACGTAGCTAAACTCCAGTTGGATTCGGATTTCTGGCCGCTGCTTTAATTATGGTAATTGTGAAAATCATTCAAGTAAACAATTGCATGCGGGCAGCTGCTGTGGTGTTTTTTCCTTCTAGTATTTACCCGAAGTTTTTGCCAGCTTGATTTACGACCTGAGGAACCTTGAACAAATTTTCATTTCATGAATGAAATTCTACTTTTCTCTTGCCACAAATATAGATCGTAATCAATCGTTTGGCATTAACATAAAGGAACTGGTTGATGTGCTGCCGATTTTGTATCTCTTGTAGAGCATTGTATTCATTGGAGCAATAAAAATGACATTAAACGAAAAAAATCCCCCCCCGCTGAGGAGTTAGTGCTCCCCTTATGAATATAGCGACCTATTTATGATAATCGCGGAAGCAAATAGCACGTAGTTAAAGAGGGGTTCCCAACAATGCTCATGTATTTAATTCTATTATTTTAATGAATTATTCTTTTGAAATTTCTATATAAAAATTAAATTAATATAGAAGCTCAGAAGAAAACTGATTCTTTTATTTAATGAATGTTTCTTGAGTTAATTGAAAAAATATCAAGCCTACAAGATTGTAAATTTTTTCCAATTGATAAATTTTTCTACATTAAATGGATATATGTAAGTACAGGAACACCAAATCTTTTCTTTAATATTATAATTTACTTAGCAACTTTAAACCCATTTATATTATTTTATATTTGTTAATAATATTAAGTTTAAACTCCTACTTTATTTCTTATATCAATAAGGTAATATCTGACCTTCTAGCTTGGTTCTATGTATCCAAATGTAATTTCTTGTACCTTGCGGGTGCCTTTCCTGGCAAAAATGCATTTATGTTATTATTTTAGCACATTGTAGTGTTAGTTGGTTGTTTGTTCTATGCGTATCTCATAAATTTAAGTGCTTTGGGGCCATCTGCTAATCCAACATTCGCAGCACGGTTGTTAGAATCGGCCAACTGTCGGGACTGCCCGACTGGGTTGGGTAAACAAATCGCCACACGCGCTCAGAATCGCCCAATAAAGCAAACAAAATCGAGCCAAGGTAAAGACGGTGCAGTAATGTAAACAATAGATCAGCAAAGCTAAGGCGGCAGGAAATAGCAGCGATATAATATATATTACCGGATTTTATTGAGTAGAACTAACTAACTAGTGGGACTAATTCGTTATAGATTAGTCATAGAAACTATTATATTATAATAAATGTTTTTAAAGAGGCTATAGGATTATATATATTATAAACGTATTTGTACTTGTGTCGATTGTAAGCAACGCTTTCAGTAAATATTCAAACTGATGCGATATGATTTTACGATCGATAAAACATGGTTATGTGATCTCTAATACAACATTGTATAAAACCGATATTTTCTTATACTTTTCATATCGGTAATATATTGTTGATCGATTGTTTTGATAACTATATTGTTTTGATAAACTATATCGCAATGTTTTTAACTTTTTGGTTTGAAATAAATATTGTTAAGCCAAAAACATAACTCTAACTAATCTAATCGTGAGTTTCTCTTCTCTTATTTTTTATAAATCATATATTAATTCAAATGATTGCTTTTTATATCGATTATGTTTTTTTATATCATATTAATATCGATTATTTTCAATTATATAATTTGAAATCGATAATTTTTCGCTATTTAGATAACATTAACAAAATTCGGTATACTCGCTATAAAAATCGAAAATGGATTGAAGAATTTATTTCTTTTTGTTAATTCTGTTTTCGAATTTATAATTGATTGAATTATTCTCTACTCTCAGTGTACTTTGACCTAATATATAGCTGATTATATAATCTATAAAAAAAAAAACCTAACTCACCCGGTGCATTGCCATTGGCCGTCGTTCCTCCGTTGAAGGCGGGATTATCCTGACCGCCGCCTGGAGCCTCGCCCGCTTTCCACTTATCCCGATTGTCGATGAGGAACTGCTGTATCGTGACGGGTCCCTCGTAGAAGTGCTTATCTCCAAAAGTCACATCCGTGGAATTTGTCAGCGCAATGCTCCCAATTCCCTGGGTGGCTCCTGCTCCGCTCGCTGGTGTGGGAGTGGCCAGGGCCAGATTTCCATTGAGGATCTGTTTGGCCACCACGCCCGCCTCCAAGGGCGTGGGCGGTGGTACCTCTGACTGACTGGGCGTCGCCACTTGGCGACTAAGCACCGTTAGACCCTGATTAAGGTCGCGCAGGTGGGAACTGTGGGGCGGGAAGGTGACCTGGTGACCCAGCTTCTGGACCGTAAAGTCCTCGTGATCGGCCTCCGAATCACTGTCAATACAACTGGAGTCGATGGCATTCTCATCGATGGACACCACCGATATGGTGGTGCTCCGTATGGAAACCGTTGGCGAGGATGATGACTTTCCAGCCTTCGTTATATTCACAGAATGTTCGATGCTGATACGCTTGGCCTTTTCTTCCGCCTTTGATTGGCATTGTGGCTCCGCCGTCTCTTTGGTCTTCTTATCCGGCCGGAATGCCGCCACATTATCAATCAGTATGACCCCAGAGTCCGTGGACGAGGTGCTGCAGTTTTTGGCAGCCGACAGATCGATGGTTCTATTATTATTTAGGGTCCCGGGACATTGATTCATTTCCTTTTCATTGCTGACATGCATTGCGAATCCGTCACGTAAGCCCGATCTCTGGTTCCGCGGGATCTCTGGATTTCTCAGCTGAGTGTTCTCTGTTGGCCTTCCCACTTAGCAGGTTGGATATAACATTTTCGCCGGAATATGATCTTTATATGGCAGGTCGGCTGACTGGGCGCAGCTCTGGCAAATATCACATTATGAGAACATCTGCAAATAGGTATAGGTTTTTGCGTTCCACATTAACTTCTTGATAAGGCGAGTGAGTCAAACGATAAATACGAAGAAAGTTGGTTTAAATTGGGATTATCTCTTTTAATTTAAAGCAAAAGATAGGGAAATTAATTTATTAAGATAATTTCAAGTCTTTATTCCGTAGTATCACTGATTCTACTTGAGTTTACAATCAAGTAGAAAATGTATTTCTATTATTTATCACTTGCTTTATCACTTCACTAATTACAAATGTTTTTAATAATCGTTTTATGGCCATCACAGTCCATTAGAGGGCATTCTAGTTGCCAGTCTCATTGTGATTTATTCGTATAATCAACGCTTTTAGTTCATGTATACACGATGCCTGATAAGCTAGCTCCTTGATTGCCTGAGGGCCCGTCTACCGAGTTCAAATTCGAATAAAAAGCTGCTGCTGCTGTGTAGCCCTGAGTTTCGTATAATTAAGCCATACGGGTTTCGCACAGTACATATTGTATATACCCCTCAATTCGATTCATAAAGTTGGTCAATAAGCGGCGAGACTCTCACGAAAGCGAGGCTTATGCAAATTAGTTACAATCATTGACGTACTAAATTGCCTTAAGTGGATTCCGAGAAACACAATACACACACTTGCCACTAGTAGTAGGGTATTTATTTATTTATTTATTTATTTTTTAGGTTATTTAGTTGAAAGTTTAGATGATACTTGCTAAGGGTTTATTATTGTTAACTTGTTACCATTTCCAAAAATAAATTTAATGATGTTGGGTTATTTTTATTTTGTGAAGAAGATATCTCTTACTTAAGAGATACTGTTTGAAGCTTTCAGATTGAAGTTAAAATAAAATATTTAAATTTAATAAATGGTTTTAAATATTCTATGGTTTAATTTCTTGAGTTGGGGTTTATTTCTCAGAATGAAAGAATAAATATAATATTCTTTAATATAATTTTAAGTATTAGTTTTTTTTTTATAAACATTAGATTAGGGAAAAATATTGATTTAATATATATGTTATGACCTATAGCTTTTATTTCTTAAAAATCAGGCATATTTGTGAATAATTTTTACAAAACTAATAGCTTGACTTTGTTTTTAGGTTCATTGCTTTATAAAGGATACTTAGAAGTCATAAAAATATTTCCTAAAACTCTCGTATACACTTTTTTTTGGACATGACGTCTTGGTTGAAGTTTCTACACTTGCCAAAGACAGTAACTCTCTTTCATGGAATTCGCAGAACCCTGATAAAACCGAGTGTATGTACCCAAAACAATATCGAAGGGGGTCGGTGCTGACTTTCCATAAATATTATATGTAGTATCGATGTGCTGAAGTTAGCACAGAGCGCGCGCGCTCGCTCTGAGATAACACGCCGAGCAGGGCCCAGAGCCCGGAACGCAGAACCCACAATTCCGAGGCACTGAACAGCCGAGAACACTCCGAACAACGACAATGGCTACAAATGAGGAACGGAGGACGGAATGGCACTCGGGAGTTCGCTGAGCGCACCAATACCCTCTCACGGAGGGCGGCCATTGTCAACCGCACACAGCCGCAGCAGCACAGAGTGTGTGAGTCTTTGTTGCCAGAGTTGCGAGAGATAATTATTACCAGGTCTTGTGTTTTACGTGTTTTCAAAATTATCATTAAATATGTGAGATGTGCCTGCCTATGTGCAAATTAATTGATTTCCGAACGTGTTTCGATCGCTTTTGATTTTGTTCCAGGAAAATTTTTCCTTTGGGGAGTATTTCTCCCTTAACAGGTTTCGAACATGTCTCGGCTTAAACGACGCTTTGTAAACATGAATTAGTCTCTGTTTGATTGTATAAATTATAATTCACTGAAAACCTTAGTTATTTTAAGGTGTGTTTTAATTTTGTGACCACTTTTATTTATTTTTTATGGTTGATATTTTTACGCACTTCCATTTGCCGACGAACCCGTTGCAGCACGTAAATATTTGAGCGCGTATACTATATGTGAGAAGGGAAACTTGTAAATTGAATTTTTATTGTGCTTTTGTCTGTCTTCGCGCCAATTCAAAATCGTTGAGCAGCAGCGCGTCCGAGGGTCTCTGATCAACTGAGCGGCGATCAAATCGCAGCGGCCTGAAAACCCGGAGCGTCCCAAAAGCGGCTGAGGCGGCGGCGGCGGCGGCGTGTGGGAGCGCTCGCGAGAGACAGGCAGACAGACAGAGAGAGCGAGCAGTCAGCGAGCGGATTGGTGTTTATTATTTAACTAAAGCTGTTCGAGTCCGATTCGATCCTACTGCAGTCGAACTCGTTTCAGATTTGCATTTCAATATTAAAAGATTTTCATCATGCGGCTGGAAAGCCTTGCCCTCAAATCTGATACGAAAAATCAGGCGAAATAATCACATTCTTATCAGATTTAAAAAAAAAGATGTTCAGTCTTAAATAGGATTTTTTGTAATAAATTAATATTTGGTTTTTCATTTATCAAATACAGCTTAATAATATTTTTTTTTGAAAATCAGTTTAAATAATCACATTCTCATATATATTTTTTTTTTCTTCTTTAAAAGAACATAGTTTAATGAATATTTATTAAAGAAGTAGTCTTATTATTAATCAAAATTTTTCTTAACTTTAAATACGATCTTTTATAATAAATGATATTAATATATTTGTGCCATTAGGGAAAACGTAATCTTAAAGAATATATAACCGAAAATAATATTATTCCTATGCAATTTTTAAAAAGATTTACAATCATAATTAAAATAATATTTTTTAATTCTTGAAAAAAGTTATTTCTAGAAAAATTTACTCGAATCTCAAATAAAATAGTCAGATTCTTATACTTTTTAATACCGATCTTTATTAATAAATTCGATATAATGTAATAATTGGTCATATTATTTTTTATTTAATTAAAAGAACATAATTTTTAAGAATGTTTACTCCAAAACCAGGTAAAGTAATCACATTCTTATAAATCTAATTTATTCTTGATTTATTACTTTAAAATTGTTTATCTTAAAAACAGACATCCCGAAATTACAAAAATTATAAAAACTTCGCAGGATAAATCATTAAATATTTAAATTTTGTGATTAAACGTTTTTGAAATTTGTTTTTAAGACATTAGAACTTTTTTATTTTTTATGTAATCATTTAATAGAGAAGGGTAATAAAATAGGTGCCACATGTAACGCAACACAGTAATGAACGATTAGATGTTTAAAACTCGTAATATCTAACGTATTTTTTATAGGAATAATTTTGTTTTTCAATTTGTAAGTCTTATATATTATCTACTTGATTTGTTTGGTAAAATAATACTTTGTAATGGTTATACATAAATGAAGCAACTTCTAAATTAACTAAATAACTCCGTAAACACTAAAATTCCATCAGTATTATACATTTTTTCTTCAGAAGAACTTAATTACTTGCTAAAGGAACAACTTTTCCTTTGACTCCAACCGGTTTGTAACGGTGACTCTGATTACCAAGAATACCCCAGTACTGCTGCATTTTCAGACCTGCATTAATTTTATGAGCGCACATTTTGATTTTTCCGTGCGTCACTAACCAAACGAACCTGTTCTCAATTTCGGGTTTTTTTATACATCTTCCAGATATTAGTCAAATTAATAATGATCTTTCTAGCCGCACACGCCTCGCATTTGGGAGATCTCTCAGGTGCTTCAAGCTCTCCCAAGTTCTCCGGTGAGTTCTCCAGTCCGCCTCCGGTCCACCTGACGATGACTGTTTGTTTTTGTTTAGTCGTCCGACACCGACAGACACATCGTTGTATATATACTTATTATTTTTTTTTATTTGTTCAACCAATAAACAACACAAATCTCCGGCTCTCTCCCGGCTCCGAGCACACACTTTTTTGGTACAGCCAGGCACTGCAGCGGTGTGGGCAAAAATGTTTTGAACATTTTAAATTGCGCTACCATTTCCGAGAATTGTTTTGTTTGTGGCCAGCAATCGGTTTTTGGCCATTTCACATTGTTGTACAGATTTTTTCACCATCCCCAACTCCGGCCAAACTTCGGTTTGACCTATTGTAGTGGCGTTGAAAAAATATTTAATGTAATTATGGCCGAGCGCGTTCGACGATCGGTGATAGTCTGAGCACAAAAAAGGCCGCCCGGGAAACCTAAACGAGCAATAAATTGGCGGAACGAATTCCAGACATGCTTACCCAGAAAGCATGCTTTTCCTGCAAAAGATTGACTAATTTTAATAGAAAGTGAACATTTTTCGTATGATTTATTTTATTTATTTCATATATTCTAATTAAATTCTGATAAGCAGCATTTAAAATGCTATAAATTAAATAGCCAAAGTTCAAGTTCAATCTTAAACGCCACCTAATGATGATGTCGTTCTGTCTTTTGTGGCACCACAATAAATTCTTTGTTGACCCATTTTTAAATGCAAAAAATACTCTATTAATTTTTTAAAATTATTTCCAACGAAGCAAGGTAATAATATCTTTGCATAAGCAACAAAAATCAATCAGCAAAGCTATTTTTATGCCACCTACCTTTACACACATTTTCTTTTTTCTTCTTTAATTATTATTAATTATTTGACTTTGCTTGGGTTCCTCCGTCAATTCGCATTTTTTGGTTACACGTGCCTGAGTTTCGGCCACGATCGTTCCGCAGAGTAAGTATAATTTATTTTGGCTTTAATTAATGAATGGGGAGTACTAATTTAAAAAGGGTTTGTTTTGTGTTAAGAGGGGATTTACCAATGACCTTCTGGATCGATTAAATTGGGAAAGGTCCAAGCAATAGGCCATTATATAATATCACTGTACTAAACATATAACTCTGGGCTATTTCCGAGATGGAAAGCTTCAAAGTTCCAGACAGACTTTAAACTATATACATTTTCATAAATATATATTGTATATTAATTAACTTGAAAACCAGATAAATGACAAAGGCAGCTTCCGACGATCACAACATCGTCAATACAAGTGAAGTGAAGCCACCGATAATGATGTGGTACTTGAGCACAACCATATAGATGTACATATATATAGTTAGGATCATAAGAATAGTACTGGAATTTATAGATATTTTTATTTATAAAAAAAAAAAAAATAAAAGGTCCAAGATTTTAAGGAATTATTTTTGATAATTTATGGTATATGTATATCATAATAAATTTTCACGTAATTTATCTTTTAAACCAAGCCATTAGCAGAATTATTTTGTCCACCTGTGCTGTGCTTGTGATGAGTGTTAAAGCCAGTCTATATGTCGGTACTGGTACTGATAGCTCCACTGCGGCTTGGGAATTTCCAGCTTTTTTGAGCGACAGTTAAACAAACAGCTCTCGAGAGCTCTCGGAATCCCGCGAGACGAGACAGAGAGCATGATCTGGCTCTGCCCTGCTCTATAAATAACAAAAACCGCCCTCTCTCAACCTGTTTTCTGGGTTCCAAACCCAATCCCCCGAGTGACCAGCATAACCGATTAAAAGAAAGCCCGCTTTGCCTTAGTATACGTATTAAATATATAATTTGTGCTTGGCTACGCTTAGGTGGTAAAAACTCTGTGACGCTACGCCTGTGGCTCTACTGGTTGCCCGTCCACGATTCCGGATTCATTCCCAGCTCGATGCCACACGCCGGGGCCTCGTCGTCCAGTCCGCAGCCGTAGAAGTGCGGCCACTTACGGATCTCTTGGTAGACATAAACGCCCGGACTTCGGGTGGTCTTGGTCTGTAAGATATAAAAGTTTGAAATTAATTCGAAGGCACTTACAAAAATAGGAATAATTGTAATATAAATAGAATTTTTAATTGATTATTCAATAAAACGAGTGAAAAGTCTTTGAATACAATTCAAGAATGGGTTTCTTTTGATACATAAATCTGTTTTAAAATGTTTTGTGGTTCTCCAATATTTAATAAGTTAAACAAATTTATTTTTAAGGTTTTTAAAAGGGTCTAAAGATATTTTATATATTTATTTACCCACCTGATTTTGCGCCACCAGCTTGTAGTCCACCTCAAGATAGCTGTTGGCCACGGCATGGGCCAACAGAAATTGGACACCCTCCAGCTGCTTGGCAGAGGGCCTAAAGCGGCCGTAATCTCCCATAAAGGTAACGGCCAGTGTCTGGTTCGCATACGTGTTGGCCCAGTCCCAGCCGCGGCCCACATAGATGTTGCCCTCGTCGGAGACCTGGTCGAAACAAAATCGGAGATTCGTCAATTTGCGTAAGCGGAAAGCGAAATGCCCGAAATGGCAGGTAAACGTGCAGGGAAGACAAATTTACAGCCGGGATTTCTTTTTTTTTTCAATAATACACTCGAAAAATTAAATTTTAACATGAAATATTTTAGGAAACTCACATAAAAGTTAGACTGAATATCCGGCAGACCCTTCTCCGCAATGGCCGAGTCCTGGATGGTTCGCATCTTGATGGAGCATTTGTAGATGTTGTCGCAGGGCTGTGACTGGACGCCGACGTGGGTGATAAGGACATAGGGAATGGGTTGCCGCAGGGGTATAACCAGGGCCGGAGCCTTGGTCTTGGTCTTGGCCGCTCCCCACTGCTTCCGGTCGATGACCAGATGTCCGTTTCCTAGATTTGGAACTGTGGAATTGGTGAATTGGCTATGAGAACACTCCAGGGTCGGTTCACTTACACGTGTCGTGGTCGTAGTTATTGCCAAAGAAGATGGACTTGTTGCTGGCCACAGCGTCCTGGCGGGCACGATTGAGCTCCACGTAGAGCACCACCAATCCGGTGGCCAGGACAAGCAGTATAAGAGTGATCAGCAGGATGGTGTTCCGGGTCAGGCGCTTCGATGGTGACTTATCGCGACCGCGATGGGCGCTGCCACTCCCATTTCCATGGTTGCTGTTGATTCCTAAATTAGCGAAAGTTAATTAGCATTTGCTCTGCACAGAGAAAAACAAAATATACGATAATTTTCAATGGTTAAATTAACATATCAAATTGCGTCAATAACTTGTAGGCACATATTTAAGCATCAAGCGTCATCTGTTTGTTTTAATTAAGAAAAATATGGTATGGTTTGTCAGCTGAATTTAAAGATATTTAAGGGGTTATAAAGAGATATCTTGAACCTCTCAGTATCTGTAGATTTTATTTAATTATTTGTAAAAGTTACAGTTCCTTTTTTTTGCAAAGTATTATTTTTAAATAGAAAATGTTTGTCGTGAAAAAAATGCCATATTCCTTGGGATAATTAATATCGCAATTAAGAAGTGAATAAATATATAAATACTTCCTACTTCCTTTACAGAATTTAATTAAGAAATTTTATAGTGCCCATTTAAAGTGTACTTTATTTTTAATCTTTAGAGGTTCAACATCATTATCAACCTGGGCCCTTCCGTTAAAAGTTGGCTATAAAATAAAAAATAAAAACTATATTATTTCGTCATGTAAAAACTGCGTCATATCTATAGAAAACCTAATCTTGATCAATAGAAAGGGGCTTGACACCGACAACCCCTTTAGTTTTCTGCCAAACTATTGATATTTTTCCAATCCCCCATAATTTAACAGGAATTGAAAGAAGTAAATGGAAGTTTTATGTACTCGATGAGTCCCTGGATGGGGCAAGACTCGGTTCCGGAGTCCGTCTCCTTCGGGCGGTGCGTTCCGAGTGAACTTTCAGCAGCAATTTCATGGCACTGCGTTCCACGGTGGCAATCACTCCGCTTATCACAACTTTATGGCACTCGCAACGCGACGGGGCATTATAGGCTAGCCTTTATGAGTAATTGCCACGCTGAGTCATGGATATTATCATAATAATAAGAACGGAGAACAGAAGGCAGCAGGCTGGATATTTAAACAAAAAAAAAAACAAAAATTGAAATGTGTAATTGCTTTGACCGATACCAGTACCGCCCGCACCTGAACCCGTCACAGAAACAACTGAAACGCTGTGCAGCTGTCGGCATAACAGAAACAGAAAGAGAAACAGCAACAGAAATCGCACAAAGCAAAAATCAAAAGGCAAAAGCAAAAGCTGGAAGCAAAAGGCAAGCGTTGAAAGCAGCCATCTCGCTCTGCCCTTGGTTGACATGTTTTGTGTTCAAGCTAGCGATGGCAGTGAAGATCGATTTATGTAAGTATCGAATCGATTTTGAAGACAAAATTCGATATGTTTTATCGAGAGTTTTTAAATTGTCATTAAGGACTTACTTTACTATTTCTAAAAGAGATTTTTGTGTAATATCCATAATTTAAAGCGATAACTATATATTGTCAAGCATACAAAATATTTCTGCTGAAATAAACTCAAAAAAGAATTAAAACAGTTTAGGTAATATTCTGATGATCATTTTCGATAATACCAAAATTCCGTATGTCAAACCTAATACCAAAATGTTCCATATTTTCGATAATTAAAAAAGTCCGATACATTTTATCTGATATTTCGAAACGACTTACATCTCTAATTTGTTGGGTCAGAGAGGTGTTAAAGAGGGTTGAGTTTGCGGTTACCGGCCTTTGTTGTTGTTTTAACATATCACATTCTACACACTCACGCTATGCCCTCTCATTTCTCGCGTTTCGCACTCGCTCTCTCTCTTCCTCTCTTTCCCCTCTCTCTTTTTGGGGACTACGTGACGTATGAGCAATGTGGGCCGTGCCGTGCATCGCAATGCGCTTAAACACTGATCCACAAACACACGATAAACGTATCTCTGAATGCACCGAAGCGAGTGCTCACTTTGTGCTTAAGTACTCCCCATAAATAAATATATAAGTAAATATGCTCAGATGGGTTTCCAGGAATCCCACGGAGCTATTAGCTTTTGAATTATCTCTGATTATTTGCTGATCGAAGTTTTCCCCGTAAATAGATCATGTTTTATCTAATCTTTAGAATCAAGTTATTGAACTTATTACAACTAAACTATTTCAAGTTTTTATGTAACAATAATATGTTTTATTAAGAAATTTGAAAAAAATAATAGATAAAACAATTGCGGAATCATTTCTTGGATTTTTTAATCTTTCAGCCATTGAATTGTTATTGATTGATACTTGTAAGTACTTTTCAAACAAATTTAGATAAAATTAAAATTCAATATAATTATGAAAATATAACAATAGATTCACAGTCTTGAAACGAAGTCGCTGCGTTTTGGCATCAGTCTTGTGTATTTTGGAATTTTTTCCTAACCTAAGCAAGGGAATACTGTTAAAGTTTTTCCATATTTTTTAAGGTCCCAAAAAATTTCCTAAAGGTAGAGTATTCTCATCTCCGAATTCCGGCACCGTTTTTATTTTAAAGCTTAAGTATACTGGCATATTATTAAATTCATTGTTGCAAATGATCATACTAGCTTATGCAATCCTTTTTGCTTTAAATATTTCAGAAAATGCCTAAATAAATAAAGGCGTTTGCAGCTTTGAATTTGAACTTTGCTCAGTTTACACGAAAGATCTCGAAACCCATCAGGTTGTTTTATAAATTAACCCAGCGATGGGAAGTTTATTAACTTAATTTGCATTATATTGATAGTTTCCCTAGTATTCAGGATCGGGGACTCACCTGCCGCCGTTTGCATGGCGTGCGCCTCCATATAGTCCATATAGTATATGGATACCGGTCCCTGATACTGGGTCATGGGACCGATAACCACGTCGGTGGAGTGCGAGAGGTTGATCACGCTGGAGGGCGGCACGCAGGGATTGGTGAAGATGGACGATGATGTGGAGGAGGTAGTGGTGGCAGGTAAGGCTGAGGTAAGATTGTGCAGTCGCTGGCCGGGACTTGGCCGTTCGCGACCCTGAAGGGACCACAGTTCATTGTTGGTTGATGGAGTGCCATTTTCCTCGCTCATTACGGAGTTTTAGAGAGCTGTCACGAAGAAAAAATATATGAATATTTAAAACCTTTATAAAAAAATATATAATATAAATGTTTTTCCTTTATTAGGTGAAGAAATTACACAATCTTTAGATATAACGCCATTTATATTCTCTTAATATTAAAAATGGTAAAAAATTAACTCAAGCAATTGAATTTGTGATTCAACAAATAAAGTTAAAATTCCAAACAATAAATGGTGCCTGCTTAGAATTTTAATGAGATACATTTTGGGTAGAACCAACTTAGATACGTATTTTTCTTTAAAAACTTCAAAGGAAAATACATGTCTGAGATGGCTCTTACAGAGCAAACATTTTTCAAGTTTGTAACCACTTGCACTAAGAAAATGTTTTTAAAATTACCAAAATCCAAGAAAATATCCTAGTAAATCCTGATTGATTATCCTGGTTCTTGATCTCAGGTATTGCGGTCCTAAGAAATCCGTGATTATTTCCGTAGTGCAAAGCTACGTGTGGCGCTTGCGTGCCCGCCAAACGACGACTGCTCTAAGTTGCAATACCCCCGGGAGTGGATGAAGCTAAAAAATAAATAAACAAAGCAATCGGAGTGCGAGTCCTCTCCCGCTGCAGTGAATCAATTGTAAATTCGCTCTCTCTGATCCCAAGTTTGTATTGCTTTCGCATTTATATTGTTATTGTTTTGAAATGTAAAGATCAGTTGAAGCGGGGAAATTTCGTTCCGTTAATCATGCAATTTTTGATATTTAATTGCGCCGGCTATGACTGGCAGTTGATTTGCATAGAGCGTTAGTAGGCGTAGAATATTTATGGTATATTTTTAGATAATGTGAAAAGCCCACTTTACTATTTAAATTGAAGTGATATATTAAGAATTATTTTCCTAATTAAAAATGTTAAACAAAGCGCCAAGTGTCGACATCTAGTGCTTAGTAAATCAAGCTAATCTTGACACAAAGCTTGTTGGGAAAGTTCACAAAACCGCCGCTGCTGCTCGGTGGCGTTTATTACTCATACGTATGTATATTACTCATACGCACCTTTGGCTGTCAAAAGCTTAATCATAAAATGTATGGGAAAATATAATTTACTATGAATTACAATTAAGAAATTAAGTGAAATTATTAAGTTAAAATTATTGCGAGTAATTTTTCATATAATTTTGTATTTTTATACCCTTGTTCTCTATGTTTTTAGTTACTGTCTCCTTTTAAGCTGCCTTTTCTTTGCTATCCACTTCGAGAACATCAATTTAATGTGCTCACCGCTCAACCAACAGCCACACGAGATGTCAGCCGCCCTCTGAACGCTGTGTGCAAGCTTCACTTTCGCCACACGACGGCAACTGCAGCACTTGACTTTGCCCTGGTCCTCCTGGTCCACGTGGATTGCCCATACCTCAAGCCGTGTCAGCTTTGGCTTCTGGCTCTTAAGCGGGGAGCGGTTACATGGCTCTGCACCTATGTAAAATTTAAAAATTACACCGAACGAAGGCTCAGCTTAAATTTATGAAATATAAATTAAATTATAATAAATCCTATTATTTTACAATAATAAAAAACCCTAAGCTACGCTTGTCTTATCTGTAAATAATTTTCTTGGCACTACAAGCCTTGATTTCCTTTTGTCTAAAAGCTCTTCAGGTTATACCTTTTTTGGCAGTGTAGAACCTGGTGTCTGGTGCCTGGTGGATGGCTATTAACACGCTGCATGGCACGCAGCAAAAACAAAGCGCATACTTTGACGTCTGCCCTCCTAATGACGACCACGAGAATAACGACGACGACATGGCAGCGGGAGCAGCTTCGCCAGCTTCACCAGCTTCCCGAGGGCCACGACTTTATTCATGTTCTGTTGGCATTAGTCGTTGCCCCTCATCTCGCCAGGTCCTAACTCAACCTATATTTTTTTTAGCCTGCCCAACAACTTTTGTTTTATTTTACTTTCTTTTATTTGCCGGCGTCTGTACGAGTGTGAGTGGAAGAGTGAGTATCTGCAGCCATTGTGCCACCAAATGCAGCGAAGGGGGTGGTGGTGGCTTTTTAGCGGGAAAGCGGGCGTCTTCGCGCAGGTGAAAACCCCAAAGTGCCCTAGGACAGTGCGAAGTGCTGAGTCAAGTGTCAACTGCAAATGACATTTGCATTTCGCAGCGGTGCTGAGGGATCCGCAGGGGATGGATGGTTGGAACCCATGGAACCACCGCTCTGGTGGTCGGTGGCAACGCGTCAACTACGGCTGACATTTGTTTTAGTTTTTCTTCCGCTTTGCGCCAGCCATTTGGCAGTTCGTTGTGTTTCCTGGCCACGGCGCCCTGAAATATGCAACAAAAACGTTGGACCAAAAAAAAGGAAAAAAAAGAAAATAAGCAAAATAGCTCTGTGGAATTTTAAACTGTCACGGGTCCGCCTAATGCGTTGGAGGCCCTGACACTCCTTCGTTATTCTAATTAAAGGGGCTAATCAGGTTCCATCAGTAGTTGGGATTATCAGGGACTTTGGGAAGGGAATTTCCAGATGGTCAGGAGGGGCTTTAGAATATTAATAACTGAAATCAAATCTGAACCTATAAATACATTTTTTAGAAAAACATACGTGTTACCGCAATTGGCCTTAATGTGAATGAAATGGGTTTTCTGGCCAGGCACTCAGATGCAACTGCAACTGCAACTGCCGCTGCTGGCCATGTTAAATTGTGGGTATAAACTGCATTAGAGTGCTTACATATAGTATGGCGAGTGTGCATCCATCTCGTCCATTGTTCAGCTTGAATGGATGTGCATAAGTTGATGGCGATGGCTGCTGCGCATTGTAAGGACCTTCAGGGAGATACAACTTAACAGCTTCAGGCTATTATTTTACCTAATGTAAATATTTAAGTTAACCAACTGTCAATAAAATGTATTTAATTTAAATTGTATTTATTGAAATAAATGTCATTCTCCATTTAGAAATTTAATTAAACGATCAAATAATTGTTTTAAATTACCAAAAATATCTAAAAATGGTTGTATCTTAATAATTAATAAATAAATGAAATAAAATTACTGAAAATTGCTGCCATTTCCCTGAATTATTTCGCCAAAAATTGCGTTTAAATTGCCTAATCAATTTAAAATTGAAACCGAAAAGTTCACTCAGTATGTAATGGCAAATGAAGTCGCCCTCCACTTAACTGGCATTCCCGAAAATAAGTACAACAAATGGCGTTTCGAAACTATTTTTGACTTTTTGGCCATCGCCGCTAGCGGCAATCGCTTGATGTTGCTGGTGTGTCAGATGCTGCTCCTGCTCCTGCTCCAGCCCTTTGTGTTTATCGTGGAACGCTGAGCGAGGAAACATACCGATCTCCTATGGCTGTCAGAGGGAAAACAAACAGAATCAGACATCTCAACCAAAGCGGCCGCCCTCCACCCCTTCGAAATGGAACGAAACCACCCATACAATAAAATCGAAACTTTTGCATTGTACATGTAAATTGGCATTGGTGTTGTTGCTGTTGGATTTGCTGGGCGTTATGCAAAAGAAAAACTTTTCGCACAGCGCATAAAATTTTATTTGTTGCTACTTTTGGGCTTGCGCTTGATTTGGCAGCTCACACTCATCCCGATGAACACTCATACATACCATACTATCTGTATGTATAATGTAGGGCCCACTGCTTCCTCGCTGATATTTGGCATATTTTGTGCACATCAATATCTCGCGTGCTAGTTGGCATCCAATTCCAATACCAATACCGGATAAAACACTGCAGAAAGTGGGTGAAAACTTATTATATATTGATAATATAAATAAAAATATTTCTTTGAAAAAATGCAGTTGAATTTTTACTAATAAATAACAGTTAAAAAATAGAAATTGCTACTTATAGTATTAGTTGATACCAAGATGTAGAAATATGTCCATTCTTACAAAGAAAAATCAAGGATAAAATGTAGTTGCCTTATGTTATAGCTGAACATCACCTGATGCAGAAGAATAAGCTTGGCTTTCTTCGAAAAGGTACACTTTAAGGGCTTATTTTTGTCTTAGACCAAAACCTTGTATGTTACTGTCACTTAAAGGGTTTGGGATTTTATTTGTGCAGTCCAACTGTTGAGACCTTTGAGTCTAAAAGAAACTCTGTATTTTTAAGACTTTTTTATTTTATATAATATTTTATTTTAGTTAATTTTTCTTCCTTTTTTTTTATAAATACTTAGATTTCTTTCTCTGTTCCCTGCCGGATACCGGTAGCAATTCCCATATCCCAATAGCCCAACACCACCGACGTTCCCGAGTTGCCAAGGACCCGCGGGCGTATTGGCTGCGCGTTTTGTGGTGCACCATTGAGTTCAAGCGCGCGAAACGGTGGCATTTGGGCGTTGCAACACACACGTGGCACATTCTTGCACAGGACCCAGCTGCACACACACACATACTCTCGAGAGACAGAGAGAGCGGGAGCTAGGAAGGGAGTGTGTGCGTATTTCATTCTTCAACTATCTGAGTTTTGGTTTGCGGCATTTAAATGTTTTCCAAATGCACTCCGTGTCGAAGTAAATTTCTACGGCAGAGTCAGAGGCAGAGTCCCTCTCACAATTATCGCAAGTACTTGCCGACTGAGTGCGTGACTTTTGGTTAGCTAGCTGCTTATTTTCTTTAATGACTTTCAATGATTTGGGGTGGGAGGTTTTTATTGTGGATTTTTGAGCATTTCTTGAAAAATTTCTGCTAGTTTTTTATTGTAGAAAGACTTTGCTTATTTCGAAAAATATCAAGAAAATTAAATCGTTAAGTGTAAACCTAGTTCTTCCTAATGAATTCGAAAAGCGTTAATAAAATATTAACTAGGAACAGAACAGACTGAAGTATTCAGGATAAATATGGTTAAAAATATATAAAAAATAAAAAATTATCATAAAAGTGTTCGGAAAAACTAAACGCATGTGAATAATAAATTTGTATATTTTTTTTGAGTTTGCACTAACATAACATAAGCATGTTAATTTTAACAGCATCAACCCCTCTTTTTAAAATGAGAACAGTTTTGGCAACGCATGCGTTCCTCATCTGTTATCTGTGAGGAAAATGTGGATTTTATATTTATGGCAATGTTACAGTAACAGTAATGTTATTGACAAGGGGCTGCTGTATTCTGTACTGTTAAGCAAGCTAGGTAAGGTAGCCGCAGCATAGAAAATACATAAGGAGAATTGATACAGTAGCAGTGAGCATTGAAACTACGAATGAGTTGCTTAAAATTTCTGTTAACCCCTCACAAGGTTAGCAGAGGTAGTTTACTGTCATGCTTTTGAACATAGCAGTAACGAGCATTCATACAGTAACAGTGATGTTATTAACCAGAGGTTGATATATTCTGTTATGTTAAGTCCTTACCTTCCACAAGGCAAACAGGGGTGGTTTATGGATACTTTTTTTTGTGCAGAGATGTTATGTTATATCTTTTGATCCACAAGTACAAGGGTGGTCTATGGCAGCCTAAAAGCAATGTTATTACTTTTAAAAGACATCCTAAGGGCCTTCTCTGCTGTTATGACGTACATATTGTAACAGAATTATTTAAATCCACAATATGAGAAGTGGTAGTATTTGGCATTCCTTTAATTTCAAGGGTGAGTAAACCATGTTAGGCAGCAGCAATATTATTTGGTAAAAAGAAGCAAGTCTCTAGTTTTCTGGTAAATTTCTGGGGCTTCTGTGGGATAATTCTGTTAATCCTTTTGCCGCATTCCATTGAACATTTCCAACCCAGTGGCCAGGACAACAAATCCAATTTGATTTTACATTTTGGAGTAATGCTTGATAATTTTGTGATATGCCTAATTGAATTTCGCATAAACTGTTTACAAGTTGGCCGATTTCATCATAAGGATGCGTCGCAATCCTGGCAACTAGGACACCAGGACACCCGGCCATGAAGGCGCCTGCTCCGCTTACTGGCCACGTGCAGTTTAATGTCTGCTTCTGGCCAATTTCACTGAAATGTAGCCCAAGTTGAGGCAACTGATGGGAAGCGATGGCGCTGGGCGATGGGCGAAGGACGAAGGACGAAGGGCTTGCCATTTCGATAATTAAATGCATGCACATGTGTGTGCCACACACACTCATGCGTGCGTGTGTGTCTGGGTGCATGCACCATTAGTGGTAAAATGTTGTGCATTTTTACAGTGTGAGTGTGGCTGGAATTATGCAAATTGAACCGCAGAAACGCTTTTAAAATGTTTTAAGTGCATTTGCATGAATATTTTGGCGGGGCGCACATTCGGAGAAAGCAGCAAAAAAACGTACAAACAAAAACAAAAACCGAAAAGGAAGTGAGTGCACTGCAGTTGCAGCAATGTGTGTCAACCAATTTTAGTCAAATTGAAATTTGTAAGCACAGCCCTGACCCCTATGGCCCCGCCCCGTCCACCGCAACGGACGGGGATCGCAGTGAAAGCATTTTTCGCACTGGCATTCTGGGTCTTCTCCTTGGCCAAGCTTGGCCCCTCATTTGGCTGATGAACATCCGGAATGCTCGGCGCCTTTTTTTTCGTGCATATTGAAAATGAAAGCCACAACAAGGGCAGAGTGAAAAAGGACATGGACTGCACAGGAATAAATATGTATGTTATCTTTTTAGATTTATTTGAAAAACATAAAATAAAATGGTTTTTTAATAACCATTACAGAGCCAAATATTTCTTTGTTTATTAAAACACATTAGTAATATTAGTAAAGCATTTTTATAAATGTTTTTGACATTTTTATCCATTAGTAAATGCCTTTTAAAAGATGTTTCTGAGGTTTTTATGTAAAATTGTAGATATGTATAATAAAATCTATTTCTTGAAGCTAGGCTTGAAGCTTAAACTGTTTTTTCTGCCTGTTTTTGACATAAACCACTTCCGTAAATAGCTTTTCTATTATTTATTTATTAAAACCTCCAACAAATATTGAAATAAATAAAAATTATTTATTTAATAAATTCCGCAACAAATATTTAATTAAATAAAAATAGTTTCTAGTTTTTTCCCCGTGCAAAGGCAAGTAATCATAGAAATAAATATGTACCATGTCCGTGGAAATGGCCCCCAAAAAATAGGCGCCGGGGCCGGATGATCCATGTCGTATTCTTGGCCAGGACCAACTAATTGAAGTGCACTGAAGCAGAACCGTTTGCCAATCTCTGTGATAAGCCATGCAGAATCGTGCTGCGAGGCGTAAATTAAAAATATAAGGAAAGCGACTCGGAAAAAAAGTTAAAAAAAAAGAGGAAGGAAGCATACCAAGCACCGAAATGAGAATGGGAGTCCGACAGCAAGCCAAATGCGCTCGAGTTGATTAAATTCGGTATCAATCACAAGTTTATGGCCCCAAAAGTCGGCGAAAGATTTTGATGGATTTTCCACGCGATATTTTGGCCCGAGGCCGAGGATGAGGCGAAAAATCCAAAAGGAAATCGTCGCCATCGTCAGCGCTTGATTGCTTTGGCCACGTTTATATCGCTTTATATATCGGCAGGATAAGGATGTGCCCGGCTCCTGCAGCTTCTTCGATTTTTATACCCGGTACCCATAGGGTACAAGGGTATTATAAGTTAGTGCCAACCGAGAATGTATGTAACAGGCAGAAGGAGAAATCTCCGACCCTATAAAGTATATATATTCTTGATCAGCGTCACTAGCCGAGTCGATCTAGCCATGTCCGTCTGTCCGTCTGTCCGTCTGTCCGTCTGTCCGTCTGTCTGTCCGTGTGAAACAACAGATCTCAGAAACTATAAGAGCTAGAGTTACCAAATTTGGTGACAACATTGGAATCTGTTGCACGCAGATCAAGTTTGTTTTAAAATTTGGCCACGCCCACTTCCGCCCCCAAAAAACATAAAAAACGGTATATAACCATATGCGTGGTTTTCGGCGTAAAGTAAATAGATAGGCGTAATAAGTAGGCAATTTTGGACATGTTCTGAAAATTTAAGTAAAATCGGATGATAAACATAGAAGTTATTAAACAATAAAGTTTCTAAGAGAAAAAGAGAGAGAGAGCGCACTGCTTAGGAATAATTTCGCGTGTGTGAGCACTTAGCTTTTGGGTGGCAGTAGCGAAAAAAAGTGTTGCGTGCTTTCGAGTGCAGTATTAATTCGTAATACAGGTGCGTATAGCTGCAGAATTAGTATTTTTTGAACGTTGCTCAACATGTTTTTAGTAACATTTGACTTTATTTGTCAACTTTTTGTTTTTTCCATGTCCGTGTGCTATTTAATTTCATGGGAAATACTTTGGGTACCGGGTATCTCACAGTCGGTCACTCGACTGTAGCTTTCTCACTTGTTATCCTTGGTCAGTCAGTGCAGCCGGAAACGGAAACGACGGAGTCTACAGCACAGCAACATCAGCCATCGCCAACGCCGGTCGCCGCTCAATTTGGTAATGAAGTCCTTGTCGCTGTCGTTATCCTTGTTTTCCGATTTTGTGCAGCTCCTGCCTCGAACTCCGTCTGGGGCTTCATTATGTTTTCTTTGGCTTTGGCTCGGATAACAGGAAAATCATTAGGCCATGCCGATTTGGCCCCAGACCCGCTGATTGCCAGAGGCAAGAGGCCACGCTGGAATGCCAGCAGCTCCCAGGATCAGGTCCTGCTGCTGCTGCTCCAGCTACTGCTCCTCTTGCTACTGCTGCTGAAGCTCCTGCTGCTGCTACTGCAATTTTCCTGCTGCCGGACTGCAATTAATTAAATTTTTCGCCCGTCTGTCGCAAGGACTGGAAGGCGCAAAGCGGCGAAACGTTGCCCGTTGCCCATGGTTGCAATGCGTGCGGCTTTAATAAATTTACAAAATTCATTAAATCCTTTGTGCAGCATGTGGGTTGGTCTTCCGTGTCTGTCCTGTGGCCGGGGCGCCCTTTATTTTATTTTTTGCCCGGGGGCGTGGCCCGGTTGGCAAATTAAATGCCCCAGTCCCAAGTGGCCAACAGTGATGGGGGGGCAAAGTGGCAAAGTAATATAGCCATTTGCTGGCCTTAATATCCCAGTTTGGTTCAAGGAATTTAATCCGAGTCCATGTGCACAAAATGCTGCAGATTCGATAAGGTAATGCGATATTTAAATTGGACTATCAATGTCGAAATCCAATTTCGCTTGGCCAATATTTAAGTTGAAAGATTAAATAGCTTAATAATTAAGCCAATTGTGGGTTTATATATATGCTCGAAGTTTTGTGAATTCAATGGGATTAATACTTATTAAAAATTAGTAAGAAATACAAAGAAAACTGTTTTAATTCATATGCAAACTTGACTAAGGCGGGATTTTAAAGCAGAGATTAAGGCGCAAAGTTAATTTCGGGCTATTTAAGTTTTTAATTATAAAGCAGAATCGAATGATTTTTCAATTATTTTTAAATGCGATTAACGAAGTCAAAGCAGCTCATCAAAAATTGATAACCGAAAAGGTAATTAAATACTTCAAATTATATGCAAAAAATAACATATCAACAAGATATAAAATGATGATTAAAATATCCTTTAAAATTAGGTACAATATTTGAAAATTACCAACCAGAAATCTTCAATAAAAGTGAATTGAATTATTTTCTCAGCCGAAATATTCCACTAATCTGTATCAAAATAAATATTTCATCTGGTTTAAGAACACAAACTACTGTATCAGTATTTAATAAGATTTAAATAAGATATTTATACTTTATGCATAAATACCTCATATAATTAGCTTTCAACTCTTAAGCATTTAAAAAATAAGCAATGAAAGCCAGCTTATATTAAATGCCATTAATTGTGCTAATTGAAAATGTAATGTGATAAGTATAAATTGGCTAAAGTGGCATACAAAAGTGAGCCATTAAATGTATATTTAAAAAATAAATATATATCGGCATCCGCCACAGAAACTTTTCATAGCTAAATAAATAATAATAGGAAAAATTGAATCATTTGAAATGGAAACGTAAACACGCACACACACAACACACACACTGAGGAATTCAACAAATATATTGTTGTGACAGCTGGTTAGAGTGATTGATACTGTAAAACAGATTCAACAATTCGTAATTAGTGGCATTCAATCGGAAAATACGACCATAACTTATGCCTTTCACTAATTATTTTCGCAGAGAGTCCGACATACAAATATATATATATTTTTCGTCATGGTAACCTATTTCAATTGGGCTGTCATGATGTTTTCATCTAGCTTTGGCCTATCATTCAATTAGGCAAGCGACAGAGACATATTTATGGGCCGAGCGAGGGAGTGGATTCTTCTTCTGGCAAAAATGTAAACATCAATAAGCTCTCGTCTTCTATCTGTTATTTGGCCTTTCGTTCGTTCGTTTTTGTGCGTCTGGCAAATAAATCACATGCACTTATTTATTTAATTAGACTAACTTCTTACAAGCGCTACAATAGACGGCACACACACTGGAGCAGATGCACTCACACACGCTCACAAATTGACTGGCTGACATGCCACGAGATTGATTAGCTCAGCCGCAAGCTTTGCTTTGCTTTGCCTTCCTCGATATTTTTCCTGCTCGGCGTGTGTGTAGTTGTGTCTTGCGGATTGGTGTAAATTGTGCATGGAAATGTAACTTCTGCTTCGGGAAACTGCACACCGCACAAAATAAGGGCGCGAAAATAGGGCGCCATCTTATTCGTAGGAAAAACAGGACACATGTTGCATGTTTTACTGATTTTTGTGGGTAATAAAGTCTCTAGTGATTCGAAATCACTTATAGCTGTGCCTAAAAGTATACTGTGAAAATGTGACATTAAATTGAAGGCTTAAAATATTGTGTTGCATACTTTTGGACACAATTTAAGGAGATATATAAGTTAAGTTAAGTTAATGATTTATATGGGCGAATTTATTTGGTTTATACGTATCCGTTTCTGATATTAGAAAATAGAATATTGAAAATACTTAAATCTATAATTATTTTTGGGAGTCTAGCAGATTTTATTTCTGCTGTAAGTATTTAAATTTATTTCTTTAAGGCTTTAATATATTAATAAATGCGTCGGAAGGTGTGCTTTTATTTTAAGGCAAGAAAAATAGAATATATATATATATATTTATATATATTACCGAAAAAGTCCAATAAAAATTATTTCTTTTACAGGTTTCAAAACAATAATACATACGTCTAAAAGTATGCTATATTTTCTTAATTCTCATATTTCCAGGTAACAAAAAAATAATTTGAAAAGTTTAAGAATAATTTAGAATGATTAAAGATTAAACATCATTATTTACATTATAAAAATATATATATTAAAAATTAAATAAATATTATAAATTCCAATAGAGAAGAAAGGTACAAAGCTGAGGCTTAAAATATATGCAAGAGGTCTCAGGCGGCTTTACTGCATTATTAAATATTTTTCTTTAGGTGCATAGGAGCCGGTTGGATTCGGTTCGGTTAGGTTCCTTTGGCTGCTGACATTATAAATTACCAAGCAGCAAGAAGCAGCCTCAAGGCAAAAACAACTTGAACTCATTAATGTAAGTGATTTTTCTTGCGGGCGCCCGTTAACATGGGGGGTCCTTCTTCTTGGGTTTTCTTCCCCAAGTTTAACTCCCCGCCGATCTTGGACGAGCGAGACGGCGAGAGGCCAAGAGACCAGGGCAGGGAAATCATCTTTCAATTTCAATTGATTTTGCTTGTTGCCATTGCACGTTGATTGATTGCAGCGATTTCTTAGGGAAATTCTAGCGCACATCCAACATTTTTACTTACGGCTTCGGCATCGGCATCTTCGTTTCGTCTTATCGTCTAAGTAATTGCCATTGCAGGGCCTTCGCCATAGCTTCCTCTCCTCTCACTTCCTTTTCCGCCCTGGCCCCGGCCTCTGGGCCAATTATTTGCCAGTTTAATTTACATAAATTAAATTTGTTGCCTGCTTGGCTTCTCTTTCCGTTTTTGTTTTTATTTTTCTCCTCCTGTTTTATTTCGTTGGTTTGTTTTCGCCTACCGAATGTCTTTGGGCTTTTATGACCACAATGGACATAATATTTATGGCCAGGGGCCAGGTCCGTAGGCCCGTTTTCTATCCTGTAAGATAGTCCAGGCATTGGCGCCTCAGCGAGTGCCTTTGTTGGCTTTTATTGCGCCAACTTTACGAGTGGCAACTTTGGCACTTGTCAAATGACCAGCCCCAAAGGGGTCCACATACCACACTAAACTGAACCATATATACATATAGTAGGTATATATATCACCCAACCAACTATATTGGGCACGAATTGTTTTACGACTTGGGCGCGTGGCGGTTTCGTGATATGAGCCACTGGAACTGCATCTAAGGGATCTATAGCCGACTTGAAATATGATGACTGTATAATGCCGAAATTATTTAATGCTCCCCATGAAATATTAATTGTTTAATCTGAAGTTCAAGTCCCCTAAGATCTAAAAGGGTGCTGCCAATAAAAGTCATACACTTTTAAAACTTTGTTTTATTGCAGAAAGGAGTATTAAATAATTTAAAATAAGAACTGTAGTTTGTAGAACTTTAACGGATCTTTGAAGGCTTCTAAAATATGTTCTATCATTTATGTCTGAATAAAAAACCAATTAAATTATAAATTTTTCTTGATAATTATTTTATTGAGTTGGTTTTCAGGCTCACAGACTAAGAGGTAAAAGAAATTAAACAAAATAAAGATGTAATAATATTTAAATGAGAAAAGCTAGGCTTTATTTGTACGCACATTATTATATTCAAAACTTATTACATTAATAAATAGAATTAAATTAAAATTGAGAGGTAAGAAATCAATCAAAATAAAGATAGAATAATATTTAAATGAAGAAAGCTAGGCTTTATTATAATAAAGATATTTTACATAGATAAATATAATAAAATTAAAATCGATAGAAAAGATTGAGTTAAACAAGCTTAAGTATTTTTTATAGTTTATATAATAAGCTAACAAAGTAGAGAATGTAATTTTAACTACTTAACACGTATTTAAATGATTTTAGTACATTAATCTTTACTATTTATATTTTAAGGTATATGTATTGTTATAAAGGTTATAACAATCTATAAAGAGATATATAAAGTACGAAAACCCACAACCTCAAGAGCTCTTCAAACCTTAAAACTTTCTAATGCCCAACTGTGTCATATTCTGCGGAATAATAATTGTTTAACTTGAAGTGGTTGACGCCAGACATTACGGCTTAAACACGTGGAGCAAGTTTACCTGTGAGCGGTGAGGTGTCTGCTGGCCCCAGGCCCCTCGTCTACACTATCTGAGGCTCCATTGCGCCTATTAGCGGGGTCCACATGCAATGCCCGCGACAATGGCTTCCCCAACTCCCCAAAAAAAGGGGGAATGGGCCGAGCAGGTTTGTGCTAATTGAATCAGAGCGCGCGACGGAAACGGAAATGTCAATGGCAGCTCAAAAATGGTGACAACGTCGGTGAAAACACAATGTGCGTGCCTTTGTCTGTGTGTGTGGGAGTTGGAGGGTGTGCGTGTGTGTGCGTCTAATTGAATATTGAACGAGGCTTTTAGTGTTGACTTTATTAGCGTTGCCACGTTGCCCAAAGTGCCGACAGAAAACTCAATTAGGCAACGAAAATGGCCATAAAAATCAAGTGCCCACGCAACTATTTAGAAGGGCCCAGGGAAAAAAAAGCCACAAAGACAAAATTAGCGAAAAAGAGAAAATGCTGGAAAATTATTATCCTTGCCAGGGGGTCAGTGCTAAAAACAACCATTAAGTTAATTAGTACACTGGCCGCAATCGATGCGATTGCGATTGCAACGTTGACTGCATCAGTCAACAGCCTTTGTGAAAGGGAGCCGCGTTTTAATTGCATTTACATGTCCTGCGGCCGAAACTTCGTTTGCTTTTCGCTCCATCTCCTGGTTACAAGGACCTGTTAGCAGGTCCAGGTTTCCTCTCTCTCTCCCTCTCTCTGTTCAGGCTCCTGTCATTGTTTTTGCACAGCGCCATTTGTTGCCGGCTTTTGTGCAGTTTATTAGACAGAATGCAGTGTGTGTGTTTCGCCTCGGGGCGACCGCTAAATGTGCTAGTCCAATATAATTATGCGCCATTTAAAATGCTCTTAATGTTGCGAAAATGCTGACACTGCCATCGCCCATTGTCCCGCTGTCCCCCAGTTCCCCTGTCCTGTAGTCCCACTGTCCCGTGCGGCCACGCCCCTCTGCACTTGTCGCCGGCGGCGGAACGAGAAAGCCAGCGAGCCGTGGCCCAAATTTAATTGACATGTGTCCGGAGAACTCATGTCTGCTGCTGGCCTTTTGTCCGGTGTTTTGAACCACACGGAGAACAATTTATCATTTTTCCCCATCACAAGGACTTAATCTGCATATCTGCACATTTGCCTATCTATCGTATAAAAATTGTACAACATTTAGTCGCTTTTATGATATTTATTTGATAGCTTATGGCTGGAGTTTTGTATGGATTTCAAATCAATAGTTCCTAAGCCTTAAAGTAGGCTTTAAAATGTTAAATGTATAGTTTTTAAAGTTGTTTGCAGTTTAAGTTTAATTTATTGTTAAGAAACAAAGCTTCTAAAATCGAAAAGGGGATTTAGTAGCGAAATTTTGTGTGCTTAAAGGTAGGCAACACATATTTTTGAATAATATAAAGGTAATTTCAGGCAGTTAATATTTTATAGCATACTTTTAGACATAAATATTCATTTTTAATTCTGTGGAGATTTAATTTTAACTTAATTAACTTTTCTAAATTAAAATGTATTCCTAGGAATACCATTCTATTAATAGTTAATTTTTTATAGCATACTTTTGGGCATATATATAATTATATTAAAATCTCTCTAGATTTTCTATCAACCGAATTGTTAAAAAAAAAAATTGTTTCTGCCCGTGCACTTTTTATGCTACCTCGGGCTGAAGTTTGGGCCAAGGAACCCTGTCATTATTTCGCTTGGCGGCCCATCGAAGGTCGAATAAAATCGATGATGCGTCTTTGTTGTGACATTGGCGAGGTCCTCGGACTGGTATTAACATTAGAATTAATGGTGCAGAACGGTTTTCTCTGTTTTCCGTTTGCTTTTCCCTCTTTTTCTGTTTTTTTCCCTCCCCCCTTGAACTGACTGTGATTTGCGAGCGAAAATGTGTCTTTAATTTGAAAGTTAAAACTCAAGGAGGCGAGTGGAGGGAAATCTAAGGGAAACTTATGTGTGTTTAATTAAAAGTAGATGAAGAAAGTTTCCAAGATGTGTGTGTGTCGAGGGGACCTTTGACCTTCTCCGGAACCGATCAATTAACATGTCAGAGCCCCCGGAGCTGTGATTGAAACTCAAGTTTGTTTGGCCAAGTTTCCCGGCTCTCAGGTATGTAGCCTCTCCCAGCGATTTTCCCCCACTGAACTTCCGTTACTGGACGGGACTGGACGGGACTGGACGGGGACTGGACTGTTGCATACGTATTATTAAATGGCTCACCTGGATGCATGCATATATGTATGTATGCGTAATACTCTTGTGCGGAGATATCGTCATTAATATGCCGGCATAATGTGCATTTAGGTCGGCTATTTCTGGCCCCAACTATGTGTGGCAGAGGATGTGTGTATGTGGGTTGGCAAAGCTCCATAACTGTAATTATGTATTTGAGCATTCGAGCGTGGGTAATACCAGACCTAAGCTCACATCTGACTGCATTCGCCAAGCTGGGCCAGTGCTTATTTAGAATATCAGAAAATTAGGCAGGAATTAAAGTCAAAGAAGCCCTCGAAGAATGCTCTGGCTACAAGGAAGTCCTTTAATATTTAATACCGCCCCCAAAAAAGCGATGGCAATCCATTCCAGCCAGCCGACTCGCACAATTAATCATTACATTTGTTTTTGACGAGCTAGCAAGCTCATGCATTAAAAATTACCACATTTAAGCTGCAGAATGAGCGCATCTATCAGCAAATACAGAGATACACACAGCTCAGATACAAAAACGTACACTGGGGAAAAATATTTGGGGGTGAAGTTGGGTAAAATAATAAATATATTACTGGGGGAAGTGTGTGGACTTGTGATATCTTTTTAAAATACTGTTAAAATTTTAAAAATGTATTTATTAATTATTAATAGAGATATTTTTCCGAAATATGTTAAATTCTTAGCTTAATTGGGGATTTCCTTATTCAGAAATTTTCTAAAAATATACTAGTTTAAACTCTAAGGAAATACTCTACCCTTTTCTCTGCGTGTACTCCACATACGATGCGTAATGAGACAGGCACGTGCTGCTGCCTTTGCCGAGGAGCTGGGGGATTTTCGATTGCATTAAATGAAGCATGACAACCTTTATCCCCATCCCCATATCCTCGGTAGCCCTGGCATCCATCTATCCAGCCAGGCAGGCTGATAAGTAAACATGTGTCAATAAATAAAACCATTTACTTGACGCCCCGCCTATAGCCCTCAGACTTCGACTTTGTCTGCGACGACGGGCTAACATAAAACAGCAAATGAAGCGAAAAACTGGTAAAAAGGCTTTTAAAATTCACTTAAAAACCAACAATGACAAACGCTCCACATATCGAATTTATTTGATTCGGGGCTACTTTTTTATGAATCAATTTCTCGTGTCGGGTTTAATGGTAATGCGTCGACGCTTGTTTTAGTGTTGCCAAATCGGTTAAATGGCTTAAAAGTTTGTGATAAAATGGAGTACATACTAGGCTCTTGGCCTCTTAATTTTTACGCTCGCTTAGCCTTCCCGTCTAGTCCTATTTTGTTTTTTTCGGCCCTAAACTTTGCTTTTGGCCAGTCACGTGCTTAATAATCAATGGCCGTCATAATAAAAGGTTTATCGTATAGTTTCGCTAAGAATATGTTTACAGCCTGTTTATTGTAGGTGCCGACGGATATTTCGGGCCCAGTTTATGGCCTCACAACAAACGGGCCTTAACGACTTAATAGCCAAATTCAATATTATTGCAATTTTCCACTTGCTCGCATGCCGCGAATGGGATTTCGGTTGGGATTCGAACTCGGACTTTTGAGTGTTTTTTTTTTTTTTTGCAGGGATCTCTGGCAGTCAGCAGTGACAGCAGTGACCGAAAAAACTTTTGCAATTCAATAAAAATGCAAATTTTTTTGACTCGCTTTCTCGCTGCAGTTGGTTGCAATTTTTGGCAGTTTTCATTTTCGGTTTCGTTTTTAGTATATATATTTTATACTTTTTGCATTTCTGCGAGTCAGTTGTGGTTGTTGTTGTTGTTATTATTGTTATTATTTTTATTGTTGTTATTGCCAAAGCTTGCTGCGACAGTTTTGTGAAAGTTATGACAAATTGTGAGCGCTTTGAAGCAGCTTTCTTTATGGGACAAAGTTTGTACTCTTTTGGGTGAATGAAAGTGAGGTTTCTGGCGGATGGATGGGGTCAAAGCTGAGTTTGAGGGATTTGTTTATTATGAAAAACTGTGGTTCTGGATAAATATTATTGTGTAATTTGATTTTTTATTGATTTATATTTAATTAAATTGAATATAATACAAAAAGTCTTCAATATTGTATGAAGTCATTTTATCAGCTTGTCAATTCTTTGTTGATATAAGTTCTTTAATTTTAAATTGATTTTTCAGGGAAATAATATATGAAGTACTATTTTTTCTGCTTAAACCTTTTGAATTAAAATTTCCCTTTTTTAATAGAAAGAAAATTGAATGATATTTTCTTATATTTTCTTTTTGTAATGAAACACATATGTTTTTTAAGATTTTATAATGATTTCAACAAGTAAAATGATTTATTTTTTTTTTTCCGCAAAAAGAGTATTTCCTTTTGCGACTTGGTAACCGCTAGTTTAGTTTTAGTTTCTTGCTGAGTAATTTAATTTAGTGCAGTTATGCAAAAGTCAACAGAAATAAATAAAAATTCAAATTTACAAACACACACTCGCACAGTGTTCGTTGACAAAACAAAATGGCGTCTGGTCGTCTAACTGGAACGCCAAAAATTCACTTTCGCACATTGAAATGTAAATCAAATTTGGCTTTAAAACGCCGCAACGCAGATTTTTCCCGTTAGCCCATGGAGGAGCACACGAAAAATTCAGCTGACGAAGGAGGTGTGGGTGGGTTAGGGGTTGCGAGGGATATGGGGTATGTGGCAGTCAGGAGGTCGTGTCCTGCCCCACGGCCACGCCCATCTAATGCTCCAAGTGTCAGGCAGCTGTGCGGAGGGTCATGAATTTCCATGTACTCCGCTGACAAAGTCGCTGGATGTGCAATTTTTTACGTGTTCCCATCACGAAATGTCAGCGTGCATGGAAATCGAGCTGAGGACAATTTATAATGCAAATGTCAAGCGGGGGCAGTTGTCTTATGGCTCCTTTACCTCCTTGAAATTACAACCATCCCCTCTAAGTGATCCCTAAGCAGTGTTGGCATTGAATGATTTTCTAAATGGTCTCAGTTGAGTTAAAATCTTAAGCTTATATGGGTTTTTAACCTTGAACTTATTTTATTTTGGACTCTTTATAAGTGGAGTAACTAAAAAAATATATATAGATCTGTAGGGGTTTTGTTATTTATTTGTATATTTTATTTGCTTGCATAAATTAATTGAAATTTATTATAGTGAGCTTTAGTTTACACAAATAATTTAATCCAAGAAAAAATTAAAAAAAAAATGCTTAGATCTACATTTCTATTAAAATATATTTAATTAATTAATAAAGAGCTTAAAAACAGTATAACGTTACTCATTAAAATATGAATTTATACAAAAATTACGCCTTTAATCCAAAATTTTTTAATAAAAAGTTTATCTCCTTTTTATAAAGTTTGTTTGTTTTTTCTGCGCTATTTTTTTCGACTTAACCTTTTTTGCAACAAGTTGTAGGCAGCACTGATTGTTTTTTACCTTATATAACACCCCCCAAGAACACCCACAAGTATTCCCCTTGAGGGCGTGACCAAAATTGAATTAAATTCGCTGCAAAGTTCAACGTCGCCGAGTTCAGAGTTTAATTAATTTTCTTTTGTTGTGTTGCCCTAATTAAATGATTGAATTTTCGCATTTAGCCTTGTGCTCCTTCTCCCTGCTCCCCCACACTCTCCACCCTCCGTTCTCCGCCGGAGATCATAAATCATTAGCAGCCCTTTTCGAGGGCGTGGCAGCGCGTCGCGCCAGGTGATTGATGAGGCGGCACAATCAGCCAGGTGTAACCGGGTGCAACCTGTGGCACGTGGGCGAGTGTAATGCCAAGTCGCAGTTTGCTGTTCACTCATTCTTTCCCCCGTTTAATTGACAATTAAACATAATGTAATTTCTATAATTTAAATAACTCTTTGCAAACACACACTCACACCCATGCGCATTAATTCAATTTAATTAAGTCCATTGACGAGGCAGCAGGGAAAAAAATAGCTTTTTGTTTGCAGCCTCAAAGTCATGTCAAACATTTGTGTTTATCAAAATTTCATTTAACCATCGCCCGGGGTCAGCAATAACAATCAACAAGAACAACATCAAATTCAACATCGGCCATAAATAACCGCATATATGTATCATATATAAAATATAGATGTATGTTTACAGATAAAACACGGTGTAGAAAAACACACTCCACGCCGGCGAACAGGTGCAAATAAATGCGATTGTTTCGACAACCGCCAACTAAAATGCCAACGGGTCGTATGGTGAATATTAGCCAAGTCTCTGGGCTCATTGCGATTTAATTAAAACCATCCAAAAGCCAATATGAATTTGCGGTGCCTTTGACACTAACTGCATATATTTAGTCCAAAAAACAACCTCATCATTGTTGCCCAATTTATGTTTTGTTTTATTTTATTTCACTCACTTCCAGCTATTTAATTTGCGGAAATCGAGACAATATTCATGGGCTCAATTATGCGGCAAAAATTATGGCCATTTTAATGCATAGATATTTTTGGTCATAAGTCTAGAAAAAAGCCCACATAAACTGTCGCTTAAATTTTAGCTCTTTTTGAAATTATTTTAAATTAAAGGCTACACAAAAACAGGCTCAAGTGTCGCTTTAATTTTAATAATGTCGCCAAAACCTAGAAAAAACTCTATGGAGTGTCGCTTTAATTTAAACTTTTTTGTGTGTGTGTGTGTTGCGGGTCTGTATTTACTCTTCTTTATTTTTTTCATGTTGGCCAGAGGTTGCCATAAATTTTCGTCGTTTTGCTGTTTAACGAAAATGTAACATTTGGCGCAGACATTTTAGCAAGAAAGTTTTTCACGTTTCGGTTTTCCGCGGGTGATTTATGTAACTCCAAGTGGAAGCTGGACCCGTGGAAAAGCGGAACAGTGAGTTTATAATAAGGTGGCCAAAGTTGCGATGGGTTAAGGCAGTTTGCCGACAACTGTTGATGCATGCACCAGTGCCAGTCCCACACCCAGTCCCCTTCTGAATTCCTGAGTAATGGCATTTGCATTTCCAACTTGCTCTCGCCTTTTATAGATAGCCCTCTTTATAGGGCAGCCATTCAATAGCATTCGCAGTCGCAGTCGCAGTCGCACTTGGTAATTAATCAAAGTTTTGCCAGCTCTCATTTTTTCTTCGCCTATAATTAGCCATTTAATTGAATTTAAGTCACATTTCAAATGCACGCAGCCCAGTGGCAGTGCCAATGCTTAGGGCCGGGCCCGGACCTGGGCTCAAACCAAATTTCTAATTAGCACGCAATGCGTAAATAGCTTTGGTGCCTTTGACGCTTACGCTTTTGGCCAAAAGCTTTGGAAACCGCCTCCATTGTCAATGTAACACACTCACATGCCCAGCAGGAAGCCGGAGTAGCCGGGAAACACCTGCCCGGGTGTGCACTGAGCGGAAAATTGAATTGAAAAATGGAATTCTGCTAAGAATTATTTAGTTTAATTGTGTCTTGTTTTGGGAAATTATCTTTTAATTCAATTAGATAAAATTATTTGTCCTTTAAGTTGATTATTCCAATTAAGTTAAATGCTGACAGGTTTAATTTGAAGAAAATTATAAATACAGGTATGCTACTATTTTTTAATATTTATTAATTAAATATAAAAAATAAAATTACTTAGTCACAATATAGACAATGACTGCAAAAATATATCAGCTGCTTCTCACCGATAAAAGAACTGGAATGTACTAGGAATAAGAACTTGGGAATTATAAGTACTCTAATGGTGTAAGTACTATTTATTATTCAATAATTTTCTTATTCAAATTAAATAAAATTGCTACTGTTTATAACACTATTTTATGTTTAAGAAGCCTTTACAGCATTGGCGCAGCTACTGCTTGCGTTGTACTATAATTCCCAACCGGGTCTAGCGTAAAGCTGGCGGTATTCACACAGAATGTTGAAAATTGTTAGCATCTGATACTGATGTGAAAGAGGTGGCTTCCTTTTGAAAAAGCTTCTTGTCTTTATCTCCCTTCCCGTTTTAATTATATTATTATTAATTTTTTGCAGTGCACAGGTAGCTGTGCAGGTAGCGTAGCCTGTGCGTGATGTTTCAACTTAACGCAATTAACATGTCCAACTTAATTGATGCAATAAATGTTTGCCCTCGTATGCGACTGTGTGCGCTGGTGTGCAGGTGTATGTGTGTGTGTGAGCGAGTGTACGTGTTGCCAACTGCCGCAGCCTTTTGCGTGTTGCCAAACTCAAATAGCAGGCTTACACAGCGTCCTGCTGACTGTTTGACTCTTTGGGCCGTTTAAGCTACGCGTTTGCCCAACAAATTTGAATCAATTTGTCGAAATTGACTTTAGGCGTTCGCTTGATTAATTACCATTGTATCGTATTTAAATTCCACCGGGGGGTGTGTGTGCGTGTGTGTGGGCGAAGGGGGTGCCATTTTATGGGGTATTATAAAGAGTTAATTAACGCTAATTAAGTTTATCGTTCGTCCAATCGAGTATTTAATACTGTTCACCGAAAATATCATGACATGACAAATTGCATTCATTGCCAAGGCACACGCAGAGGCATGCTAATGTGGGCGGCATAATTTTCCAGCCACAAGTTTTAACACTCGATTTGGCCATAATAATAAAATGGCCAAGACCCACTTGGCACGGCCAGTTGTTGTCCGTTTTTAGTTGCCATATTTGTGGCTATCATGCTGAGCCACACGAAAATAAATTCTATATATAGTAAAGGTATTTGAAAGCAGTGAGAGAAAGTCTTTGATTCCCTACGAGTTTTCTTTAAAATAATTCGAACCAAAATACTTAAAATATAATTTAAATATAATTTCGTGTCATAGACCTTGTTTAGATATTTTCCTAATTTTATTAAGCTTGAAAAAGTTGTATTTTCATACAGTTTAATGAATTTTAAAGTAGGCTTAAGTTCTACTTACTTTTTAAATATATTTATTTATTTTATAGTTATTTTAACTGAACTAAATTTTATATTAGTAAATCGTACATAACTAGTTTAATTTTATTTACAAACAAACCAGATTTTCCCCTCTGTGTCTTTGTGGCAACTTATTGTTGTTGCAACAGGACGTGACTCTGGGAAGTAAAAATGCAGACACAGTCAGGACTCACAAGTGCTCCCTGCCTGTACAGGATGACAGAGAAAATACTTTTTATACCTGCTGTCCTGGCTGCTCATTTTCTGATCCCCTGACCTCTGATCCCCCACATAACCCCCGAACACCCTTTGGGGGCTGTCGTGTCCTATGTTGTTGTCAACTCATGTTGGCAATTTTCACCTGCCCGTTTAGTCGGCCGCAGCTTACATTTATAACAAATATGCGGCGGCAGGTGGGTCAGAGGTGGATCCTGGGAATGCGTTTATGATTTGCGGTATGTCCCTGTGCCACATAAATCAAATGCAATCAACAGTCTTTCGATAGCCACCGCTCCGTGCTAAGCACCTGACGAAAAAGTAAAGGAACTCCAATGGAAATTCAATTTCTTTTGCAATAAAACGCAGCAGGAGATGGGATTGAGAATAGAATGCAGGCGGGCCCCGAAAGGATATCTATAATACAGCTGCAATTCCTGGAAAAGACAAACGATGCAGGCGACAAACAGTCTCTTCAATTCTCTCTATTAAATATTCTCTCCCTAAGGGATGTTTTCAACTTGGCCGAAGATTAAACTTAAAGCAACATTTTGGAGATAAGAATTCGCAATATTAATTTCTAAGAGTTGGCCAAAGGGGTTCAAACAAATGATTTATTGGGGCTTAAGGAGATGGTATATAAATTACACAAAATGTATTCTTAGAAATTTATTGAAAAAGCCTTTAAAGTATCTTAGAAATTACTTTATATTTTTGGCTACAGCCAGAGCATAGGAGGGTCGACTCCTTCTTTGGCACTTCCTATTTCCAATATCACAAGGAAGTTGGACTTTGTCCGAAAATTCTGTTTGAACCAACAGATTGAAGGCTATGTGCCGGCGACACTTGAGTTGGACCACGCCCACTCCGTGTGGGAGAAATTGAAATGCTTTTGCCTCCCCGGGAACTGACTGGGATATCATTATCAAAAGCGATTCGGATTCGAATCGATTGGGCTTAGGTTTGGCTTGCTTTGGTTTTGCATTGGTTTCCTTTCGTCCTGATTGCGATGGATTTTTTTGTCACTTTTCTATTATTTTTTTTTATTTGAGCAATGCCTGGAAATCGTTTTTATAATTTCTTAAAAATACAAAGCAAATATTGCATAAGACGATGGGTCCCAAAAGCGCAGCGGGATGCAGCTCTCCCCCTCTTTCTTGAGGTCCCTTGCCAGCACTGACAGTTTCGACAAAAAACTATGGCGAGTGCTGGAGAGGAGTGACAAAGGAGGATGTCGAGAGTGTGAGGCAAAGGAAGAGGAAAACGATATGAGCGGCACTTTGGAAATTGCTGGAAAAACAGGCAACTCTGCCGGTGTGTGTGTGTGTGTGTGGAAAAGTCCCTTGTATTTTATTGAAATTGATATTCTTGGCAGCAAATGCATTGGTGCCGAGCATATTACTTTTATTATATGTTGTAGCTGCCTTGCTGTGTCTTTCTCATCTGCGTTCCCTTTTTTCTATGCCAGTCCGGGTTTGGCCCATTAGTAGCCAAAGGAGTATGTTGCATTCACAGATGATTGGGATATAGATTTCTTAGGTAAAAAAGGGAATATTTCTTAGAATATAATACGGTGGTAAAAAATGTTGAGATACTTACAGAAAGATCTACCATTTGTAGGTATAGTAACCTATTTTCTTTTAATTTTGTAAGTATAAAAATCTATATAAATAAATAGTTTATCTATTATTTTAATTAAAATTAAATGCAAAAGATTCTCAGTAATTTTTTTGTTATAAAAATATTAAACATTAAGGGTTCCTAGGACAATAAATCTCTTCTGGGAGTACTTAGTTAGGAGAAAGAATACTTTAAAGAATAAGGTTGACATAAGAAACAAAGCTCTTTGTTATTTTTTTTACATACCTAAATACACTTTAGAATAACCTTAGGTACTTACGTGGTTCATAAACAATTTATTTCCATTACCAATGATTTTTTGTTACAAACTCTTTGCTGCTTTTGTTGTAATGGCGAGAATAAATATTGAAAATGGCAAATGGGAATTGCACACAATGGCAGCTTGATCTCCGCGCTCTCCTCCATAATATCCATCTCGATAGCTCGATAGTTTCGTATATTATTGTCAGGCTGTTAGTTTTGGCCCTGGCAGAGAGTGCAAAAGTTGCAAATGAGTTGGTTCGCATGTCAGCGCGATATTTTAATATATTACGTGTGCCTGAGTGGAGCAACTCGTGAAATGGAAAGACACTTCCATTATGCATGATTTGATTTCTTTTTTTCTTTTTCAATTACACCTGTCGTCAATTAAGAATTATAGATTAATATAAAAGCGTTTTTGTTTAAGGGTTTGTAACTAAGGATTTTTTAAGACAAGTACTAGCAGATAAATTATAATTTTAACACATATAAACTTCTCTCTTTTATAGTTACTAGTATTTATTTTCTTCTCACCATCATGTGCATTTCTGTTTCTCTTGTTTCAGTTTAGTGCGAATCCCCATTCAAAATTGAATTCTCGCCAACGGCAATCCTTCGATTCAAGTGCGAATTGAGCTCGCTTTACATGCCAATGGCTTTGGCGAATCATTTGAAAATTAGTTCGCCTGGAATGGAGCTATGGGATTGCATAATAGAGCGCACACAATTTGGTTAAAATGTTAGGCCCAGGCTCCGTGTCCCGTGTCCCCTGTCCATGATGCGAAACATAAGCAAACAGTTCATTATGCAAATGCAACATGAAACTTGGTTCGTTGGTGGATCCTGGCGGCAGGATCCTGCTTTATAACGCTCTCAGTTTTGCCTGTTTATTGTGCACTGGCAGAAGGCAGACAGGAACACAAAGCGCCAGGATACGAGGGGCAGGAACAGGGCAGGAATGTCGGGACTGAGTGGAGGGGAGAGTGCAGCCAGATCCAGGTGAGTCGTTGCAGCGGCAGAAAAATAATTAGAGCCTGCCAGGTGGGCACGCATTGTGCCCAGGACGCAGAGACACAAAAGCGGGGCGGGTCGGGCAGGGAAAATTTGGTGCGGGGAAAAGGCGAGTCCGGGGTATTGTTTACCAGCTACTACGGTGCGGCTCTGGCTCCTGCTCCTGCTCCTGCTCCAGCTCCAGCTCTGGCTCCTGTTCCCTTTCCTGCTCCTAACACTGCTTCTGGCGGCCTGCCACTGCCACAGTTCGTTGCCGTGACAGTTTCAATGTGCAAATCTGCATAAATGCGCATTTTAATTTTGTTGCACATTTTGCCGGCTGCCTCGTCTAATTGAAATGCATGCAGCCAGGAGGGGGAACATTGCCGAGGAATATGTACCTATGCCCCGCTTGACTTCTGCTTTAAGACGTGTCTTTAATGCTTCGATACACTGATAAATATTGGAGGGACATAAGGATGGATGTTAAGAAATAAAACAAAGTGGCTAAATATGTGATAAATTAGCTAAAATCTTGAGAAATATTGCATAAAAAATAGCTACCTAACTCTAAAAAGAGTCTAAATTTAGCCAAAGAAATACAATGCTCTCTGGGCACACTGTGCGAGTGCCAGCAGAGAGCGGACAGGGAAATTTACTGACTAGCAAGTCATGTTATCTTCTTAAAATTTTTTTTTTTTAATGTTTGCTTATAATTTTTAATATCCCTTAAAATTTTATTTTGAATATTTTTAAAACTTTTGACAAAAACGTTTTTAAAACGTTTTTTTTATCCAAAAACGTTTTTAACTATAATAAATTCAGAAATATGCCTCATTTTTTCAGTGCATCTACACGTCACGGCCAACAAGACAACATTTACGACCTCATTCCTGAAGGATGTCTGCGCCCCACATTTTTGTTTTTTTTCGGCTGGCTGGCTGGCCATTAGCAAACCCTTTTGCGTTTATTTACCTTTATTTTTTATTTATGCATCTGCGTTTTATTATTGAACGGCCACGCGACATGAATTTCAATGAATGTCAACCGAACGAACAGTCGTCTCCGCAGCCCGCAAGCCCGCCACATTCCCCAAGGACATCGCATTCCGCCGGAGGGCAATGGCATTCCGGCCGTATCATTGTCATAAAACGAGCGTGTCATCACAAATGGCAACAAATTTGGCAAATTGCCAGAAATAAAATTTAAATTAGCAGCCCCAAAATAACAACACCAGGGATGGGGCCTATTAAACGAGGCTCAGTTCCTCAAATCATTATCTGCCGGCTTGATTTTACCTTACCATCCGAAAAGGATGTCTGTCCGCCGTCAAAGTAATAAATAATCGAGTTCGGGTGGGAATTTCATGGCTGCTTAGGCACTCGCTTCTATCCAGCCAGCCAGTAATTCATCAAGTTGCCAAAAAGAAAAAAACAGAGAAAGGAACCTCAAGCTGGGTTCTCTTCATATATATTTGTTTCAGAGTGGCGGGCACTACTCACTACTCAAAAAGTGTCAGCAATGATTTAATTTTATTCCATTTTTGTGTCACCAAAAATATATACAAACTAGCAGTGATGCTAAGCATAAAACTATAAAGAAATAGCTATAAAATAGATGGAATTTCAAATATAAAGGGGGATTCTTAAGGAAACTTTTCTGTATTAAAAAAGAGTGGGACTTTGGTCTTAAAAGGAAAAATGTTTAGCATTTATTGAAAACATATTCCTTTAATGCAATAAATAATAAGAATAAAAGGCAAAAACATTATTAAACAAGAACCATAAGTTATTATTGAAATTATTATGCTTGCCAGCCATCGGAAGAGGTGGCTTCCCTTTAAAACAGCTGTATATCCAAGTTTTTAGTTTTTTAGAAGAGATGTGTGGTTTTTTTGCATAACGACGCGTTGTTGATTTTATTTTTAGATCCGCAAAAAACTTTTTCCATTAATTAAATATTATTAGTCATTCTTTTCAATGAAATGAAAATATTTTAAAGGAAATGATCTACACACAAGATAAAATAGTGAAGGTTTTAATACAAGAACTACTCCAACTACAAAAAAACACATATTAAAAGGCATCACTAATAAGCACACATGCAGGGGGCAGTGCTCATTATGCAAATTGCATGAAAACTCACATAAGCAGCTCACCAAAACTAATTTGTCACTGTCTTTTGCTTGTTAGTCAAACGAGCCAAAAAACTCAGAGGGCCAAAATGTGTGTGAATGTGTGTGTTGAGTGTGGGCCACGCTTCTGTGGCTTACATTTTTATCACTCTTCTGCGGCTAGAGAGAGTGGGAAAGAGGAGAGGGTCCTGTGTGGTGACACTCTGTTTGAGGGTGTTTGTTTGCTGATAAACGAGAGACAGGACAAACATGCAAACAATTTTATAAAGCTTGCAGCCAAAACAGACCCCCAAATACTTACTTGGGCCAACTTTAATCGTGCTCTAATAAATGCTAACTGATATTAATGGTAAACTTACATTTCATTTAGGGGTGCGTCCCCAAAAATGTTGTTTAATTTTTATGGCTGAGCTGGTAGCTGGTTCTGGGATTCCCCGAAGCCCACAGAGTCACGCAATTTGCATAAACAAGTTGCCGGAAAATCCCGCCCCTACACTTAATTTACGCGATGCAAACGTGAGTCCGATGCTGATCATGTTGATTATTGTGCTGCGATTTTTGGTGCCTCATTTTAAGGCCGAGTATTTGATTGCCATTTTCCTGATTTCCCCAGACTTCCCCCGATGCCAAGGTGGGTATGGAAGGGTACACCCGAAATTATAATTAAACGCTGCATACTTGCGGTGCTGCTTTCAATTTAATTATCGCACCCGCTGCACAAAAGCGAGTTTCAGCACTAATTAGTGAAATTTTGTTTCCGCTGGAGAGGGTTGGGTTTTTGGAATTCATTGACTGCACTCTGGAGAGGATTGCAGCCATGTGCATGCCTGCTTTTCCCCCGAAATGGAAATCAATCGAAATATGTGTGCAGTTTCCGCCAGATATTGCGGCATTTATTCGGGCCTGAGCATTTGGTCTATTGATTATGAATGGCTACATATCGCGGCATTTAGCTAAATTGGCCAGTTTTAAAATGCAAACATTTTTGGGGCGGAAGCCTGGATAATAAAAGAATATTTTTCAGCACGGATTATTTGAATTGTTGTTTTCAAGGAATTTTAATAATTGGTTATCATATTTGGTGGGAATATCAATCAAAAAATACAAAGTTTTGTTTGAAAATCTGGCATTCAAATATATATTCTTTTTTAAAAATTTCACCAGGAACAAAGTATATATTTCTATTAATTGAAATGAGAATATAATAAGCAGATAATCATCAAGAATATTTCTGAATTTGATTTAATGTTTACAAAGTATTTCTATTACACCTATTTTGACTTATTTATTATTTTTCATTCAACAATATATTCCTGAATTCGTAAACTCCTTAAAGGCTTTAAAGACCTGCTCCTATTCCTTTTTATTCTTACTTTTTTTTTCTCTTCCAAAACTTGCCATACGAGGTGTACATGTCAAATCTTTGCAAAAGTTGTTGGCATAATTTGTCCCCCATTTTTTTTGGATTTTCCTTATGCGGGTTTTTCCCAGCCTGCTTGTTCGTGATTTTTCGTACTCCAGCTCTAAGCACCAAGAGTTTTGGCTGGTTTTCGCCGGCTCTGCTGCTGGCTTGGCTTGTGTATAAACTTGTCAAATTCAACTGTCAAACGCACCTGTCAAGCGTAACAATTAGCACGGCTGCAATCCGGCAACAAGGGTAACAGAACGGCGGCCACATCGACGACTGGCATTTGGCAGCGGGCGGGCAACAAAGGCTACCCCACTTCCACTTCAATCCCGGATCCCGGCGAAGCCGTCGTCGTGGGAAATGGAATGCCAGTCGGTGGCCAGTGCCCAAAAAGGTGCCAATGATTTATGAGCGTTTGTCGAATTTGTCAAACATTTTTCTTGTTGCTGTCTGCAACGGTAGAGAAACAGAAATAATTATAGTGATCCCTAGAAAAAGGAAAACACAGAAGAGCTGGGAGTTTTAATAATCTTTCAAAATATATATTTTAAAATCGAAATAAAAAGTTATATATGTAGAAACTAATGCTTTTTTTCGGTTATAGTTATAAAAGTTTATGAGAAATTTGAGATCAACCAACCAAAGCCTTTGGCTTGTTCGACTGTTTTTTTTTTTTTTGTGAAATGATTTTTTTTGAGCCACAGGTAAAGTCAAGAACAGATTTTTATAGTCTCCCACAATGAATATTGTTTTCCTTTTGCGTTTGAAATATTCTTTTACAATAGAAAAATCATATAAGTTCATTTGGAAAAGGAATTTAGTGCTGGTATTTTTCTACCATTTTTATTTGGCCTTTTTTTTGTCGAAATCTTTTTATAAACAAACCTCGTTAAGCCAAACTACGCATCTGAAGGGTAAAAACCCTACTCCCCTTAAGCTTTCTTCCCAAAATAACTCACTCTACTTTCTTCCTGGTTGTAATTTGTCGCACGTCCATTACTTAGCTGGTCAATTAGGTGGCAGGCAGCTTCATTCGGGGACCATTGTCAATTGCGACAAACTAACGCAAACAATTTGCTGGCTCATGCCGAAAGCCTCCACCGTCCTCGGCCGCCTCTCTGTTGTTGTCCAAATTGCGGACGGCTTTATAAATGGCGGCAATTGCGACGGAAATGTGGCGCGTTCATGGCGTTTTTATGCGGAAATGACATTGTTAGTTCGGTGGCTGCGAGAAATTTGCATAATAATAAAGCAAAAACGCGGCTGACTTATAATATGAAATTGGGTGTCGGTCCGGCTGGCCACTTAAGCGATGCAGCGCCCGCTTTGCATTTGCATTTTGGCTAACAAGCTGCCGGCCACCGCGCAAAGCTGGCCAATTACCTGAAATCAATCAAAAATATTTCACAAGCTCAAATTGTTTGTTTTTGTTGGCATTCTGCTTGTTTTCCCTGCCGTGCAAATTACTCCAACAATGGCAAATAGGAGCGGGAGGTGCGGGAAGAACGCAAAAAAAAAAATATATATATTTTCTTGGCAAAGTTTCATGAATTTCCAATCGAGCCCGCCGGCCTTCTTTCGTTCGGGAATTTAATAAGAAATGATTGTAACCATTTCCGGGGCGGAGAGGAGCGGCGAGGAAACTCTTAAATTCTCCATCAAATTTAGCTTCACCTTCAATTTGAACTTCAACTTTTATTCGGGGCTCCGGGGCATTTTGTGCCAAAACTTTTTCAGTATTGGCTAAGTATTTTATATTTTGTATTTTGATATCAAAAAGTTATTTGGCCAGACATTGTGGAGGTGAATGCTTTAAGGCTGTAGGGCTGTGCAAAAATGTTTGCTTTTCATGTTGACCCACAAAAAAATGCTCGTAAAAATGCGTCACGCATTTTATGAAACTGCACAAAAAACAAAACACAGAAAAAACGGGGCAACGAAGGCAAACAGGTGTGGTGTTTACTTTTTCCGCTTTTCGAAGCGAATTGTGACACAAAAAACTCAAGATTTATGTGCCGGAGTTGGCGCTGACATTTTTTTGCCGCTTCCCCTCTAGCAATGTCTCAACTCGGGCGAAATATATTGTAAGTAAACTTTCAGCAAGCGCTGCACGTGTCGTATACGCAATTTTCGCACAATTAGTTTGGTTGCTCATACGCCGCGTGGTCGCTGCATCGCTCTCAATTTATCAATTTTCATCAATCAATGTCGATTGGCAAATCTGTGGCGTTAAAAATGGAGGACAATCGTATATTTCTTTGCTAACAAAAATGCGTAAAATTATTTTTCAATTTTATTTTTTCCTGTTGCAAATAAATGGCCGCCATTCGTCGACATGTGCGATGGCCTCTCGCTGTATCTGTGTGGCTGTGCAAACGTTGATTCATTAAAATTCAATTTTCACTCTTGCCTCTGCCTGTGTGCGTCGTTTAATTGAACCCTGTAACAGATTGCGTTACATCAACATATAGATGGAACACAAATACGTGTATTGCGACCTTGAAATATTGAACTAAATTCAGAGCCTAAGCCCAACAGTTCAAAAGGTCACCCGCCCAGATTATTGCAACTGTTTTTCTCCCTCGCAAGTAAGTACTTCTTCAACGTTTTAGGAATAATATTTTGTTTGCATTTGCTTCGGGTTTTTTAATAAACTTTTACAGCACTCATAAAACTTGGCTGAGAAGTTTTGCTTGCTCTGCGAAAACTTTTTCGCAAAAAGAAATTTATGTTAAAAAGCTGCAAAGCTCTTTCTGCCTTTGCCATTACGATTGAGACGCGGAAAATGAAGTTGCAACTTGGCCAAAGATTAATTCAAGTATAAAGTAAGAAAGCGCATTGGCGAAAAATATATTTATGCGTAAATCTTAATAGCTCGGGAATTAGAAGTTAAGCAAATATTTGTGAGGAAAATCAAATGTCGATTCGCATCGTCATTATTCTAATCCCCCGACATGTTGGCCATCAATCACTTGACTTGTTGAAAATGATTTCAATCAAATGTTGCTTAAGTTTTGTGGGCAGGTAACAGGAGAAATTAAGTTGGCCCGTTTTCGGGTGTTTTCTTGGGCGACAGCGGAGGCGGTGGGTGGATTGATTGATGTGCGTGTGGCTGAAGCTTAAGCCCTCTCCGAGAAACATTTCCCTGCAAGATTTCGCCTTGGAAAATGCGTTTGAAACGCAGTCGAGTGGAAACTCTCAACGAGCCCGACAACGATGACTCCTGTTTGGCTTTGGCCAACGGATTTGAGTATTTTTATTTGTCTGTTTGTTTGTTTTTCGTCTTTGTCTTGGCTGGCTGAATCCCCGCCTCCACACTGAGAGTAGGTGCCGAGGGACGCCAAAGATGACGACGACGTCGACTTGGCAGTGCCAAACGTCAAGCATCATTGACCACAGCCAGCAGATGGATATAGGAGGACAGGGGCACTGCCAGAAAATAGTTACAATAGTTACAATGTTTTTATTTAATTTAACTTAGAATTTGAGAACCTAAAACTTAATATTTAAATATTTTTCAAGGCATTAAAAAGTATTTAATGAACTCTTTATTTCAGGATGGTTTTTTCCTCTGAAAAAAAATCTAAGAAAATAATTATAGAATTCTGTTTAAATTTGTTAATCTAAAACATTATTTTTCGATATTTTCAAGGGCCTCGAAGTTATTTAATAAACTTTCGATTTTAGTCCAGTTTTCCCTCTGTAAAATCTGAAAAAAGGATCAGATTGTTAGGGGGTTAAGGAAGCTGCTGTGTAGCCGCAAGAAGTGTGCATATCCCCAGCCGAGTGTCCCGATTTATATTTCTATTTCTGTTTCTGTCTGCGTCTCCTGCATTATTTGCTAATCTGAACAACGACAAAAACGATTCTCAAATTCTATGGTCTGTGTGCGTATTTATATTTTATTTGTGCAATTCTAGAAGCATTTCGAGAGGCTCCACTGCCCGCCCCTACATCTGTTTCCACTCCTCCTGGATTTACATTTTGATTTGCTTAGCTTTTCGGTAGTTTTCCTTTTGTTTTCCTCTTATCACTGGCTGGTTTTTTCTTGTATCCTGCCTTTGACAGCGGAGTGCTAAATAATGTAATTGATTTAGATGACTTTAAATGAATTTTTCCAGCTACGCACAAAGTTTTCTATTTTGAGACAATGCATTAAGAGGAGTTTTGAGCCGAGTGAGCGAGCACCTGGCTTGCTAGCAGCAGCCTCACCGCGACGAACATCGCATTACTCATGTTTTGTGGTGGCAACAGAAAAAAAACACGCAGCTGGCAGCTGGAAAAGCTGTGGAAAAGCGGTAAGACGGAAGTGGGAACTTCAAAGACATGGCCGCGTGTCTCGGTGTTGAAGTGAAAAATATGTGAAATTTAATTTTCCTAAGTGATTTTTCATGTAATTCGGCACCTGCTATTATTTCTTTTCAATTTTCCCTTGTTGTCTACTCGTACATATACTTGATAACACTTTTTTTTTTGCTGATCAATTGTTAATGCCATGTGGATGTATCTGCTGGCGTTCGGGATTTTTCCATCCACCAAGGAGAAGTGCTCCATTCTTTATAGTAGACATTTCAGCGCCTTGTGAACTTGGTAAGAGGCCAGCCATGCATCACGGGCAAACTTTCTTTCCGCCACTGTCGCTGGCTTGCCAGAGCGAACTTTTGGCAAGAAATATGAAAATTACATTTTCTATATGTTACCCAAGGGGGTGGGGTGACGGGGATCAGGGGCGTCGGAGTTCCGGGAGGGGGCCTTATGGTTTGTGGCTGCTTTCGGGGCAAATGAGCCCTGCAAATGGTGCATGCAAAGCGTGTGCGCTGATTGCGCCCAATGATTGCGCAAACGGGCCAGCATGACGGAGCGTTTTGGCCATGACATTTCCCCGGGGAATTGGGTTAGCAGTTGCAGTGGCAGCACAGAGCACACAGAAAGAAAAAAAAAAACACAGGAAACCCGGAAACCCGGTTCCCCTTCGCTCATTACGCCAAAAGCGTTGCCTACTCTTTGGCGCCAGCGTGCAGGAAGTATTTTGGAGAGAAAATAAAATCGGACTTGTCTATGGACGAGCGGAAATTTAGGTAAGAGTGTGAGGTTTTTTTATAGAATAAAGATGGGTATAATTGGCAAACTCAACGACTCAATTATCCTTATTTTATTTAGTTAAGTTAATTTAAATATGCGCTATTACCTATGCATAAAGATTAATTACATACAAGGAACAGGCTCCTCTTTCTATTTTCCTTTAAGTTTAACTACAATCTTATCCTGAACAGATAGAGTTTTTTTTATATATTATAATAGATAATTTTTTATATTAATTTCTTTTTGTGTAACATTAAGCAACTGCAGTGTCAGTTGTAACACCAGCGACACATTTAGCATCCCACACCCGGTTATCGCACTCGCCCCATAACGACTCTGACCCCACGTAGCTCTTGTGACCCCACGCACGCCGGAAAGTGTGCCACAGAAAGTTTAAAGCTCAGAGCAGTTCATAAAAATCAACACAGACCGAAAACACAACTAAATGGAGTTAACGGGAATTATGCACTCCTTATGAGGCATATAGAAAACTAAAGCCAAGTAATTACGCGAAGTACAATTGCCACAATTTATATTCGGGGCATTAGTCTTTATACTTTATGAATATTAAATTAAATACGAGATATTAAAATCATTTTGAGACATGGGAAATTTAAGAAATATAGTTTAATTAGTAAGAACTGTAAATAATTATTTATTTTGTATTTTAATAGGTTATAAGGAAGTATTTATCATAATTAGGGTCTTATAAATAGTATAACTTATAGGTAATTGGGTTATAAAATGCATTGTTAAGAAATTAAGTAAAGGCAACTAGTTCATGAAATTATAAATGTGAATTTATTTAATTTTCTTAATGCATAAATCATTGGAAAATAATGTAAAATAATATGTAGAATATTTATAAGCTGAAAATAATTTAAATAATTATAATAATTGTGGCTGCTTAATTTTTGTGTATTTTCGTATATAGAATAAACATATTTGTTTATATTAACTTCTGATTAAGTAGAGTATTTCATAGTCTCAACCCCTTTTTGATCTCTCCCATCTGTTTTCTGCGATTTTTGCGTGACGGAGGCGGGCCCGGAAGGGTGTTAAGTTGGCGCAGAGGGGTGAACCTCATAAATTTGCGGTGCTAATGCCATAATGCCGTTTTATGAAGATGAAAGTCGTGCGTTTATTTCATTAAACAAATAATAACAGCCGAAAATAAACCGAAAGCAGCAGCCAGCCCGCTCCCTTGGCTTGGGTTGGCCTGGTCTGGTCTGGTGTGTTTTTCCCCCGTCATTCTTGGCACTTTTCCGCACCGTCCGCACCCCCAAGGACATGGTGCTGCCATCGTATCCAACGGCTTAATGAGTTGCTGCCGGCACATGCCTCATTGAAGGTCGAAAGGCTTACTCCCTTAGATACACTCCCCGCAATTGAATTTATGGCAGCACATGTACGCCGGGGTCGAGGCGAAACTGTGTAAATATTTCTTATGGCATTAACGCAAATTTGTTAACAAATTTGTTTGTGCCTACAAACGAATTAGTCGACATCCCCGGCCCGGCATCAATTAAGTCGCTGCTGAATCCGAACTGCAGTCTCTCTCTCAATCTCAATCTCTCCCTGGTCGCGGGTAAATAAATCAGACCCAATAGAATGTGCAGAAATTCAAGTTCCCCAGCTATACGGCTGGGTCTCATATTTCAAGCTGCTTGTTAAGTGCATGTTTTATGATTATTATCGCAATAAAAACTCGGAAGCTTCAGCCAACAGGCGCCTAGGCGCTGTTCCGTTGCCGCTGACTTTGCCGCAAACAAGTAAATGATACGCCCTAGTCGAAGGCCCGCAATCCTGGTCGACTACCTGCCAGGCTGCAGGAGACTGGCTAAAGGCGCAGGGCAGGGCAGACAGGTGGGCCCAGTGCCTGGCCGGGGCATTATAAAGGCAATAAGATTTTCAAAATACGACAATTTATGCAATAAACTTTGAAATTTATGCCATTTCGTCGGCACAGACGCAGCAGCAGCAGGAGCAGCAGCAGTGGCAGACATCCTGTCCCCCGATCCTTTGCCGATTTTTTGCCAGGACTTAGCTAGCTCTTTGGGTGGTTCCTTTTTTCTTTATTGCCAGACCCAGTGCTCAAGTATCCTGGGCGGAGGTTACGTCTTAAAGTCAATCCTTGCGCTAATCCCCGGCAAGTGCGTTCCCCGTTGACGAGGTTCACTTTTGACTCTGCAACTTTACTTTTCGGCGAAAAACGCTAACCGTTTCCTTGGTCCCCCCCACCCCGTTCATGTGAAACTCGATTGTCGCTAATGTAAATTTATTTGCGCCGAAAGTTCTGCGCGTTTTGGGCTTGGGATTTGCATGAAATGAGATAAGCAAGTGGCATTTTGCCTGGAAGCCAGAAAAACACTGCTACTGCTGCCCGGCCCGGGACTACAGCTGCTGTGTTGCGGCTTTGTGGGGTTAATAAGTGGAAGTTTCGCCAAACTGGTGGGTGCTTATCCTTTTCCTAGTTTAAGGCATTTTACTGGTGAAAATGTCCTAGAAAGAAGGAGAAAAAGAACAAAACAATAACTTTATTCTGTACTGTTCTATTGTTAATAAAAAAATATTTTTATATGCTGTAAAGGAGGCATCTCCGATGCCTTAACGAAGTTTGATTCCTTTCTTGTTATTTATTACAAAATAGATACGTTGTGTTTTTAAATGAATGAAATATCCCCAAGGATTTTACTGGCTCATATAAGCCAAATACAATTAAAGAAAAATTGGTTAAAACTTCCAAAAGTAAGTAATTATATTTTATTACACAAAGTTTTAGGTAAAGCTAAAGTTGGTTATATATAATAAAAGTTTTAATAAATAAAATTTTTGACTACCTAGGTAGCATTTATTTTCTGAGTAAAATAGTTTTACCTTAAATTCTGTTCCTTCCGTTCTGTTTCTTATCTTTATTCTTCATCTACTAAATTCTCTTTTATACTTTTATAAAAACAAAAATCCTTACAACTTGAACTCTTTGTAATCCGAAGAGTTTTTATCACTGATATCAACTGCCAAAAGAAACCAATTGTTTTGTTTTAAATTCTAGAAAAAATGCAATTAAAGCCCCAAAAGAAAAAAACTCTTTCTCACTTCGTAGTCCATTTGATAATTAAAATTTTGTTGCCTACTCTTGGTCGAATCACCATCCCAATCCGCCGGTCGCTTTCTCGCCATGAAACGCAGCTTTATTAACTTCCAAAAAACGGTAAATTATATGACTGCTGTAGGTGTTTATATAGCCATAGAGCCATAAACATTGTTCCGGGCCGGCTATTGCAGCTTTTGTTAAAAAAATATAAAAAATATACTGCCTACTTTCCAGCTGAACTTTTAAGCACCCCTCACCACACCGTCATCCATTCGTCAGTTGATCCAGGACTGAGTGGGTTTTTTCTTGTTTTTCTTCTTTTTTTCATGAGCCAGGACTTTGGACTGAAGTCTCCTTTTTGGGGATTAGGCGAGCGGTCGACCGACCGCCCCTAATCTTTGGCAAATCAACACCCCGAGGAGAGAAAAACATTTCGGTGGAAATCTTTTTTGGCCAGCACACCTGCACCTTTCGTTTGGGCCATTCGGATGGCTATTTTGGCTAAGCGAGCAATCCCCACCTGCAGCCGATTCATTTGATACCGAGGATTTCTAAAGGTTAATAAGGGATTTTGAACTGGGATTGAAGTTATAATATAATAAATATTATAAAAAATAGCAAAACTTCTTTATAAGTAGACATTTCTTAGTTTTCTGAACATTAACTCCATATTTTAATGATAGAGAAAAGTGTAACTAATTTATTATTATTTATACCAAATTAAATAATTGCAAGAAACTGTTTGGTTTTAGTAATTTTTTTTCCCGTCTTTAGGTTTGCAGCCTATGTTTTAAGTCCCCAATTTGAGCACCGGGTATCTCATAGTCGGCTCCCTTAACTTTCATGTTTCCATTTCGGTTTTTTGTTGGCTTCCTTGACAATATCCTCGCACCTTTTGCTGATTTTTATTTCGATTTTATTTCGGCATTCGGCATTTTATTGAGGCCCTTTGCCACGCCCCCTGGCTGGGGGCCCAACCTTTTCCTGTGATTATTACTATGACTTTGACGCCCGAGGACATTGCTCTGCTTTCGGTCCCAGATCATAAACGGCCAAACGAGCTTTTGAGCGTAGTTATGTATTTCTTTCGCCATTGCTGCTTTTTTTCTACTGCTTTTTCGCCACGCCCACACTACATACACACATAAACCCATATATATTATATATATAGGAATAAATGTGTAAGCGTAATTTCCTAGTATGACCATAAAATATGGCAACAAATTTTATGCGCAAGGAAAAATCTCAATTATTTGACCATCAATATTATAGAGGCCGACGCCCATAAGGGGGCCTATAAATTATACAATAAATGTCATTGCCAATGTCCTTGAATCGGGTATTATTTAACATAATTTAAATTTATGTTTGTAATCTACGCCCGAGGAACAGGGCGGCTGCCGACAGTTAGACCGGAAGTCGGTTTAGTGCGCCTCTGTCTCGGCATTGTCCTGTTCCCCGAGGACTCGTTAATCAGCGTTTTTTACGCTTGCCTGCTAATGATCTGTCTGTCCGAAGACGAGACCGTGTTGGTGTCTGTGTTGGGTTATATATCCCCAGTAAAAGTAGCGGTAAGGGTATAGGTGTTGTGTTCGTTTTGGCGGCTGTCGTCTCACTCTGAAATTAAGTTAAGTTATCCTTGGGGCCTGGCAAAGTCGAGACTATGGCAATTGATTTGCCGTGGAAAAAGGTTGTCCTTCTTAAAGAATGTGCAAAGAGAAATAAAAGTTGCAAAAGAAGGCTGTGAGGAAAGATTATCTGATGAACTTAAAAGTTTTCCGGGGTCACCGGACGGCGGTCATTTCAACAGGTCAAATGGGAACAAATGGGGCTTAATTTGGAAGTTATATGCATTTATTTATGTTTTTAGATATATAATTAACTATAAGTATTAATACAAATTTAAATAAGGGATTTTTTGATACATTTTTAGCATCCTTATTTTTGAAAAATATATATATCAGAGGTGAATAAAAATGTAAACTTATTGTACTCAAAATATAAAAAATCTTTAAGCCGAAAAGTTTAAGAAATAAATTGTTTCATTGCGGCAAAACTTTTAAATAATGAATCATATAAATAATTCCTCTTATTTGGTTTAAAGTAAGTAAAATCTAAGCTTGGAAAGGACTTTATATTTATTAAATAAGCTTTATTTACGACCTATTTTCTGCAATTGAAATACACAATTAATCAAGCAAAAGTTTCATATTTCCTAAAAAGTTACCTTTATTTATATTCTTTGTGTATATCAACTGCTCAAAGAGTCTTTGAGTTCGCCAAACTGAACTAACTTCAATTCTGTTTATTGAATAGTTTAATTGGGCTTTTGAGGCAGAGATTCGATCGGAGCCAGTGACCAGTAACCAGTGGGCTAAGGAGGTTGTTTTGGGGAATAATAATGGCCAAATCAAACACCCTATTGGGCCAACCAACTTGCTGTTTCGAGGAAGTTGCAGGTTGTTCGTTCGTCCGACTTGTGTGACAAACATCTCCAAACCCCCAAAGACACACACACGCACGTTTGTCTGTCATTTTGACACACTTTCAGCAATTACAACAATGTTTGTTTGCACACTGCTGTGGCTACTGCCCCTTCATCGGTCCGCTCCTAGATGACGATGGCGATGGCGATGATGGTGACATACTTGCAAACACCTACATAACACGCCAAGCAACATTTATAGCAGTCCCCAAGCCGTGTGATATGGGGGCGGTGATTTCAGACGGGGGTTTTCAGGCTGTTTTCAGGGGGTTTTCAGGGGGGTTTTCAGGGGGGTTTTCAGGAGATTTTAGGGGGCTTCAGGACCCGTCTCGTTGGGTAACTCGATTGCTGTTGCATATTTGATTTCAATTGAATTGCCGTTGAGTGCTGTGCACACTCACTGGCACACACGCACCGCATTTCGGGGAGGCGGGTGCCTGGGCAATGCAACGCTTATTTGACATTTGATTTGACTACATTTTCAAAGTGATTGACATTTGGCGAATAGTATGGGCCAGGGAATGGCCAGGGCTATGCAAAATGGTCAGGACTATGGAAATGACCAGGACTATGGAAATCCCAATGAGCAGGAAGGGTCCTTTGCAGTCAGTCAGCCACAGATAAGGTCCAGATAATAGTCACTTCCTTAATTAATATTAAATAAAGAGCATAATTTAAATAAGGGAAATTTGGGCATTCTTACTGGGATTCGTTCTCAGATTTAAACTTATTTTAGGTTATCTGAAATTGCCTTTTGGCTTCAGGGAAGGTGAAATTGTGCAGAAGCCTTTAATTTGAAAGGAGATTAGAACATAAAGGAGCTGAAAAGATATACAATATTTTATTAAATATAATAGTAGAAAAAAGAACAGCTTGAAAAACAATAAATCAGTTTAATTTCTTTACAAAAAAACCTCATGTAACAAGGTGCTACCTTTTTAAGAAATAATATTCCTGAGTTGAAATATTTTTAACATATTTAGAACAAAATTATTATTGTTTAAATTTGGTTTTTATATTATTTAGAATATGTATCTAATATATTTATCTTTTAGAAATTACTTGTTGAATAAATGGCACAGTAAAAGGTTTTTTAGAACATAGAACTTGAATATTTTGAAAGCCTTTTATCATTTTAATTCTTAGTCCTATTATCCCACCCTCAACTGTGCTTTTATTTCCGCTTTCCATGGCTCGCTTTAATGCAAAACTTATGGTGAATCATTCGAAATTGCTTGATGGTGGCTGGTGGCCCAGTTGAAATTGTTTTGCGTGCTGCTGCATAGTTTGAAGCGCATTAGGCCAAAGCCCCTCAAGTTGCCCCGAAATTAGTTGCTGGCGCTGCTGTGGCTGTTGCTCCAGACAAACTGGAGGTCAGGACATTGGGCCACATGCAATGCTTGTAACTCATAGCACTTAAGGGTTCACTAAGGTCGGTCGTTAGACATACATACACTATATATTACATATATATGTATGTCCATAAACTCATTTGCTTATCAGCAGCAAGAAGCGATGTGCGAAAGCGCGGCAAATTGTTTCGCCAGCCAGAAAACTTGTTTTGAAATACTTTTGCCGAAAAAGGCAGCAAAAGGATCCAGTCTAGGATACAGGAAGCAGCAGCAGCAGCAGCAGCAGGACCGGAACCAGTTTCGATCCGCCCAGTTACCAGAAACAAATGATGCAATAGAATTTTATGAGCCACACTAAATGTGGCTAATAGATTTCAACAACGTGGCAATAGAAAAGATACAGCCAAAGTCTGAGCCGAGTTGCTGCCTTGCCGCTTCTTGGCCCTTTACTATGTGCGTGTGTGTGGGCTTGGCGCTTTATTACAACAATTTATTTTTATATTTGTTTGGCAAGTTGCGTAGAAATGGGCCAATGTGAGCGCATTGAGCCACTGAAAATCGCTCAAAAACTTCCAAAGGGCGGAGACTTGCACACTTACTCCAACAGGCACACACACAAAGAAGCACATACACTGAGAGGCAATCATGCCAAAAAAGTTATTACATATTTAAATGTTTTAATTGAATTTTTAAACCTTCTACAAGTGAACATTTTTTACAGAAATTTTTTAAATATATTTTTAGCATAAGAAATATTATTTATGAATGTTTTATTATTTAATAAACAAGAAAAGGTAAATGTATTAATCCTTAATTTGAGGTTCTTAGGTCTTGTGCTCATGTTTAACATATAAAAGTTTAAAAATTAATTTATTAAAATATTATTTCGTTAAAAAACATATTTTTTATTGAGGTATCAAGCTATACAAGCGGATAAAAATAATCTAAGAATATTAGAAAAGGCTTTAAATTTTCTAGAAACAAACTTATTTCCTCGCAAACATTTTCCCAACTTTGAAATAATTAAAATTCACAACTCTTTAAATTTTTACCACTGTGCACACGCACACGGCCAGAGACTTACACTAATGTGCATACTTGTGGGTTAGTTGTTCTCCCAAGTATTTAGCCGAAAGTATTTTAATTTGTCGGGGCAACTTTTTTATGCCGTCGTAAGTTTTTGCGGCTTTGCCCGCATTTGAATTTATGTCCGGGCCACAACTTAATATTTTGTCAAATTCCTCAAGCTCAAGCTGGAAGCTGGAAGCTTTTCTGCAAATGATTATCAATTTGGCAGCCCGCCTTTCCCCCCGGAAAAGTGGATTTTCCACAGTAGCATCTCCTCCTCCTCCGCCTCCTGCTCCTCCAGAGCCCCGAGGAAAATCACATAAATGCGACACTCATTTCGGTTGATGCCACCTTGGGGCGTGATTATGAATTGTGAGCGCAGATTTGATGTTCTGAATTTTTCGCATGCAAATGCTTAGTCCCTAACAAAGCGCTGGAAATTCTGTGGAAAATGCTGTGAAAACAGCACGGAAAAAAGAATACAATATAAAGATGGAGCAGCGCTCAAATGAAGCCATTAGAAAGTTGGCCAAGAAATTTAATAAGCTTCCACGAGCAGAACCTGCCAATGAACTGGCAGCTGAACAAACAGCCTTCCTAGTCGGGTCCAAAAATTGACTGGCCAAGTCAACCTTTTGAGGTAACCGGAGCGCAGCCAATTTGTTGCTCCAAAAATAAAAAAAGCTGAAAAAATCCCCCCTTTGCAAGGCGCTGAATCAATTTTTGAAGGCTGGCAAGAAAAAAATGCTGCGAAAATTCAGTGCAAGCTGCTGGCCAAACAAAAGACCCATGTCAATTACGAGCTGAAAGCAAATATATTACAATATCATAAAAATGAAAACTCAAACAGCCAGAAGTCGACTCGCAATAAGAAAGAACTTTTGGACCGATTCTGGGGCTCTCCATTCTTGGTCCTCGATTCCTGGGATTTCGTATTGCCACCAAAAGCGCAGCACAAACAGAAATGAAGAGGGGTCGAAAAAATAGCAGAGAGAGAGAGAAGGGGCAATGAAGAACACTTTGTAGCAGAGACTCAAGTTACCAATGGCCCTCATTATACCCTGAAATCGGTGGGGGATTATGGCTAAGATATAGCAAAGAAATATACCGAATGTCTATTTAGTTCTTTAAATTATATAAAATATTTTAAGCCATATTTTTAGACACCTTATGCGATTTGTTGAAAATTCAAATCGAAGTTAGTCTTAAACCTGAAATAATAATCATTAAATTTTAATTCCTGAAAAATAAATTACGGGTTTAAAATTAAGCAAACATTTTCCGAATAATGTATTTATATTTTTTATATGATTCCGCTTTTGGGAAATAATTTAGAAATTATTAAAATTATTTACTGCAGTTTATTGACTTCTATGAGAAAAAAATATAAAGAAAACAAAAAGCTAACAAAAAATAATACTCAATCATCGCTACTTCTGCAATTTTTTAAGCTTAAAAAAAGGATAAGAAATATAAATTCATCATTGTAATGCTTTTTTAACCCGCGCTGATTACGATACCTGAGGGCATTCAGTATTCCGCTTTCTTCGCACTATTCGCACCCATCCTGACGCTTTTTTTCCACTCTGTTTATTTTTAGCAAATTGCGCGCATTGACTAACTTTCGCTGGGCACGAAACGCTGAAACGAAACGAAACGATACTGAGGGAAAGTTGCGAGGGCCAGAGCCCGGCCAAAGGCCAGTAAAGCCCGGGACTGGCAATCAAATGTTGCCGATTTTTACTTTGTGTTGAGTGCAACTTAAATAAATGATCGGAAAGCGGAAACATCGCAGTATAGTATGTACTAGGATCGAAGTGATTTAAGAGCCAGTGAGGCAGCAGGAATGCTTTAAACCTGCACCATGCTCGGCTGGAGCCATAATTTGCTTTTGTCAGTTAACCAGATACGGGGGAGGAACGCGGCCAGCTGGCTTTTGGCCATAATGAGCAAGACCCAAAGCCCAATGCAGGATGGATGTGACTCTGGCCAAATGATAAGCAAGCAGGGCGAGGGCCTCTGTTTGCCATGAGGTCGGAAATCTGAAATCTGAGGTCTGGCCCATGTGCAATGGGGCTCGTAGCTGGGACATGGGCGATAATTGAAACTATCATTAAGCCGGGCCAAATCCTTTGCCAAATAAGTTGCCTTCGCCTGTCGCACTATTCTCTTCTACTTTCTATCTTTTTCTCTCCTTTTTTTTTTGCCACTTCTAAGGCGCTTTTGTTTGATGTTGCCGTTGGGTCAGGTAAGCTGGCCAAGACCATCAATGGTGGCCCACACTGAGGAAATTATGGCTCTCTAATTAAAGGTTAATCTTCAAATAATATGAAGAATTGTGTGCTATATTTTATATGTATTTTTTAATAATAAAAAACCCTCTTAAAATATAATTTAAATTAATTATTGTTAAACACCTTTTCCCTCTGTGCACTTACAAATGATGGCAACTTAAAAACTTTAAATCTGCAGCCTTACTGCTGCTGCAGATATTGTATCTCTGTGTGCGCTCGTCCTGCTGATCCTGTTAACTTTTGCCTTGACTGCCCCGCAATGCCGTCCAGCCTCTGTGATTCCAGCTCCTGTCCTGGCTCAGTCAGGTGGGTGGGCGGCGGCGGCGGAGCCTGGAATCCGGATTGCTTATGAAATATGCAGCAGCAGCCCACTCATTGGCAGCACATTTATGCGATTAGGTGCAACAGAGAGCTGAGAGCGGAAACAGGAACTGCCAACTACCAACTGGCAACTGCCAACAGCCAGCTGTCAGCCGACACTGGGAAACAGAGACGGTCGGGATTTGGAGGACCCAAGGAGTCCAAGGAAACTGCTGCGTTGACAGAACGCATAAAAAGCTACCCTCTTCACACACGCAAGGAAATCAAAAGAAAACAAACTCAATAAAAAAGGCAGCAAGCCACACTGACAGTTGTTTTTTCCACCGCTTTTCCTTGCCTCTCTCCTTGTTCCCTTTTGGCCAAAAAAAGGTGACAATGGCCCTGGTAAAGGCGGAAAAAAGGCCAGAAAATGGGCATTTCCGGTCCTCAACTCAACGCAACTCAACTCGTTTGTTTGCCGGATCTGCAGCATATGCGATATTGGTGTGCGGTGTGTGGACAGCTTGTAAGAAACCGAAACCAAATCAACAAGGACTTCGACTAAGACTACTAAAACGATAACGGAACTAAACAACTGCTGGCGTCGGCCAAAAGCAGGAGCCATTAAATTATTAATGCCAAACCAATAAGCTGGAAATCGCTTTCGTGTCCATTTGCAAATTTTAAATCCCTCGCTTGGCGCACACGTGCAGGACACTCGGAAATCTAAAGGACTCCTTAAAATGTAACGAAAATAATATGTAAATGTTTATTGAGATCAAAAAATAATGTAATAAACAACATAATAAAGAAGAATTATAAATAAACAATTAAATAAATTAATAGTAAAAACAATAATAATAGTATAAGCACTTATAAATGAGGTAATTTATTTTATATTTTTATGTTTTCCCAATATTAATATCTTAAATTGTATTTTTATAAGCCTAATATCTGTACACATTTTTTTCGAGTGCCTTTAGAACAATGACTACTACTTATCGGCTTGCAATTGTTTGGTGGCCATATGTAAGTGGCTTGATTTCTCTCATTTATTCAGCAATTTATCAATTGCTCTCGACTACCGCCGGTAAATACAGTATTTAGCCGGAAATGATCGGCATTAAAATAATTCCATGCAAGCCGTTGAATAGTGCAACCAAAAATCTGGCATAATCATTAACTTCCGAGCGGATAACTGTGAGTTTATCTATTTGAGTGGCTACGAGAATATCTGCGGCGACCATCAAACAGCTCTGGACCAAAGATGATGGCAACTGGGTTGTTGTTTCTGCTCCGTTTTTGGTTTTCGATTAATGCAATGGGTGCTGTTGATGGGAAAATCAATCGATATATTAATTAATAAAAAGGGGAAATTAAGTTCTAGAACTTGAAGGTTAACTTGTTTTCTTAAAGCTTTATTTCGAAATACTTCAGCATATAACCTTTTTATAGGCTTAATTATTAAAAAAAAAAACTATTTATGTATCAAAATTAAAGAAATTTTTCAATTTATTCTAAAAATAGAATTCTGAAATCAATGCCAGATTATATACATTTATTTTTAAAAGTTTTTAACGTCCGTATAAAAAAAAAATAAAAAAAGAAATGCAAAGGTATTACCAATCATTCATACCAACTAAGCCTGAAAAACCTGACTTTAATGCATTACACATTTAGGATATTGAATAATATTTAGAGTTATATCTTTGTGCCTCACGTCATTTTGTTTTATGCTGTTTTCTTCCCGATATCTGCACATCTCTAGGGAAACTCCAACTACTCGGCAGCAACTCGTTTCGTTGCGATGGCAGTAAGCCCCTTTTGCAGTGCCGCATTGTGCAAATTACAGCTGATTGAGTTTAAGCTGCAAATGCACTCGTCCAGCAGAAGGACAGAATCAGAGTCAGAAACAGGAGCTGATGCAGGAACAGGGCAGGAGTAGGGCAGGACCAGGAGCTGGGGCTTAAGCAGAAGCAGAAGCAGAGCAGGAACAGGAGCAAGGGCTATAAACCGAAATTGCAGCAGTCGAGTGGCTTGTTTGCAAATGGGCTAGCATAATTTTTGGACGGCCAGCCAGCGCTTTTGTTTCCTTTCCCCTTTCCCCTTCCACAGTCCATTTCCCCTGCCATTCAGCCTGCTTCCCCTCGCTTTCCCTGGGAAATTGATGAGCGGCGAGCGTGGAAAAGACACGTAGTCTTCTGCGCCGGCTTCATCTTCGGCTGCCGCTGCCGCTGCCACTGACAGCCGCAATAAAAGTTAAAAAATGTTGCCAACAATTTGGTCCGAAATGAAATGGGTCCGGGCAACGAGTCAATCGATCAACTCGCGCGATGCCTGGGAAAATTCGCCTTGATTTTGACATATTTTCGTCACAGTCTTCATTTGGCTTCCTTCCTTTTCCCTCCTGCCTGCCTGGCTATTTTTTTGTTCGGCTGCTGGAAGTGTCCTTTAAAGTGGCGACGGCACTCGGCGAAAGTTTAATTAAATTTTCACAAAATTGTTTGCCCTGCAATAACAAAGTAGCAAAGTTGCAAAACTACTGCTGCAAGTTCTTAGGCAGCTTGCTAATTTGTTTGACAAACAGCGCGGTTACCGTTCGTAAGGCCCCAACTCCCCTTCTACGTTTTCCACTTCACTTGCTAAAAGCTAAGAGAGCGGAGGGTGGCCGAGGCGGATATAGAAAAACGGCTTTGGCTTGGGCTTAAGCCGGCAAACCGCATTACCACAATTAAAATTAGAAAGCAACGTGCTAGCACTTTTTGTGCAATTTAAATTGTTTGGCTTTGCGTTGCGCATACGCCACATAAGCCGCTCACAGAACTTTTGTGCTTTGTTACACGGATTCCATGTGACAAACGGAAGATTTTCACATCGTTTTTGCCATTGATTTGGTAGAATTTAATTAAAATATGCCATCTGGGACTGTAATTACATTTCGACGACCACTCAAGTGACCGACCGGTCCTTGCCCTAACAGAGAAGTAAAAAAGAATGATGCCAACACAACAATTTCCCTTTCCTTTGCTGCTGCTGCTGCTGCCCGTTTTTGGCACATAATGAAAAATGCTGACATAGTTCTGTTTGCCAGCAAACAGAAAAACATTAAAACAGCAAAAACCGAAATAACAAACATCGAAAAATGAATTTGTTCGCCTTTTTTTTTGTTCGCTGCGCAAATCGCATTTTGTTTGTTGATTTCTGTTGTTTGTCCCGTGCATGTTATTACTGTCGGTTGGCAAAAGACCAACGATTTTATTTATTAATGTCGCTGATTGCCATTTGTGCCACATGCATTTTTCACTCGCAATTCGTGGGACCACGCAGTAAAAAAACACCAAAACTAAAAACATACAAAAATAAAGATTTAAAAATAAAGAAACGTTTCGCAAGGTGCTGGGGCAAAAAAGTGCGCACGGACACGGGCACGGGCACAGGAACGAGCACCGGCACAGACAAATTGTTAAAGTGGTAAACTGCATTTATTATATTTATTCATGTCAACGTTTCGAAAAACCCGGTGCACCTGACAGGAACTGTAGACGGTCAGTATGGGTGACTAAAGTACCCAGGAACAAAGTAAAATATTTAAATAGAAAATATAAACAACCTGTCCTAAGTCTGGGGAACTTTTTAATAATTAAAAACACTCTAAAGATCACTCCCTTTATTTTTGTAAATATATTTCAAAGGTTTATATATTTATTTCAAAAAGTTTAGACAAAAGTCTAAAAATGTTTACCCTATAATAAATAAATTTGAATTTATTTAAAAGTAAAAAGAAATAATAATGAAGTTTATTTATTGTTAAATGTATCCCTGATACTCCCCTTTAATACCTTCTATATAAACTGCACAAAAAATGTGAATTGGCTCCGGTTGAAACCCATGAAAAAGAGATAGCCAAGCGGGGCTAAGTAAATGGTTAAAAACCTTTGCCAGCTTGATTATGCTGCTTAACGGCGCGTTCTGATTGACATATCCATACTGGAATTCATGCCAACAAGGCCAGTGCACCCCATATACATATGACTTTATTTATTTTCAGCCACTGAGCATTAAGAAAAAAGCTTTAAAAAAATTGGAAATGCTTCAAAAAATTCTTTTACCTGAAACATAATACAAGTACACTCCAGTTCTCCCTCCAGAATTTCTCAGACTAGAGTTTAACCCTACGCCCCTATATATATGATGGCATTTTGTGTACTTACCACCAACCCCTCCTATATTGATTTTGACTGCCATGCACTGGCATTGATTTTAGTTACTGCTATTTACCCAAAAAGTACTCTCCATCTCTGGGAGAGTGCTGGCGAAATTCGGCAAGCGAAACTCGCGCAACTTTCATTTATCATGAATAATTTATTAATTCCAAAGTTGCCAAGGAAGTAGTTGCACTTGTTGCCGTTGTTGTTGCCGCCGCTGGCTGCCTCAGCTTTTTGTTTAAATTTTCAAATGACAAAACTTTGCACATGGCAAGCGTTTCTCTTTCTTCTTTTTTTTTTTTTTTTTGGCCAAAGTTTTTAATTAGTCTTTGATAGGAAAGCCACCGAAAGCGCGAGCGATCCCGATCCTTGGCCAAAAAGGGTCCCAGCTTAGGGCTCCTCATATCTTTTTTTTTGCGTGCTGGCAATGGGTTAATCAAAGTTCGGTGCACCTGGGGCCGCTAAGCTTCGAAGTTGCTGGTGCAGCGAAAATTACGCATACGCCACGTTGCACGCAAAAGGCAAACCCTCGCCTGTGTCTTTGTGTGAGGCTGGAAAATTGTCAGTGTAAATTGCAAATTTATATCAAATTACGTGTCTGGAACAACTTGGATGTCGGTTGGAACATCAGTTTGTCACACTTATCGCAGCGGCAAACGTTACGTATACGTTATGTGTCGCTGGCAGCATTTACAACTGCAACTCCTGCTGCTGCTGCCGTATTTGTGTCTCCTTCATCGTCGTCGTCGTCGTCTGGCATTTGTTTAATGTTTTTATGTTGCATTTTTGCCTGAAATATGCACACGCCACTTTTATTGCCAGCTCCCCTCCGGCTGTGAGCTGCGATTTTTGTGCTAGCCTGCATTTTACACATGGCAGCCCCATAATATCAAGTTTGCAGAGACAGCATCCTTTACCCCCGGTTTTTCCGTTTCTCCCGTTTCTACCGTTTCCCCTCTTTTGTCCTTTCGTCCCTCTCTGGTCTCCTATTGTTTAGCTCTAATTGCTTTTTCGCTTAGTTTTCATGTCGGTGCTCGGCTGGCTTCTACTTCTTGATTTCCCTGCCGCATCGCATCGCATTTCCGCTTCCTGCCCTGTCTACGTCAGCACTGGAAATAGGAGTTTATGTTATAAGACAAATTAAATATATATTAATATTTATTAAATAAATATTTTATGTGTCCTACTATTTTATATTTCAATTATAAAAAAATAATTAATATTTTTAAAGAATTTTTAAGTCCCGGATAGGGAAGAACCTTGTTTAAATTCCATTTTTGTACCATATTACTTTCTTTTGTATTTATTTTTCCCAGTGCACTTCATCTACACATCGCACTGCTTGCAAACGGAGACACCGAAGTGAAAGTAAATACTTAATTATACCGAAAAAGGATGGCGCATTTCTTTCTCGGCTTACAAGCGGCTTACATTCTGGGAAGTAGGAACGGTTTAAGCTCGAGTTTATCAACACTTTAAAAAGGACTTCCCTTGGACATCAAATGTAGGGCTAGGAGAAATGTACGACATATCTCATAAATACAATGAAGCCACACTTCTTCAGCACTCAATTATCTGTCTCGGCTTCGCCCTGAGGGGCGAATAAAACCAAGTTTGTGCCAGGGCCATCTTCGTATGCAATTTACTTCCAAGTCTGAGCACTCTTCATACCTTTCATTGGCTTCTCTTCGATTAGCTGCAGCCATAAAACTAAGCAATTTGCATCGAGCTGCTCTCCATACTTTCCCATCCTCAACTTTGAGCTTGATCCCAAGCCAATTTATTTTTATGCAGAAAATTGCAATGCGCTTCCCTTCGCCAAGAGGATTTTCTGTCACTTGCTTCCCGTCTACTTATACCTTTTTACATATATATATATATATATTCCCATATTTCTGGTGCTGCTTCTGCTGCTGGTCAAAGGCAAAAGTTTCGTCAGAGTGAGAGCGCGCGGCAGTAAAAGTTTCTAATATTTTTCAGCACCTCAGCACCGGCGATAAGATCGCTCGCACGCTTTTGGCCTCAGTCTTCCCTCGCCCTGCGTCTTAATTAGTGGAATTCTATGCATTTTCCACCGCTTCGGCACGCCGGGAATTGGCCAAGGAAAAATGGTAACCGGCTAAATGTAAGAGTAAGCGGGCGAGAGGGCGGGCCAAGAAAATATATAAAAAGAATCACCTGGGAAGAGCTGGTAAGTTTTCGCTCTTTTGGCATAACTTTGCTAATCTTTTGTTACGCCAAAGTTTCGATGTAGATAAAATGTGGCAAATAAAAATTGTTCAGGCGTGTGCTGGAACTCCCCTCGGTCCTTTGAGGACAATTCGGGCAGTGGGAGTGAAGTCGAAAAGTTCAACAACTCTTTTATTAAAACTACTTGTGATTTTTGTAGAAGCTCCAAAAGGCTACACTTGCCTAAAAGGGGATCATAAAATGACTGGTAAAGTTATAGATAGAGGAAAGCCTATTTATATAATTTTAATAAATGTCCTAAAATGTACATAGTCCTCGGGCAGCTATTTTCTTGTGGTTTCCAGTCTGTTAAATCGTGTTAACAAACCCATATCGTTGTCGCACCATTCATGTGCATTTTCAACATTCCTCCGCTCTTTCCGTCAATGCCACTGACAAGTTTTCAATCTCAGCTCGCCGGCAGCGTCAAAAATAATTGCAAAATGCATCAATCAGCTGTCAGGAGTGCGCTTCGTCTATCCTTCGGCTGGCAGCTGGAAGGAAAATAAAAATAAAATTATTTTTTGGCAGACATTGCTGTCTCCGCCATCGCCGTCGTCGTCGGTCTGTCAAGTGCACTCGCCATATGCTGCATTAATGCCAAGACAGTTCATATTTTGACATATCAACGTGCCACAAGCCACATTCCCTCGCCGTATTTCAATTTGTCGACGGAGGCGACACTTGAAAGAGTCGTAACTGCTCATTAGCCGGGATTACGTCTAGACCGCATTTCCGATAATTACTCTTGTATTGGCAGACGGCAAAAGTTTTTCGGCCCGAAACTAAATCGAGCACAAAGAAGGCCACAGAAGCCGCAGGGAGCAGCGCAGGGGAGCAGCTACAAGGAGCAGGACTTGGACTCGGTCTTGGTCCTGGTCCTGGTCCTGGGATTATGGCCAGAGGACAAAGCGCAATCAGCAAGTTGACTGCGGTTTCTCGTCCTTCCAAGTCTCGTCCTTCCATCCACCATCCGCCTAGTTGGCCGGCTAATGCGGTCGTTGTCGTCGATGTCCTGTGATTGATTTTTACATGCCGCTTTGTGGGCAATACTCGTCGGACTTTTCCTCCACTCCGCCGCCACCCCCCTGTTGGTAATACTTTTAATTGACAATTGCGGAAATGCAGGGATACTGGGATAAAAATCCAGCTGCCGACCGCACAAAAGTTTTCAATATTTCAGCAGCAGCAGCAGCGACAAGTGACGGGACGAGACGGCCGTTCAATGTCCAAATTGGCATCCACATGTAAACGGGAAACAAGCAAATTGGTTAACAGAAAAACCGCAAAACCTTTTAATAATGGACAGGCCAAAAGGGAGGGGAAGCGGGGCAGCAAAATCAGGATAATGCCCTATAAATGTGTGTGTGTGAAGGCCTTTTGCAACGGATTTTTTTTTCGGGGTAATTATAAAATGTGTTGATTGAATTATATTAGAAAAATACGTGAATGGAGGTTAGGTATTTTAAAATGAAATAAAAGGGTGAAAATAGGAAAAAAGGGAAGTGGAGAATTTTAATGAGAATAAGTGCTCTTTAATGTATTACCTTTTTCCTTATTTTTTTATTAAAAACCTTCATAAAAGACCATAAAAAGACCTTGTCAGAGACATATTGAATATATTTAGCTGAAAAAATAGAATATTATTCCCAATATATCTTAGATTGCTAAACTTCTAACAAATTTTCTTCAAATAACACAAAAAATACCTAAACATTTCCATAAATAGGAAGGAAAAACAATCTGACTTAAATTGTAATTACCTTTGGCTAATTTTAGAGATCTACTCAAAGTGACAACATTTCCTTTTATGAATTGAGACATATCCTGGCTAGGCCTAGGTCGAAATCGGGTCACTCCCTCCCTTCAACTCCCATTTAATATTCGTGAGGCGTTGTGGACGTTGCGCAACATGAAACGTTCGCTGAAGACAGACCCGCAATTCCCAAAATATCAATTATCCGACCGAAAAATACGAGCCTTCTGAAGGGGCGCCAAGCGGCAGTCCGTTCTAATATAACTGGTAATTAAGGCGTACGCAGACAGGACGAGGCCCACTCCGGTTACCTCCGTTCGTCCTGCAGGCTTTCCGGAACACATTTGAAATGCTGGCAACGTAGTTTGGCAATTTACGTGGACGCTGGCCGGCAATGGTAACGCAAAACTTATATGCGGGTGTTGAATTTCAATAAAATATGCAAGGTAAGTGATATGGCAGCCGGCAGGCGGCTTCCTCCCGTTCTCAACCAGGCAGGATGGCAGCGAGGATGGTTAAAATAAATTAAAAATGGTGAATGCATATTTTGCACATTAATTGAAGATGACCGCTCATTAAGGCCGTGGGAACAGCGGAATAAGCGGAGCTGCACTCGAACCACGCATGCCATGTCCTAATTGGAGGACACTGTCCAACAGGGGCTTAAGAAATTGTTGGTGATTGAATTTTTATACCCATGCAGAGGGCATTATAATTCGGACCAGAAGTTTGCCTCGCAAAATAAATATTTATAAATATTTATTAAATTATTTAATTTCAGTTAAAGAAATCTTTAATTCAACTTTCAAACAAAGTCATTCATTACAAGTTATTTCCATATTTTTATGAAGGATTTACCATATGAGTGCATACATTTTCCGCGTCACACTGCCTCCTTAATCCCTCGTCAACCGAAATCCTGCTGGTCAGTGTAATCCACTGGGCATTCGCTACTCCATTGCCATGTAAATTGAGGCGCTTTAGCCCGCCCTCGTGCATTGCCATTCAACTGCGGCCGATAATTAAGATGTAAGGCAAGTGGACGCCAATCATTTCGATAAATATTTAAAGCGACAAAGGCGGTCGGCATAAATCAATGGAAATTGTAAGGGCCGCCATGACAGGCTCAGTCGCAATGGAAATTGAAATGGAAATGGCAATGGCGACGACCACGGCAACCAAATAAATAAACACATTCGGGCAGATTTATTAGCACGTATGCCTGGCGGTCTGGACAATCTAGGCCCTCATTATGGTAAGTGATTCGCCGCCTTCGCCTTTACCGGATTCCGGGGAGCTCGTGAGCTCGTGAGCTCGGGAAACCCGTACTTTCGCAGGAGGCGGCGGGCAATTGATTTGGCGTTTGCCTTTGATCGATTAGGGCCATCAAAGCATCGCCCTTTGGCCCGGATGCCTATTTACTTTCGCTATGAGAAATGGCCCGGGCCTCGGCCGAAATGTGTGCCATTTCATCAAGGAACGCTCCACTGGGCCGCCCCCACTGAGCAGAGTGCCAGTGCACGTTTGGGGCCTCATTTGTTTTTATGCCGCAGCTCAGGGAGAGAGAGCGAGAGATGGGGTATTCGTCAAGCCGAAGGTGGTCAAAATTTGGTTAGGCCTAGGCTAGAGATGCCACCTTGCAGGCGTGAGGAAGCTGAAAATTTTCTACTCAGAGATGCTGATATACTTAACCTTTATTCCTGTATAAAGAATACCAATAAAAAGACTTGAAATAAATGGAGTGCTGCAATATACTTGTATTAGTATTAAAGAAAAACATTACTTTACTTCCCTACCATATTTTACATTTATTTTCTGGATTTAGGGGAGCATCAGCGGGACAGTTAAAGACCTCACCGAAGTCCCCAAGATTGCGCACCGCCTGCTGGAGATTATCGGTGTTCTTCCAGCCCATCAAGGTCTGGGCAAAGTTGAGCAGAAAGAGCTGTTTTAGCGGCAACTTGGTGAAGCTCGGCTGTTCCTGGCTGAACTTGGAGTCCTCGCCAAAGTAGACATCGTAGACCAGCTCCAGAGCCACCACATCGAGCACATGTCGATCAAGGTCTTGGGACTCTGATCGATTCAGGCAGGTTGTTCCCTCAACGTAGGCTGGATTCTCGCCAAAATGAAACATAGTTTCGTTAAAATTGCCCTCGCTGTCATAGCGCATATCGTAAGGATGGAAGTTCTCCAGGGCGGCGCGGATCATCAGGAATCCGAGCAGGCTCACCTTGAAGACGTCGTGCTGGTCCGGGGAAAAGTAGGGATCCTGCAGGATATCATAGGGCACAATGACTAGGTCACTCATCGCCTGGTAGGGTTGGCTTTCGAGGTAATACTGATATTCCTTGAGCGGGAAGAAGTGGTCACCCTTGCGAGCGGGTCGATCGAGTTGACGCAGCGTGCGGCGAGTGCGATGTTCCAGGATGTTCAGTTGGACCTTGGCCATGTCCGTCACCGTGTCCAGCTCCAGATCTGAGTAGAAATCGTTAACAAATCTACGCTGATTGGGAACATTGGGCAGGGATCCCACCCTGACCTTTATGGCGAGGAGTTTCTTCTTGAGAAAGGTTTTCTCTTCGTCGGTCAGGTTCAGGCGGTTGCTCTCTATCCTGGCCAGGAAGGCGTCTCGCAGCACCTCGAACAGCTGGTGTACTTCCTGCTCGTAGCGCTGCTGCCTGCCCTGTCGGAAGTAGTAGTCCTTGTACAGCAGCTCGCTGGCCAGAGTCATGTGGCGATGCACTGCAGCCGCGCACCGCTCCGAGAGGTTCTCATCGGTTCTTCTAGGCTCAACAACATCCAGGTCAAAGAGCGAGAGGTAAGTATCAGCCATTATGAAGTGCGCCACAATTTCATTGTCATACTTCTCCATCACCTCCTTCAGACCCTCCATGTATCCCAGTCCGTCGATCTTCACCTTTAAGCTGGCATCGAAAGGGCGGCCAAAGCTGATTTCCAGGTACTTGGATAGCTGGATTCCTGTCTGATCCTCAAACTCTTCAATACTCCTTGTGTAGGAAATGTCCTCTTCCTCCGGTAGGTTCTGCAGATCGGCTACCAGGGCCATAATCCTGGCGGTTAGGCTATCAATCTTGCTTTTGCGGATACCAATGGCTTCCAGACCATTTCTTATAGAGTTTTCTTTCATACTCTTTAGATATGTGGGACGTTTGAGATACACCACGAAATGGCTGAGGTCGTACCAGTCCTGCACCACATTCATTCGAAACAGAAGATTCTCGATGCCATATCGTCGGAGTTGAGCCAGTGTCTCCAGCCACTCGAACGCCTCCCGGCGGATACCCTTTTTCGGTAGCAATATATCGAGGTATTTACTCCTAGTTTTCCAGGTCGTGAGGCAGGCGTTGTAGAACTGCAGTACCTTACCCTCCGCACTAGACTCGTCGACGAAGATCCGATCTCTCAGCTGTTCCAACACTTTCACCAGCTTGACATCGGTGGCCTGACGTATTGAGCCCCTGAGATCGTCGAGCTTGGCCTTCTCGTGAGCTTCCTCAAACTTTCCGCTGGAGAACTTTTGAAAATCCTGGCAGGGATCAACGCCTTCATCCAGATTTGATTTATGAAATTCAGGGCAGCCTCATCGGAGCTGGGAGGCCGGAGTAGAATTTTACGCGATGCGACTGCCAAGCCAATTAGCCACAGAAGATAGATCAAGCGAGTAATTCCTTCCATCTTCGTTGAATAACTCGATCTGAGGAATATGAGGCGAGATCAGCCGTATTTATTGGTGGAGGGGACCTAAAGATAGAGGCCCCTCTCTCTCGCTGATAACAACAAGTGTCATAGATCAGGCACCAAGTTTTCGGCACAATGAGCTATTATAGTTTATATAATATTTGAATATTATTAAAAAAAAATTAATCAGATAGTGGAAAAAACAGCAAGCAAAAGTCTACGATTTTACATAAGAAATTTAATCTGAAATGTTCTTCAGTTTGATTTAAATCAAATTCTATGACTTTAGTAAAGAAATATTTAATGCAGATGTCTTACAATTCTTTGCTAAAATATACATTAAAAAAGTAATAAAAATAAAAGAAAGCTGAGCTTTTTTTGGCTTAGTTTCTAATCTATATTAATGTTATATATTCTATATAAATGTTAAAGTTGAGCTTTTGTTTTTAGGTATAATTTTTAATCAACATAATTTGTGAAAGGCAGCTGAGCTGATAAAAAGCTACCTCACATATAAAATTATATTTAGCTTTAGGAAATTTGTTGCCGAATTCCCTCTCACGAGCTCATCACCAGCCTGAACCTTTTGAATGTTTACTTTTTATGATTCCACTTCTCGCTGGCCTTTTTTTTATTTGCCTGGCGTGTTTGTCTGCGGGGTAGTAGCTGCTGGGTTGGATTTGGGGTAAGGGAAAGGGATCTCAGAGGTTATGCCATTCCCTTTGTGCGCTGGGCAAAGTTAAAAACGGCGCTAATTTTATGACGGACCAAGTTTGGCACTTGTCAAATGGAAAATTTCATTCCCCAAGGGCTACTTGGATGGTAGGATGGCGAATGGCGAATGGCGACTGGCGACTGGCTCCTTGGCCCCGAAACCCACTCGCTTTGGACCAGTGGCTTTTATGCTAATGTGGAGTCGGAGTGTGTGGCGTGAATCTTTTGAGGTTTGCAGTGGCCTTTAAGCAAACAGGGAGGGAGGGTGGCATCCTTGGACCAGGACTCGACCGACTGACTTGGCCATTCGTTTGTGTGTTAATTACTGCGGCGTGTGCGCCACTCGTCGTGAATCATGACTTCCGACTTGCAAGCCAGCCAGCCAGGCAGCCAGCCAGCCTTTCACATGCCGCCATTCCGCTTTCTAATTATGTTGCACTGGAGTTGGTGGCAACAAAACAAGCGGCAAGGCAACAATTCAACCGCAAACGCATTTAGTTCATGTTGTGTGCATACACACACAGCCCGAGAATCCTGTAAATAGTTTACCGAAATCATCAGGAGGAGGCCTAGCCAACCAGGGATTGCAACAGTGATGGCAAATGTAGCTAAAAATTGTGTTTGGGTTTTTTTTAAAGGCTTTGGTATATCCAAATCTATATATTTAAGACATATTTTCAATATTTTCTGACCCAACAAAATGTAATAAATATTTTGTAAGTCATAATCAAAGCTATTTTAATTTAAAAAAAATATATGATTAATATTTTCGTAACCCAAAAGTGAGGGAATTTGAGGTGTTCTTGGGAGCCTCTTATAGCCAAAAGCTGTACATCTCTCGACTCGCCATTAAAATCCTAATTATTTACAATCAAAATATTGATTGATAAATCAGTCACTTTTATTTATTTTTTACATATATTTCTTATTAAATAAGAGCAAACCTTCTCATCTCTGCTGCTTGGTCTGCATGGTGGGTGAAAGCTGGGCTGTGGGATAGAATATTTGGTCGGTGGGTAAACTTTATGACACTGCACTGTACACGGCGACCTCATAATAAAGGCATCCACATCCACATCCACATCCCAACTGTTTGTGTGCGAAGGCTCCGCACTCGAAACGGCATTTCTCAGCTGCTGCCGCATGTGGCAAGTGCGGTAGACCGTCAATTTGTGCAAATGCTCTCAGCCACTCTCGGTACCTAAGAAGCCAACTTGGACCGGGACTGGGACTGGGACTGGGACTGGGAATCGGGGGTTTATTTGCTCAGCCAAATTTGTCTTAATTCATTTGGATTAATGGCGAAAGAAGATGAATAATTCATTTGTTGCGCAGGCAATCCATCAGATTTAGAAGGAGTCCCCACACATCCACCCAAAGTGAAAATGCGAGGCTTTTAAAATGTTTATTATTATGCTAGTTTTATTTACCATCTCTGTGTTTGCCTTCATTATGCCTTCAGCTTGGTTTCTGGTTTCGGGTTGTCGCCTCTGTGTACTTTTGGCACTATTTTTCGGCAGTTTTAAATGCAATTCGATAACAATATGTTTGCTAAATATTAATAAATATATCAAATGCTGCACATATCCATGTATATTTACGTTGGTAATATTTTACAAATAAATTGAAATTTGTACACGGCTATATATGTGAGAGTGTTGGTTTGGGTATATATAAAAGAGGATATTTCCCGAACTGAGTAAATAAAAATTAAAATAAAATGGTCACCGAATAAAATTACATTTTGATTTTAACTTACATCTAACCGTTATTAAATCTAATGTTCTTTTATCTATTCAATATTTTAATATTGTAGTCGTGTTTCGCTTCTGGTTGCTGCGGTGTCAATTGAGTTTTTTAATTCGGTTTCCGACTCTGGCTGTCTCTGGATTTTATTATCTGATTTGATTCTTAGTCCGTTCTAGCAACACATATCTAGTTTGTTCGCCTGTATACATATTTGCAGATATATGCATTAATACTTATTTGCTTAGACAGTTTACCATTTATATTTATAGGTATTTACTCTTGCACTTGCACATGCATACACATATCCTTGGCAGTTCTCCTTGTTTGCTATTGATATTAAATTTATTTATGCACTTTAGCGGCTTTGTTTGATTCGAGTTCCGAGCTTTGATTTTGTCATAGATTAAATAACAAAAATTGAGTTTAAATGCAATTCACCTGCAATCAGTTATTGTTTATTAGAGTCCAATGAGCCGGGCTCATAAAACATTGATGGTAAACAAAAGCTGGAATATCCGATGTACAACACAAATTCTCTGATCTTATGCACACACAAAGTTCAGCTAACAACAATATGAATTTATAAATATTTTACAATAGTTCTTTTTGGTATTTGCGTTTTAATTAAATTATTACGATTTAGGTTAGTTGTGATATCTTAGTACCATTTTTAATGTCTTTTGATATGACTTGATCATTTTTTATGGTATTTTATTTATTTCTTTTATTGTTTTCTCCTCCCATTTGGCATTATCATTTCTCATGGTGTATGTACAATAAAGAACTTGACTCATGCCCAAGCAAAGTATACTAAATACGCTAAAATTTAACTACAAGTAGGTTTATTTTGATTTACACATTTATTTATTACAGCTACATCCTGGTTGGCTTGTTTCAAATTCAATGCGGAAGTTTGCGACTCATGTTGTTGCTTGATTTGCCTAACAATTCAAACACTTAATCCTAGCCTAACCTATTAGTTAGTAACTACTCAATGGGGCGGCCAAGGTGAACGAATTGCTACCTACAAAATACTCAAAATAAATTCATAAGCTGCGATTACGGGTTGTAAAAACTGTTTTCACTTATCACGCAGCTCAGTCGCTTGGCAAAAATCAAATCAAAACAGTTTCAATTAAAATAAATTTAATTAAAATTCTGCTTGTTGGCCACTCGGCTCGATTTTTTGTTAGGTTTATTCTGCATTCACCAGTCGAACTATGGGTAAACAGTTTTCTTTATTTAGCGCTAATTAATTTATTACAATATTTGCATTGGGGATCCCAGTACCCCTACCCGTCCGACACTAGTCCGCTTTTCACTAGCGTTTTTTCTCCTGTGTTTTCTGTAATTTAATTATAAACAAATACGCGACACCAAATCCCGCTATGATAATTGAGGGAAAAAATACTGGAAATCCCGCTATGAACACTTATCCCATGTTTTGTGGGCGTTTTATTAATTTTTTTCGTCGCAATTCTCCTCTTTTAGCTATTGAGCTGCGGCATTGTTGTTGTTTATTAAAAATATTAATCAGTCATTTGAATGCAATGAATTGCAACGTTTATATACGTGTGTATGCAGACGGGCGCTTTTTTACGTGTGTCTCTGTGTTTATTTCTTTTATGCTACTTGTTTGTTGTCATTTCCGTGTTTGTCCTCGCACCTCACCTCGATCGGAAATGATCCTCCAGCTCAGCTGACTGTTAACAGTAATGCAATAATTTATACCATTCATTTGCATTGCATTCCTGACAGGCTAACCAAAAAAACAAAAAAACAAAAAGAATTTGCCCACTGATTGCGCAGCGCAATTATTTGAATGTGGCTGCATAAATAAAGCTGCATACTTCGTTGCGCCGCCCGAGCGTTGAGATTTATTGCGAAATTCTTGCTCCACTTATTGCGATTTTAATATCCATAAATATAGCATGCCATAGCTCTAGAGTGGGCTGCGAATTTTCACTTTTTAGTCGCGCAAAACTGCAAAGTATTTATTGAAACGAATTTATCTAAAGTATTAATTGAAGTATTTATTCTGTAGAAAATATAATAAAGGTATGTTAAGGGAAAAAAATATAAATAAAATAAATGCAATGGAGATACAAATTCTTCTGATGAAAGAGTTGGGAAAACAAAAGCAGAATATAATATTTCAATAAGAAACATATTCAGAAATAATTTAAAACCTTGTAAAAATGTCTAAAACAAAAAGTTTCTCTGGAATTTCACAAATTAATATTTATAATAATCTGAAATTTACCAATCAATATTTTTTATTTTTTTTAAACTAAATATCTCAACCTCGGCGATCTCTCTCAAAGCATGCACCATTTTTTCCAAGTCCCTGACATTGTGTGATTGCGTGTTAATGGTTTTTCTTATTTTTGGCGACTGCTATCTCTTTTGGCACTTACAACTAGGAGTCCTTAGGTCTAATCTCCGTCCTTCTATCCATCGATCTGGCAATTACTTGCCATACGGATGCTGGTTGATGTCCGGCGAGTGGCGCATCAGCGTGGCGCTACCGCTGCCCGGCGATAGAGTCAGGCTGCCCTCGTGGCTGCCGTTCATGCTGCTGGAGCAGGTGGCCGGCACGGAGGCGACACCACCGCCACCACCACCGCCCATCATTTTCTCCGTCTCCTGGCGGCTGTTGGCCATTATCCGGCGGATTGTGGGGGCGCAGGGCGTGCGTCATAGGCGCGACTCCTGCGCGTGCTCATGTCAGACCTGCCCGTGGGCATTCATGTGCAGCGCGTCCCCGGCGTCGGGGGGCGTGGCCGAGAGCTGGGCGGGCGGATAGTACTGCAACGAGGCGCAATTGAGGTACTGTGCGTGGATTAGAATCAGAATCGGAACCAGTGTCCGGATACACATTGAAAGTGTGTTAAAAATAGGACGACGAGTCGCAATTTCAAATTGTTTTTACACAGAGAAATATTACGAGGTTTTATAATATATTTTTAATACAAAATAAATATTTAATCAACATTTTTAAGATGTGAGAAATTAAAATATACTTTTAGCTCTTAGAAGATTGATTTCTATTTGAAAAAAAAAAATATTTTGAGCTTCTCAAAAATTCCAAATAAAAAATCTATTTATGAATCTAAATAAATCATCTATTAAATAATATTAAAATAAAGTAAGTAAACTTTTTTCGGCTGTGCAAACTCACCCCCACGCGTCCATTGTCGTAGTCGCGACTCGCCTGAATGGTCAATTTCGCCTTGGCATGCATGGTGTCCGTCAGCCCGCTCCTTTGATGTGTGTGCGTCGAGGGCACGGCGCTCGAGGGTCCCAGCATCATGGAACCGTTGGCCTTGCCCAGGCTGCCGCTGCCATGGCCCATGCCCATGCCCATGCCGCGGCCCATGCCCATGGACATGGACATGCCGGAACCGCTGGTGGCGGAACGCGAGTCCTTGCTGCGGAAGCAGAACTCCAGGATGGCCACGAACACGCTGACGAGGAGGCCGGCAATCAGGATGTAGAATATGCCGGCCACATTGCTCAGCGAGAGCTCGTTGTGCGCGGAGGCCTCCTTGATGCTGCACTCCGTCTTCTCGAACCACCATTTCTGGTGCAACTTGAGCAGCTCGGAGTTCTCCGTCAGCTTCAGCACGGCCAGATTGATGGGGTCCCTGTTGAACGGAGTGGAACGAGGGAGAGTGGCATTGAAGTGGAGGTTCCATTGTTAAGTATGTGGGTTAGCTTTCATCTCGGTTTGTTGCCTCTCTTTCCCCATTTCCCCCTCCAAAAAAAAAAGGCATCAGTTTCTGACTCCCTCCCTGGTCGGGTCGCCTTTTTTCGTGGCTTACACTCAGAGAAAGCAATATTTCTTGGGCATTTAAAAATCCTTATTGATTTTGGTTTAATGAAAACTCTTCATTGGAACACAAGAATAAAGAAAGCCATTATCTTCATAAATTTCTCTTTCTTGATATGGAAAAATGTCCTAAAAGGTCTTTAATAATTTAAAACCTCTTGAAAAAGTGCCTAAAAGCATGAAATATAATTATATCCTTCGTCAAAATAATGAAGCCTACGTTTAGGTGGTAAAAGTATGGTTTTTAAGTCGATATGAATTTGTGTAAGTAATATTCATTTAGAAATATTTATTCCTTGAAAAAAATACTCAAGAAAAACCTGTAAAGAAAGTTTAATTCCAAATTTCTTACCCAAATTTCTCTTATAAAAAGTCGGAAAAATTATCTTAGAGGCTTCTTTTAATTTAAAACCCCTTTCAAAATTGTCTAAAAGTATGCAATGTAATTATATCATTCACCAAAATAACGTAGCATAGTTTAAGGCATCAGAAGGAAATATATAAAGTCCCCAGAAATTGCAATGGTTCACTATGAGGCTTCTTATGAATATTCTTTCCAATTCTATATGAATCAGTATCTAAATAAATCTTAAGTTCGAAATTCTCCATATGAAGAACCCCCATTTTTCCCCAGTGTACTCACTTGAGCGCCGAACCAAGCGGCGTTGCGATGCCAAATCCCTTTGTATCCAGATTGCGGCCCACTTTCATTGTGTCGCAGGGCTTGCGGGCGTTCACATACTCGTTCTTGGGCGACTCCACCAGCAGGGCGTACTTGCCCTTGGAGGTGCGCACGCGTTTGATACCCTCGTCGTAGGTATTCACGAAGACGTTCTTCCTCGCGTTCATATACTCCCACATCTTGTTGTGGAGTCCGATTTGGGAGCGCTGCGGGCGCAAAAAGGACGAAACGAAACGAAATATAGAGTAAGGCAAGGATATATGCGGCAGATACGCGCTGGCATCCCGGGACAGTCGAGTGTCGGCGGATAGAGACTCTCAGCTCGCCCCGGACATCCATCAGCGTAATGCCGGCATCGGGTTCCTAGTCTCTTTCCATCGACTGTTTGTATATATAAATATATATATAGAAATATCTGCTCACATGGCGAGGCAGCGGAGCGTAAGTGTGCTTAAAAGCATCTCAAATAAATGTAGCCATAAAAAATAGAATTGCGTCTCATTTCTTTTGCATTTTTGGCCCCGAATGGCTGGGAATCGGAGGGAGATGGGGGCGGGACGAGCGGCAAATTGCTTTTTATTTCTCGTCTAACACAAATTAATCCTTGGCCCGGCTGGGGCCCTCTCAATTTTGACGTCTCAAAAGGCTCAGCTAGCAAATTCTAATGGTTTTTCTGCCTCTCGACTGTTGGCTTTTATTGTCTTTGATTTGGCCATTGTGCGGTTGTCAAATGAGTGTGACATGAGCAGCCGAAATTAATTTGGCTGCCAGGCAATCGGGACACATAACTCGGGACAAATTCCGGCCAGCAAGGAATGTGTGCTTCCCAGTGAAAGAAATTCTTCAAAGTATTCAAGAATCCTAGTTTCTACTAAGCTTAATTTTTTCTTGATTTTTAATCGGGTTCTATCCGTATTTCTCCACTTCCAAACTCACCCGAAAGAAGTCCCACGTAGAGCCATGCAGCAGGGTCCCGTACTGCACTTCCGTCTGCATGGCCAAGTCCTCCGGCGAATTGATCGGCGTCACCATCCGCTCCACGGTGAGGAAGGCGGCCAGGTTGGCCGTGTACGAGGAGATGAGTATCAGTGTGAAGAAGAACCACGAGGCGGCTGCAATTCGTCCGGACACGGACCTCGGCGAGATGTCGCAGCCCTGCTGCATGAAGGCCGCCAGCGAGAACCAGAACGAGTTCCAAACACTAAACTCGTTCACCGCCGCCGAGGAGGAGCCGCCTGAGCCGGAATTTCCGGCGGCCGACAGGGCAGCCTGCAGGGCGGCAGCTCCGGCTGCCGATTGGGCGCCCGGAGTGGGCGGTCCGGGCGGAGCTGGCACGGCCATTGGAGCACCTCCGATGATGCCGGGCGGCTGCTGATTGGCAAGCTGTTCGTGATGTGCATGCGGATCTGAAAAAGAGCAGAAGGAGCAGAGGGATAAGGAGGCTGCTGTGAGTTGGCCACAAAGCGAAGCCGCAGACGGCAAACGCAGTGTGCTAGTGCACTGTGCAAAAAAGGTGCAAGAGTGGGGATCTTAAATTACAAATAGTATTAAATTAAACCAAATAATATTCATAAAAATAAATTTAAATAAAAAGGCTTGCTCTAGGGGTAGTAATACTTTTCCTTAGCATGTCAAACTTCAATAAACTTTATCTAAAGTGGATCTTATAGTTTGCAATACAAAATTTAATATTTTCTAAGCTTATAATATGTTAAACGATTTATATATATATTTTATAGCCTTAAAACTTATAAATATTTTTTCAGAAACCTAATAGGTTTAGTAAAAACTTAATATAATTAAAATATAAATTAAATTCCAGGAACTAAGAACTTTTGGCGTGTTAAAATTTATTTTAGAAACTCCTTACATGTTTAAAATCCCAAATCTATATATTTAAAATGCCTTATTATTTTTTAAATACTTTATATATCTCTTACATTAGACATACATATATTTAAGGTGCCTAAATATTTTACAAAATAAGTTTTGCTGTACTTGTATGTTAATATGGCTGTTTCTGTTTAGTAAAGTTAAGCTCATAAGAACTCTTTAAAATACTTTTATTCCCCAATTTAATCCCCAGAACTTCTCACAGTGTGCCAGTAGAAAAAGGGTCGGCAGTGAGTTGTCGGTACGTGCTCATGTCGACTGTCCAAGTTTCAATCATTTCGTTTGGCTTGGCTTTTTGCGCCTGCTCTAATTGATATGCAATCAAACCCATAGCCAAGTCTCGGTGCCCCATTTGCTTCAATTGCAAAGCCATTGACTGCCAGAAAGCCGGTCGCCGGTCGCCGGTCGGAGATGTGATGTGATGACACATCATCTGCTCCTGCTGCCTCCTTTTCCCCACGGAGAGCCACTGCTGCTCGTGATGCTGATGTGGATGCTGATTCTATAGCGTGTCCTGCACTCGCTCTCTGCCAGGTTTTATTTTGCACTCAGCCTTCGTCCCTCTCGATATTCCTATCACTCCAATAGCAGCGTCCCTGTTTGTCTATCTCCGCTTTTACACTGTCTGTAAACGCCGCCTGCATACACAATTTTGTTTACTTTCCGCTAAAATTACATTAAGGATGTTTTGCAGGATGTCAATAGATTGTTATGAACAGCCACTCCACATCGCTGTTTTAGTCCTCGCTCTGCCCCCTCGCTTCCGCCAACAGCCAGTTCATATGTGTGACTACCCGACCTGATTGTCATCCGAATTTCAACAATAACAACAGCAGCAGAGGCAGCGAGGGAAAATTGAATCGAAATAATTGAGTTTCCATGAAATCAAATGAAATCGAATGCAAAACAAGTCAAAAGTTGTAGCAGATGCATACAATTACGAGATTTCGGGGGTTTTCGCTTCAGCTTGTATTCTTCTGATACAGCAGAAATGTTTCGGGGACTGCCTTAAGAGAAACCTTTTGTACTTTTAAAATTAACATTTAAAATCAATTTTGGCAACATAAGATGATTTTCCAGTGATTGTAAAAAAATAATGAAATCACTACTGTTTTGAGATCTGCTAAAAAGGTGCCGAAAAGTATGCAATAAAATGTTTGAGGTACCAAATTCAGTGCTAGTCATTTCTATAGCATCTTCGTATTTCTATACTTATATTCCGAAAATTATTGCATACTTTTAGGCATGATAATAAGCGGATTGAAATCACTAGGAGTTTTTTTTAGCTCTTTCATACTCTTATATAAAATCGAACAATATATATTTTATAGTATTTCGCGAATTTTAATTAGAAAATTATATATTAAAATATACAAATATTATTATGTGATTTTAATTCTCAAGTATTGGGTTGTAGAAGACCCAGAAGCGCCTCTTGTAAGCCTTAGGCAATTATATGGTATGTTACTTATTTTAATAAACAAAAATTTAATTGCTTATAGCTTAATATATATTCAACTACCTATATTTTTTATTTTAAACAATTATTTCTTAGCCTTTACAGTGGCGATAATCAAGTTTCCGCCACTAAAACGCATTTGTGCATATATTTGCCAATAAACCCCATCAAAAGCAATTAATTTGATACATTATTTAAATATATGCATTATTGAAACTGCCAGCCCAGGACTCGTGGCTGGGTCATGACACGCCCTAGGCAATAACAGGTGAACGATGACACGGGTACGCGCACTTACCTGGCGATTGTGATTGCTGCGGCGGCTGTTGCACGAGCCGCCATTCATGTGGTGAGAAGCGCGACACAAAGAACAGCACAATGCTCACGCCGATGTAGCTGAAGATGACGCTCACCTGTTGGCAGGTGAAAGAGAGGTGAGAAGAGAAGAGACGGGGAGTGAGTAAACATGAGAACTGGGATGCTGCCTGGCACCTGTGCCCACAGCAGCAGCAACAGCAGCAGCCACAGTGAATTTCCCGCCTGACGCTGCTTTTTTTCATTAAATTTTCTCAACTAATTGAAGCGGAAGCGGCCGGGGCTTCCTAGAAAATAACGAAACATTAACCTAATGGAGCGCGGGAGCACGGAGCTTGGTGGAGGGCAAGACAATGGCAGGCCAAGGACATCGACAGGAGCAGGCTGTCGTCTGGCAACAGTTGCCACTGATTCTGTGTTGGTATTGCACGCGGAAAAAGCAGGTTTTATATTTATAAATTATCATAATCGAAATTAAAATTCAATTAAGAGTCCATTAAGGTGTTTCTTATAATTGAAAACTCATTTCGACTTAATTTTCAGCAAATAACATAACTTTTGACATACAGTTTATAATTTCGCGCTGCTTATAGTTTTTATAAGAGCAGGGTCACACTGCTCGAGGGTCAAACTGCCTTGGTCACACATTTTTTGAGGACAGGGTAACTCTACTCGAAGGTGAGAGCTTTAAATCCATTTTTATCATATTATTATCAATGAGATTAAGGTCTAATTTTTGTAAGAAAGTTTAGATTCAAATTATATCAAAATGGCAATTTTTCGTTGAGTGTTGGAGTGGTTGTGTGTGAGTTTGGAAGCTGTCAGCACCTGAATGGCTGCTATGAAGCGCGCCTTTGTGCTTGCCCGCGCATCTAAAGGCAAGGCAAGGAAAGGTGTGTCCTTGTCGTTTGTCGCCGCTGCTTTCATATGCCTGAATGGCTTCACCACACTCTCCCGCACACACTCGCTCCTAAGCAGGATTGTCCTGCTTTGTTGCTGCTTTTCAGCTTGTGTGTGTGTTGCGTGTGTGGGTGCAGCTAAAATGCTTCATTTAATTTATGATAAATTTTTTGTAAAAGACTTTTTTATTAGCTTGTTAACTTTGCGCCTTGGCTTTTGGCTTCGCCTTTGCTTCACTCCAACCCAACCCTTGGACTTGGACTTGGAACCCTTGGCAGCCTGACAGCCTGGGAACTCAACTCCCGACCCCTGGAAACTAATTTGCATTTGTAATTTTTTAGCTCATGTCAAATTACGCATTAGCTTTCACTTTGGCGCTCTGTTCGCCGACTTTTATTAGCATTTAATTTCGCATTTGTCGCGCTGCCGTCAACACTCTTTGACTTTCGAGATTCGGATTTGAGCCTCGTTGCCCCTTTTTTATGAATTTTTTATTGTGCGTAAATTTAACAGCCCAGTGTCGTCATAATTTTGCGCATTTACAGCGCATTAGCCGCGGGGCGAGGACTCTGCTTTTGGGGCCCATCTAATTCGTTTAATTGTCTGCCCGGGCACTCCACCTACCCACCAGTAACTAGTGAAAGGATGGGGCTGGGGATGGGGCCCGGGTGCAACATAAACATCAACTAAACGCTCATACAAATTTGATGGGTTGCCATTATTTAAACAAGCCTCGAGCGCCAAACTTCGGACGCTGATGCCGAGACTAGCGTAAAATTTAAAACTTGACGGCCACGTAATTTGGGGGCCACCGTTTTCCAGGGAAAACAGGGAAAACTCCCGGGCACTCCTCGGCTGTTTATGCGAGTAATGTGAAAAAAAGGCAAACACAGTGGCAAAAGCACAAAAACTTTGTCGTTTACTCTATTAAACTTTGGGAGCTTACGTGGTGCCAAGTTGAAGCCGAAACCAGAAGAAATAAATATACAAGTCGAAACTTTGCCGCAAACTTTTGCCCGAGAAGCGAGTAAAAAAAAAAAGAAAAGAAGCGAAGGCGGCGCCCAGAAATATATAATAAAAATGAAGCGAAAAAAATTGGCGAGCGGCGAAGAAACAGAAATGAAGGAATTGTTTAAAAACTTTACTCATTTGTATGCAGCGCAATTTTAGCAACATTTTGACTCGTTACCAAAGTGAAAATAAACACATTGCGCCGCTCTGTGTGTGCAGTCCGAGACAGTTTGTGACGGGAAATAATTAGAAATTTGGAGGCAATGCCAAGTTCCGGCAGGCAATATCAACAGTCTCGCGTCTTGGGACTTGATTAAAATGTTCGCAGGGGATCCTGGGAAGGCCTTTGCCGCTGCATCGCTTCGCTGAGCACCAATGAAGCAAAGTGCAGGTGCTGGGGAATCCCCGAGAAGCCCGGGGTACTATCCTGTTCCCCGCTTTACACATATACGCACCCAAATTTCCTGTGATAAAGGATTCATGAAGCTGAACACGCCGGGCGTCTGCTTCACTGGCTTCTTAATCATGATGGAGATGCCCAGCGACATGAAGGGCTTGCTGAAGTCGATGACACGTTCGCGTTCGGCGGTAATCGTCATGGCGGCAATCGCAATATCCGCTTCCTGCAAGCGAAGGAGTTCAGGTTCAGTAAGGGTGAGGGGTCCATCCAAGGAAGGAACTCCGGACAGGGGGGACCGAATCACTCACCTTGCGCACCAGCTCCCCCACCATGCCATCCCAGCCGCCGTGGGCTGTTGACTTCTCGGAGCCGTAATTGCCATCCTTGACCAAGCGCAGTTCATCTGCAATTTATACACAGGGAAAAGTAATTATTAAGAAAATTAGGGAATAAATAAAGAAATTATTGAATTAATACATTTTTAAGCTAATTAATTTTAAGTCCATTCAAATTTTTATTAAGGTATAACCCCAAATAATTTCTGAGTAAGAATTCAAGCTAATATTTCTCCCACTGCCTCGAATCGTTGACTTCTCCGCCCGATTAAGCAGCACATCGCGCATCACGCATTCACTCACAGTTAATGCCCAGCTCCTTGGCCACCAGGTCGGCAAGGTCCTTGCAGAATCCCTCGAAACGTTCATTTCCCAGCAGCTTCTCCCCGTGCATGGGCTTCTTGAGCATGATGTAGGGCTCCTCCAGCACGGTGGTCACCACATACGTCCGGTTCTTCTCGAACTCCACATGCGGACGCAGGCGGACATACTTGGCATTTAGGGGCTGGAGTCCGGCATCATCATTCCACTCGGCCACCTTGACCTGGAAGAAGGAAGAGGCCCCAAAAAGATTACAAATTATTGAGGCGGCGGGCAGGCCATAAATAATGCAGGCATCGACACCTTGCTCCCAATGGAAGGACGAACCGAATCGATATTTGCCTAAGTCTGCATTATTTGCTATTTCCATGTCCGGACAGCTCAGCCAATTTCATTTTGCCTGGGCTTAGAGGGTTTTTACTTGGCCAAAAGTGGTTGGGCTTAGAGGGATGTTGGCAAAACCTACTTTTGAAATAGGATAACTTAATGGTGGCTTGTTAAAATCAATGAATAAAGACCTTAGGACTTTTAAGACTTTGTCTAAATTGGTTAGAAAATCAAACCAAAATAATTTGATTTTATAAATAGGTTTGCTTTATGAATTTCCAAATTTTATAGTCATCAAAATTAATGTTGTATGTTAATATTGCTTTTTCTTATAGCGAAAGTTTATTAAATGTTTTGTATTTATGTTGTGTGAGTTTATTCCCCTACGTTTTTTTGCTTAATAAATTTGCTAAACTAACCTTAGTCAGAAACTACCTGAAAACTGCTTAAAAAAGTGCCACAAACTTTCCTTGTGCTTTAACTTTCTCCCGGCTGGCTTAACGCTGTCCGGACCATTACACAAAACACTAGGAAAATCGGGTAAATGGGAACAAGGAGCTGGGAGCTGGAAAATCAGGGAACTGGGATTCCGGGTGAACTGGGAACCTGGGATCCTGGAAACACACATACCATGGCGCTGTTTACTGTCATCTCGACGACGTGCAGCGTGTAATTGACGCGTCTGCCGTCATCGTTGAATTTGATGTCCCCGGTTAGGCCCTCGATTTCCACCTGCGGATGGGAAGAGTGGAGATACCGAACAGAGGGTTACACACATATACAGGATACGTAAAACAGGAACTTTCAGTCTGTGTATGTGGGTGTGCGAGGTGTGCTTAATTGCTTTGTCAGTTTGCCCGGCTGGCTGGCTGGCAGGTGTATCGATGCCATCGATGCCACCGATGTCGCTATGCTGTGTCCATGTCATCATCGCGATACGACGAACATGAGGTGCTCGCGGCTCTAACTCACCTTTCTCAAATAACGCGAGATTTTATCGCCATGCTCCCAGGCATTCACCCAACCTTTGGCCGTGTTACAGTCCAGTGCTCGCGACGACCCGCCGGAATCGCTGCCGGCGCCTCCTCCGCCACCACCTGGTCCATTGGAGCCACCGCCCGCACCGCCACCTCCGCTGGTATTGTAGTTGTAGCCATCCATGGACGTAGAGGCGGCTGCCTGGGCCACCATTAGGGTCTGGCTGCGACGCTGGACATTGTTCCGGAACTGGTCGGGCTTCTTGCGCAGGATTTTGTTGAAGGCCTCCACCAGGACGAAGACGGCGTCGTACATGAGTGCGGCCTGGGCCTGGGAAGAGGAAGGGGTTTGAGGTTAAAATAATTGATTATTTTTGGAAATTTTATTTAGAAATTATTTTGTATTATTTAATTACTTATTTGGAAAGTAAAAATTATTTGTTAATATTTTCACCAAAGTTTTGGCTTGTCTATAAATCATAACTAAAAGCAGTTAGGTCTTTGGATCAGGATCAATAAACCCCCCATGGATTCGCCCCTGATGAGGTGGTTACTTGCTGGCATTTAATGAGTGCATTACACGCTGTTATTCACAATTTTGCCAGCCATTGCCCTCCGAGGGCAGGGCTTTCATCCCTCGTCCTGCGGCAGGTGTCGAGCGTCGAGGGGGTTAAGCTGTAATCTAGCTCTGTGCCCAGCGGGACTCCTATCCGGGAAACGTGTCGCACATTAACCCGCACAAAGGAGCGGCAAAAGTTTGATTTAATATTTAACCGACGGCTGAATGAGTCCTTAAACTGGCCTACTGGCAGTTGTTGGGCAAACACCAAATGAGCGAAACAGAATGCCACACAAAGACTTTAATGTGAATTTCCCCCCAACACTCACCGCCCCTCGCAAACAAATAAACAAACAAGCGGTGGTAAAGAGAGCAGCAACGGTCCAGGACTAGGATCTAGACCGGAACGTACAACGGTCCAAGGACCAAGGACACTGGACATTGGTCTAAACAGAACAGAACTGGAGCGGACCGGACCGGAGAGAACTGGCCTCCAGCTGAATTCAACTAACGTTTAAGCGCCACAAAGTGAAATCTTTGTCAACAAGGATAATGCCAAGGAAATACAAATATAAACAGCCAGCAAGCGCAAACTAAACCAACTTGATGCTGTCGCAGGGCGGGCTCTAAGAGCACTTGAAAAAATATTTATAAGTAACAGAGGAAGTTGCTGAAATAAATAAATAATAAATAAATATAGAGGAGCCTTGAAATGTACATGTTTTGGGTATTTTTTATAAGTTTTCTTTAGCAAATATTTGTGGAAATAAGAAGAAGTATTTTAATTTAAAAATAAATGTAATATTGTGGGCTTTTAAAAATCTTTTTAATAACAAAATTATTCAGAAGTGATGAGTAATGAGTACCGAAAAGAAAGTTACTAAAAAAGTATTTATACCTATTTATACCTCTTTCTTTTTGCTATAAAAACCTTTATTTTTTACTTCCCCATCTTCAACAAGTTCTCTAGAGTTTATAAACAATTTTTTCTGGCTAGTGTACACGTCTGAGTCCCTGCTCCATGGACAAGGACACCGAAGCAGCAGCAGCAGCAGCAGCGGCGACAAGGACACATGTGCCTTTGACGGCAAGTTGTGCTGCGATGGCTATCTATCTCCTGGCCTCGCTCGCTAAAAGTGAAATCTGAAATCCGTCGTCGGAATACCATAGTCCACTGGATGTACGGATGCGAATACCAGAGTGGATGTGGCATAAGAGAGCCCGAGTATTTGACTACACGCAACACAAACACACGGGCACTAGCACAAACACTCGAGCAAACAGAGCGCTGAGCAGCGACAAAGCGCCGCAAACTATGCTACAGAATGCTGTGTGTTCCGAGTCCCGTGTCTCGTGTCCTGTCTCTCCTCCGGTCAACATTAAATCCCCGCAAATATTTAACTGCCAAGACTACAACTACAGCAGAGTTCTGGCCTCGTTTTGGGGGCCATCGGAACTCACCGAAATCGATTCACGGCCAGCGCCCACACTCATCTGGGGGTCCAGCCGCTTCCAGCTGTCGTAGAACTCGCGCACCAGCCGCCGGTTGGTGTCCACGATGCGAAAGCCCGTGATGTTAATGGCACCAAATTCGATTATCTCGCTCTCCCAGCGATCGTCCATGACCTGAAACGGAGGACAATGCAATTGAAATTGGTTGGACATTTGTGTTGTCCAAAAACAGTGGGACAATCGGCAGATAAATATTATTAGAATTAAATTTAAGTATTTCCTGGGATTAGGAAGGAGAAAATAAGAGAGTATTGATTGTATCCTTAACTAAAATAGGTTTAAAATTAATCATCATCATAAAAATGAATTATTTATATGAAATGAGGCAACAAAATCTCCTTAATTTCTTCAGAGTAGGACCACTGTCCGCCATATGGAATAGGAAAACTGTCCGATTTGGTTTTCGACTTTGTGTGGACATGGTTTCGGTTACGGTCTGGTTTAGGCCATGATTAAGGGGGGCTGGGAATGGAGAGCGACACTTACCAGACCACTCAGCAAATAGTGATAGGTGCGGCGGCCCAGGCGCAGGTCGCGCACATGCTGGATGAGTATTTGCTTGGCCATCTCCGTGGGGCAGTCCAGGACAATGTGCTTGCTCTCGAAGCGGCCGATCTGCTCCAGCGTGTGCAGGAACTCGATGGCCATGCTCACGTTCGAGATGCGCTTGACCAGCTCCACTTGGAAGGACTCGTTGCCGGGCTTCAGGCCCTGGTATATTTGCTGTAGGCGCAGCAGGCCTGCAAGGAATGGAGCGGATGGAGGAGTGTGATCCTGTTAATTAACTGAGTTTACACAGATACGTATGCATGCATGCAAGGGACGTGGGGATGCATTAGCCGGGGCCACACAAATTACAGCCATCAACAGTTTTGCGAGTCGTTAGCCACTGAAAAGGAGAATAAGCCCCGGGCCCTTGGGCCCCGATCCCAATCCCTTATCAACAAGACGAGCATTTGCACAGGAAGCCCGGGCAAGAGGGTGGGGCCGGAAGGTTAGGGGGGTGTTAAGGGGTTGCCGCACCCCATCCACCCGACCAAAAATCGAATTCACACCGAAATCTGCTTATGCACAAAGCTTGGCTAAAGGGAATGGAATTATTTTCGGCAGTACGAGTACGAGTTCTGTAATCGCCTTATTTTATTGAAAACGCTGCTAATCAGCTGATGCAATCAGCAGAGTTTATCTTGATTTTCCAGGAAATTTTCCAATTCTTTGATAAGAGTCTCAGGACTTTCAATTTCTCTGTAATTTCTAAGAGCTTTTGAAATGTAAAATGCCCGCCCACACTTTGTTCTTTCCGAAAAATATGAATGGGAAAAGGAAAAGCTTAGGGTAAAGCCTTAAAAAGAAATGTATTAAGAATAAGGGGTCTACCTATTAAATTTTTAAATATAGAAATTAAAATTGCAGAGAAAGTAAAAGGGAATTATTAGATAAATTAATGTTAGCTTTTTCGGATTTTTATTTAATTTCAAAACCTTTAAGCCTTAGTTAGCAATGAAAACAGTTCGAAGCTAGGTCTAATTTATTGAAGGGATTACGTTATATAATTAAATAACCTTGAAAAGTCTGTAAAATATACTAAAAGGACACATTAAAAAGTCTGTAAAATATACTAAAAGGACACCTTTAAAAGTCTGTACAAAATATTATAAGGCACTTTAATTTCTAATCAATTTCACTTAAAATTTAAATTCTTAAAAATCAACCTACACAATTTTCCAGCTTCCTTTTGTCGCCTGCGCCTGTGACATTTGCTTTGTCTGAAAATAGGCCATATACTGCCCCTCCCCCCGCACAAACAAAAGCCAAAGGAGCAAAATCAGTTTCAATTTGAAATTTACCGAAAACGGATACAAGGATGCGTACATGCCACTGCGTATCAGGCAGATACTCCCGACTGGGTGGAGATGGGCTCCTAGTATTTAGGCCAACTGCGGCATGTGTTGGCCATGCCAGCCCCGAGTCCTCGGGGCAAGGCCAAGTTTTGGACCACTTGGCAGGGCCGTCGTTATCCTTGCGGAGCATGGAATTATCATGGGCCTGCTGCCGGCGCAATTTGCATTTGTGCTTATTGAGTTATGGCTGCAACTAACTGCTTTCATTCGCACTTAAAGCGAGCACTGGGCCTCTGGCCATCTCGGCCTGTCTTCCGCTTGTTTTTTTTTTGTTATTTCGCCTCCTTCTTCCCAAAGGATTCGCCTCAACTTTGCGAGTCGAAACTCAACGATTCAATGCGCCTGGGACAGGGGATACGTACAAACAGACAGCCCGGGAGACGGACGGACAGATGATTTGTATTACAGCTACGCAGCAAACAAAGGAAGACGAAAGGAAAAATGAAGGAGCTGTGGGAGAGAATGCACTGGGAGAAAATAAAGGGAAGTATGCGTAAACTATTAAGAAATTTGGTTAAAATTACGGAGAGAAAGTGGCATAAGATCGTAGGTTTATATAGTTCTTTAATGATTTTTACTAGAAATTAAATGTTAAAATACTATTTTTAAAGGGAAATATGTCTTTAAACTAATATTAATATTTTTAAACCTATTTATTATCATTTCTTTGCCTAAATTCCTTCTAAAATCAGTGAATTTTTTCATAATTTCCGCATTTTTACACTTTAACAAGGACAGGCTTTTCTTGGAGGCTTATCTCAGGTTTTTTTGCAAGTGCTGGGGATAACCAAAGGGAGAAGAGAAAGCCAGCGAGGATGGCTGGAAAAATCTCAACTGGCTCTCGGTGGATGTCGCATGAGACATGGCGGTGCAACTCCAATGCGCCTTCAATTTATGTTTGCGGATAAAATGGGATTTGCTTTTTGCTTCTGGCTTCTGCTGGATTTTGATTTAGACATTGTTGTTGCTGCTATTGCTATGGCTGCCACTGCCACTTGCACTGCCTTTGCCACGCCCCCAGCTACGCACGGGAGGAGCGTACTCAATACATTTCCAATTTGTTGTTGCTTTGATTTGCACTATGTAGGAGTACATACTTTATATATATATCTGGATATTCGAAGGGTATTTGGGGGAGTATTAGTTTGGGTTTGAGTGTCTATACATTTTAGGGGTTTTATATATTAAAAATATAATATCTATGGCAAAGTTCTTATAGGTTAATAAGTATAGGAATACATATTTTATATTCCTAGACGAAAACTATAGTAATTAAATATTATACTGGCCAAATTACTATTGTTTCCATACAAAAAGGAGTCTTATTTTAGCCTTTTTTCATAATTATTGCCAGGGAAAGATTGTAAAAGTTTAAATAATATTTTTGCGAATTTTTAGTACTAGGAAATACTTTAAAAATTAATAAAATGTAGGCAAGGAAAGATTAAGTAATATAAATAATAAATTCTCTAAAATGTAAAATCTTCAATGACTTTTTGTCCTTAATCAAACACTTTGAAGTCTCGGTAATCTCCCTAGCTGTGTAAATTAAAATCTCTCTTTTCTCTCCTTTTTTGGGGTATCAATTGTCCCGAATAATACAAAGACTCCTTTTCGCAGGACTCAATTCCTAGTTGTGCCACTGTGTGCGTGTGTCCGTGTCCGTGTGGATGAGTAAGCGGCCATTTTTTGTGCGCTCTGCTCGTTGTGCAATAAATTTTCTGCCTTGCCTTTTATACAATTTCATTTGCTGGCACTTCCTCTGCAAGCCCCTCTCCATTTCAGCTTCCCATTCGCTTGGCTTGTGTTTGGATTTGATTTTTGGGATTTTTTCGATTTGCGATTTGCGATTTGCCGCTCGGATTTGGGGTGTGTGTGCGAGTGTGCGTGTGTGAATCGGAAAATCGAAAGTGTAATTGAAGAGCATGCTGTTGCGGCCGAGGATTTTGTTTTATTTCATTTTTGATATCAAAACATTTTTGCGGCTCACCCCGCATGAACCCGCTGCCGCCCCCGCCGACTTTATGGCTCGAAATTGGCAGCCCTCGCAGGATCCGAATGGGAATCCTCATCCGCCCTCGCAGCAATCTCTCTCGGCTTCCGCTGATTTTTATTGTTTCATTCCGAGCTGCGGCCGGAGCTCTTTCATTTTCGTTTATATAACGAATTTAATTCACAATTATATTTATTTTTTTTTTTCTGCCCTTTTCCCTCCCCCAACTGGGGCCAAAAATTCAATTTGTTTCGAGCACAACTTGAAATAGCAAACCGAATTGGAATTTAAGTGGAAAAGTGCTGCCATGAGACAAAGACTGCAGTCACTCAATTTGGCTATTATCTCTTTGGGTTTTTGGTTCCTGGATATATGCAAATATATGTCAGCCACAGCCACGCCCACAAAACGTGGCAATGCCACCCGTAGATTTAGCCCACAACTTTCACTCAGATGCGAAAAGTAAACAAGACAATTTGTAATGTTAACCAAAAGTTAGTTTTGCGGAAATGAAGTTTTCCTGCCTTCGGTAGCGACACCAGATCACAGACACCAACATATGCATAAATAGATGCAAAGATACACAGATACTAAAGCACTGGAAAAAATTAAAGGCAGGTGCCACAAAAATAATGAGGAAAATATACCCCTACCCGCTTTAAAAGCTTATATTTAATTCCTCAATTTTTATATATTTCCAAAAGGAAGAGACACATTTTAAAGAATTTATTTAAAGTTTATAATTAAAGTAATTTCTCTCTCTGCCCTAAGATAAAGGGATACGGATACGGTCTGTGGACACACATGGCCAGCAAGTAAGACATTTCCTAACATATTTTATGGAGAAACTTGTCTAGGACGAACGGTGTTTGAATAGCAGATAAACAAATGTAATTATTATGAAGAAACTTTCGCTCTCCGATTTGGCCAAAAATAATGGCTCTTAGGAAAGGGAAATCCTGAACCTGTGGCCACGATTGGAATGCAAATCCTTAAAATATTCCATAATTTATGCAGCCTGACTTGCTGGCCGTGTAATTAGGATACAGAAGAGTCGTCTTCGAGGGCCACGCCCCAATTTGGCAGCTTGTTATGGTTTTTGTGCCTGTTCGTCCTGTTTGTGGCCTGTTGTGCTATCACAAACTTTGCCGCTTTAATTACTTACAAACTGCGTCGTCGCCGACGTCGTCGTCGTCGTCCTCGCTCGGAAAATTATGCTGACAAGCTCAAAGGCTTTGCGCATATGTTTTCAATGGCCTCGGCTGGCTGGGCAGAGGGTGAGGCAGTACGATGGGCATTAAAAGTATCAAATAACATGAAAGTGAAAGCGCAGTAAACCCCATAATGGTTAAATTAATGGCAGCCAGCCGGAACATCGGCAGGGAGCAGGAGCGGGCCAAGGACTCGGTGTCTTAACGCAATTTGCGCTGCCATTTGACGCAGTTTATGCAAATTCTTCTGTGATTTAAATTATGTAACATTCTCCTATGGCGGCAACAATCAGCGCTCGCTTATTATTCATGATGCTGCCTCTATCCCAGATTCGTTTCAGATTTTTATGCCCACACAAAGCACTCATATCGATACATATTTGATTGTCTCGATTTGGTTGGGTTTCGGATCTGAATCTGGGTTTGTGAGGCCAAAGACAATCAAGTCTTTCATCTATAAACAAAACCATTTGCATAATTCTGCAGTTAGGGAGCTCGGGTCGCATTATTTAGCCGGCACAGGGTTTATCTTTAATGCCAGAATGCCTGTGCCGGTGCCTGTGCCTCTGCGTCTTTAATAAACGATTCCCTCTGAGTCCTTGAGTATTTTTTGGTCACTCCAGCGAACTGCTGACGTATTCATTGCAGCATGAGCAAGCAGATTTTCACACGTTCTTAAAGGACCTCACGAATCTCACGTAGCCGCTACAGCTGTATCTGTGAATCTGCGTTTCTGTCTCCTCGTATCTGTGTCTCCTGGCATGGAATGTTTATTCCTTTTTTCTCGCCCTGGCCCCCATAATAAATTTCATTTCACGGCAAGTCAATGTGCTGTTAACACGGCAATGGGCAGGGGCCACGCCCCACACGCCGATTTTTCTTCTTTATTCTTCAGATTTCTTCTTCATTTTCGGCAGCTGCCAGGACGACACACATGGTCCTCGTACATACATACATATATGTGAATATATATATGTATATGGAGATGTGTGTAAGTAAGACATTTCCTTTCATTGCAGACTGTTGATTGTAGGCCTTTTCAGGCCAAAAATATCGATGGCAACCTGCGAAATTCTTGGGGTTATGGTTAATGGGCTTACTATTTACGAAAATCATCCTAAATTACACTTAGCCCACGCTATCGAGGTTAAGGGATGTGTTGAGGGCATAAGTTATGGGGTAAATTTGGTATTTAATTAAACTAAAAATATATTTGCTTTTTTGGAGGTTTTAAAAATCATTTTTCATCGAAAATATTACTATCAGAATTTATAATTTGTATTTACCTTAAGAAATTTTCTTATTTATATAAAATTTTAATTTTGTATACCTTGTTCTTTATTTTTTCAGGCAACCAAAGACAGAAATTAAAGTAGAATTTTCCGTACTCCCAAAAAACCTCCAAAATCTAGCTGTAAAGCGGTCAATTCGGCATCGCCACCTGTCACTTTTGCCTGTACATGTCATTTGTTCCTGTGTCTCGTACGTGCAAATACTTTGCAATTCATTGGCATTGCTTGTCTGAGGGAAAATTTGCTTATACGGCTCATTTGACATGGCATCGGGGTGGAGTCACTCTCCATCGGCGATGACTGGAAGCGGGACAGCTGCTCGGAGCAGTTAGCATGTCAAGCTGCTGGCCCCTTAAGGACACCCCCATATGCGGACCCAATGAAGTTATTTCAACTCGGTGAGTTGCCTTTGCAATTCCAATTTTGTGGATGGAAAGCGAGCATATAATCATCATATATTCAACATTTTATGAAAGGGACTAAGAGGGGTTTTTATTTAAAAAAGATGCCATAATTTAAAAGTCAAAGGAAAGGCAGGTTACCTCACCTTTTCCCTGATAAAACCTTATAGTCTTACTTGAGAAAGTACAACTTTCCAGATTCTATCTATCAATAAAGTGCAAGTTTATAGATCAAGCCTCATGCCCTTTAAGATTTAAGTCCCAACATCCCATAAGGTGTTGGTAATACCAAAAAAAAAAAACTTTAGCTGCAAATCTAAAAGCCTGGATTTCTGTGATGACCTGTGGATGGCCCCGCCCTTATTTTCTGGAAAATCCAATAGCCGCCGGCGGCACAAGTGTTTTTTAGTGAACAATCTCGCACACTCGCTGAACCTCCAAAAACTCCCCACACACACTCGTAGGAGAGTGTATAAATATAATATAATGTAGCATTGCCGGGGGGCTGGCACGTAGCGGAATTCTCGTTCTCGTTCTGGGGCCAAATACAATAATTTCACGGCTAAAGGGAAAATGTGTGTAAGCCAATTTCTCGGCCAAGTCGTAAATAGAAACGGGAATAAACTTATAAGCCGCTGGTCCACTCCACATGAATTAGATTCCGGGCAGCAGCAGCCCATAACGAAATATTGTTTGTGTTTGCATCGATTGTTGTTTCTGTTGTGATTGTTCTACACGCCACTCGAAAAATCGTATCTAAAGCCGGCCATTGCCCATAAATAGTTATATTTTTTTTAGGTCCTTTCTTTTCTATTCGTTTTTATACCCTTGCAGAGGGTGTTATAACTTTGACCGATTTTTAATAATCCCATTGCAAACTTTGGCTTACCGAAGTTAGGTTCCTTTCTTGTTTGTCCAAAAAAGTGATAATATTTTTCGAATTGTTTTCGTAATCCAAAAATGCGCGAATTTGAGGTCTTCTTGGGAGCCTCTTATAGCGGAGAAGAAAGTGATAGCCAAAAACCGTATATTTTCCGAATCGCCATTAAAATTTTAGTTATTTACAATCAAAATTTAATTTTGGCTTAGTTATACTTTCTATAAAATAGCAAACTGCAAGGGTATCTAAGCTCCGGCTTTCCGAAGTTAGCTTCCTAGCTTGTCTTTTTTTTTGTTTTCTTGGCCAAAATGTTTTTCCCATTTCTTTGTAATAAACTCGTTTGGCGCTTCGAATAAACAAAAGAGGAAGCCATTCCACGACAAAACAGTTGCCGAGTCCGAGTCGGAGTCCGAGTGCCTGCCAAAAACAAAGGGCCTTTAATGGCAAAGGCAAAGTTGAAGGCGTAGGCGCTACGTGCCAGAAGTTGGCTTGTAAACATGGCCATAAACCAAGTCCAGAAAAATGAAAAACTGCCTGGCAATTTAAAGAAGGCTAATTCACTGGCCGTATATCCTTTAATTGGCAATAGCCAAAAACAGCAATGACTCTCGCCATATTTGGCAAATCAAAATTGATTTGCGTGCGGCCATTAAGCTGCTAACAAGAGGCCACAGACTTATTAGTTTTGCCACCAATTGATTGAGTATTTGATGGCTTAAAACACAACCGCTGCCGCCTGAGATAAATCTCGCTGAATGAGGATTAAACAGATGGCGAGAGGGGTTCATGAACTGCCTGGTCTGCCTCGAATTGATTGAGTGCTGTTGGCGACCGCAAAGAGATTTTCACGTGGCATTCATTAATAATAATAATGCAGGGGCCAGACACCAGACTTCGTTCGTCTGTCTGTCTGTCTGTCTGTCTATCAATTCCTCCGTCATTCCCTCCATTTATCCCCACGTCGTCCGTCGGTGGCCACATAAACCAATTGTCCCGCTGCCATTGGCATAAAATGTCAGCGCGAAAAGGGGAAAAGCGGACAAAACGCACTGCAGACGGCTGTGTCATTAAACTTTATTTATGCAGTGTGGGGTAAATGGAAAATGCTTGCAGAAACTTATAACAAAGCAAATTTACGCAAGAGAGAAAGGGGGGCTCACAAATTACACTGTGGGAAAATTAGTGAGCTTTAGGAGAGTTTTTTGCTTATTAAATAAGGGTTTAAAATTGATACAAATTCTTTAATGTTGAGGAAAAACTGTAGAGAAAAAGGAATTCCAATTTCTTGTTTATCATTAAAGTATTTTAGAGTTTCCTAGTTTAAGAAATGTATTTTCCAATTTATTTTACTTAGGTCTTTAATAAATATTTATTTTTAAATGTCTTAAATTAAATAAGAGTATTTTAAAGTAGGTTAATGCCTTGCTAACAAATTTTGTAGTAAAATCTCCCTAATGGAGGAATATCTTTACTTTAACAACCTTAATAATTTGACTCAATTTTGTAGGAACTATTTTAACCTATTCCTATTTTTATTTAATGCCAAATCTGCTCCTTTTCATTACCCATTTTCCCCCAGTGCTCACATAATATTGAGATGCTTTCACAATAGTTTGCATAGATGAGGTTGCGAGAAGCGAAAGCGAAGCGGAAAAATGCTTATTGACTCTGCTCCTTTCCGATTTCGCTTCCTCGCTTCGCCAAGGGACTCGGGTCCTTGGCCAGGACAGGAGGCAGCCGAGGCCAGGCCACGCCATATATTAGTATGCATGCTGGTCGTAGTCGTAGTCGTACTCACCATCGTGGGAATCGTAGAGATAAATTATTTTGCGCCAGCCATAAAATTGTATTGTATCAATGATGGCCTGATGATAATCCGGGCGCATGCTGAGGGCAAAGTCGAGGAAGCCAGACGATGGCGTAAGCACCTAAAACGCGAAAATTATGGAAAGCAGCCGGCATAAGGAAGAGAGGAAGAGAACAAGGACATGGCGAGTTAGTAAACATGAATCATTATTGAGTGCTCATTGTTGTTGGGTCCTGTTGTGGGGCTCGTTTCGGGCATTTGCCTGGCTGATTTATAGGCGGCTCCTCGGCCTAAACGAGGCCAAAAGTGTGTTATAAATTTTTAAAGCGAGCGCACACGGCAGTGGGGGGGCGAGCGGGACATCATTAGAAACAAGTGGCCTACGGTCCCGGCTCACTAGTATTTATAATGATTTGTACCTGGGCGGCTCATAAATAATCGCCACACTCGACCAGCAGCTGTGTGCGGGTGTGTGTGGGTGGGCCTTGCTTTTTATTTGCGTTCGGGCCGGTGTGCTTTTCAAGGTTGCCAATTTATTTTGAGAGCCAACCGTGCGTATGATTAATATTTCATATTTAAATAGGCAAACGACCTTGGCACTCGGTCTCGCTTTAATATTTATTAATGTCTTAATGCGCTCACCTTTTCGGGGAACCAGGGCGTCACGAAGGGCATCTGGAACGTGTTCGAGTAGGAGTGCAGGGTATCGAAGGAGTCGGGGGAAACGGCGCCAAGCATCGAGTATACGCCGCGTGAGAACTGATTGCAAACTGCAGAAGATAAAGAAAAAATTTAAAAAATATTATTTAAATAAATTTAATGGAAATATTTCGATTGCTGATATTTTTCAGAATATTCAATGGACTAAAAAAAATCTTTTAAGCTGCTGTATAATTTTATACAATCAAAGATGAAGTAAAAAATGGAAAAAGTATAATGGAAGACTTGCAAAAAATGCAAATAATTAATAGATTGTCCTGCGTAACGAGATATCCTGTGGATTATTTGCATTTCATGTTGCATAGCAATATTCATGGAGACCAAGTGCGGCTCAGCATGAATTGAATAACAAATCAGGAGCTCCGATAATTAACGCCTATCGTTACCCATACATTTATGAATATTTAACAAAGATACTCACTCAGTCGGGAGAGCTTGAAGGCGTCCGCCGTATTGATCACGTCCACGTAGGCCTGCAGCTCGAATCTCCTCGAGGAGACGTTCAGGTTGTGGTTGAGCATCGCATACTTAAAGGCCGACTGCACCTCGTCGGTGCCCTGCTCGAAGATGGCACCTGTTCCGGATGCGGTTCAAGTTACCAGGTCGATCCAGGTCCAGGCAGCGCCAGGCAATATGCAAAGATGTGTAAAATTGTTATTAGTTCGACTTGGCAGGGGGAAAAGTTTCGGCTCTCGTTTCTCGCTTTTTTGGGAAGCTGCCTGCTGCCTGCTGCTTCTCCATCGAAATTGTCAATTAAGTTCAAAGCAAAGGCACTTTAAACTTTGTAATTGCTTTTGCGCTCGAATTTTTTTTGTGTTGTTGCTCTTGTAATTTTTTCTCTCTTTTTTTCGTGTATTTTCTGTTATTTTTGGGAACTTTGTATTTGTTGCTCTTGCTGTTGTTGTGGTGGGTAATTCGAGCCAATTTTTAAGTGGCGTTTGCTGCAAGCTAATAAGCGTGGCGTTTCAGTTTTCAAAGTGGCCAACGAAAAATTGAGGAATAAAAAAAGAAATGGAAAGAAAAACTGACTCGTGGCAACTTCATTTGTCTGAAGCCTCGAAAATTGAGAGAAATTTTCCTTTTTCAAGACCCAAAGCAGCCACATGGGAAGAGGAGTTGAAGCAAAGGTTCACAGGCAAGAGAAAACATCAGGGGAAAAGGGGTTGCCCTGAAGGAGTTCTTTAAGCAAATACCTCAAGCGAAATTTGTAATAAAAATTATACAAAATATTTAAAAATATATTTTATTGAAATTTTTCTGTAGTTAAGGAATACTTTTTCTTTGTTGCCTTAAATAAAACCTTGATTTTATTTCCAGGATAGTTTCCATTATTAATAAAAGTAATTTAGCAACTTTTGTCGGAAGACTTGGGACTCAGACTCAGGAAAGCTCAATATTATTCTTAGAAATAATTTTCCTTGAATGCTCGCTTTCTCAGTGCTGGAAAAATGGGGAAAAATAGTGAAAATTGAGGGAAATTCGGGGGCGTTTTAGCCGTTTTGCAGCTGGGGCTTGTGCAGCTGAGCGGTTATAAAATAAAAGTAAGTGCCAGGACAAAGGCAGGTCTGGGGCAGAAGGAGCAGCTCGAGTTCCTGTCAGATGCATTGGGCTTACGGTTACGGTTACTCACCTAATGGGATTTTCTCGGTTAATGATGGCTGTGCGCTGACTCCTCCGCCCGGTCCTGCTCCGCCCCCGTCGCTGCTCCATGTTAGCCATAATAAAATGCTTGGCCAAAGGCAGCTCAACTTTAAGCCAAAGCGCATTTTGCAGCCCGTTGATATTGCTGCCGCCGCCGGTGCTGCTGCCCTGTTGTTATTGTTATATCCTTGCTACTCCTGCGGAACAGGACTCCTCTTGTTGCCGCTGCTAATTCAGCTATTCCACTTATTTCGTGCACTTTCTGTAGTTGTTGCTTGTCGTCGCTGGCATTGCGAGCATTTTGCTGCACTTAGCGCAGCATTTGCATAATTTGTCCTGCCTGCAGATATATATATTTTCGGGGTTAGAAAGGGATGCTAAATATATATCAGAAGACTTTCGGGCGATTTCGAGTTAGGTTATCATGCAAATGGCGTCCGTGTAAGTCGCTTAAACTTTCGGCTTTGTGTGCTTAATTAAACGTTTCCTGCTTATTGGGGCATATTAGTGAGTATATATATATGTATATATATATATTGTAAGCCCGCCCTTTTAAGCCAGCCACCCACCCCGAGAGCCTTTGGCCCCGGCACGCGTTGGCCTGCACGTGTCTCTGGCACCTGACTAACTGGTAGATGCACTGGGAAAAGAATAGCATAGATATTGGAAAAATTACTGCTCTAAACAGTGTCTCTTTTATATATATTTTACCCATCTAGGAAGGTAACTATAAAAGGAGTTCCAACTGTGACATATCAAGAAGGAATTTTACACTAATAATGATCAAATGATTCTAAGGGCTTTAATTTAAATGTTACTTGGTAAGAGTTTAGTAAATATCTAAGAAACCCATACAAAAAACTGTGAGTTTAAACTTCAGTGACATTTTAACATCATAATGATATTTTTTATTAATCAAACCTTTAAAATATACATTTATTTTTGAAAGTATTACTTACATATTGTACTTAATATATTGTTCATAATAATTCATACTAATTTCACTAGTATGAGAATTTATAATAACTTTAAAAAACTCGTTAAAGTATCAGCTCAAAGATTAAACAAAATGTAAATAAACTAATCCTAGTTTTGTTGGCATAATTTATTTCCTCCAATAAAGTGATTTCTTATCATTTATTTAGTATTATAAAGTAAAAAAAAAGGCTAATAAAATATATTTTATTCCAATAATCATGATGTTTAATAGCAAAATAAGGATTTAAATTAATACAAATATTTATATGTGTTTGAAACGAAACTATTAATCGAGAAACCCCTATCTTCAACCCAAATAACAACAAATACCTGGTTTAAAAGATGGCTTTTCGTTATTAAAAATTCCCTGTTGGAAGCTCTTACACAAGGCCTCTTTTCGGTACGAAAAATTGATGACAAATGTTTGGGCAATATTTTTTGTCGCTCTGTAGCAACAGGTAAACAGGTAACACGGGCAAAAGATAACTGGCAACTGGCACCTGGCACAATGGCGGCCGACTTGGCAACTGTCGCGTTCCATTCACTTTCCGCTGAGACTCGCATTTGTGTGGGAGCGAGGATGAGTGCTCGGGTGCGTGGCTGTGGGTGTGCGAGTGTGTGGGCCCAGTGAACTGTATGCAAATATGTACACCTGGTCTATATGCAGGTGTGCGGCGAGCTCGTGTGTGGGTGTAAGAGCTGCTGCTGCCCCTTGTTGTTTTTGCACGTTGTCAGTGTGTCACTGTGCCAGCAGCTTGTGCCGTTATTGTTGTCCCTGCAGGTGCGTCTCTGTGTGTGTGTGTGTGGGCACCGCCCCCTTCAGCCCCCTTTGGTGCTTCCTGCCCACCTGCCCCCGCAGTCGCATATCCCCCAGTCGTTATCCTTTCGGTTCGCTGACTGTTTTTGTGCTGATTTTGCGCTTATTTTAAATGTCTTTTGTGCTGCTCCTCCCTTTGCTGCTGCTTTATTTTTGTTTACGTTTTTGTTTTATGCCTTTTTATTGTTAATTATTTAAAATTGCACAGCTCAGGCTGACTGAGTGACTCGACTCGACTCGGTGTCCTTTCTGGTATCCATACACACATCCCTTTTGGCCGTTTTGCCCCTCGTTTTTCTTGTTTTTACTCCTGTTTTTCCCTCCCAACTGGCTCGCTTATTGGAATTTTATTTTGGGATCGCCGTTTTATTTGGGGTACAGCGGTGGAATTTCGGCATTTTACGTTTGCATTCCCCATGGGCTTTAAGAATGGTTTAATTTTTGAAATTGTTTTTAAATCGGCTTATTTGAGGCATGCCGCACCCGCACACACACACAGCTGGCTATTTGCAGAAGCTTCATGTTCTCGTTAATGCAAGTAGACTTCTGATATTTCCCGTAGATCAATATTCATAAATTTGAACATTGGCTGGCCTTGATTTCAGTTGATTTTTTCTGATATTGTAAACATTCTTTCTATGATGTTTTTGCAGATTGCAGATAAAATAAATGATACGAAAAGATATTTAGACTATATTTTGGTCTTCTTGGGAGCTTCTTATTGTTATTACTATTATTTTTCTTATTCAAAATGAAAGTGATTGCCAAAAGCCGTATATTTCTCGAATTGTTACATCATTAAAATGTCAAAAAAATATTTTATAAAATTTTTAAACTCAATATGCAGATTTATTAATCTAATAAAAAGTATCACAAAAAGCTATCCAAATTGATTTTGTCTTTTCTAAATTAGCAAACTGAAATTGTATGCAAGCTTCGGCTTCCGAAATTAGCTTTCTTGCTTTATTGAACTCAAAACATTTCTTCTCTAGGTAAAGAAATCCATTTGTCTGAGTAAGAAATATAACGAGTAAGCGCGATTTTTCGGCTGGAAATCGAATAGAGGAGACTTTCTCTATAAAGAATATATTTCTAGCTTTACAAGATCTTTGTTTTAAGGTTTTCTTTTAGTTCCTGAACAGTGGTCTTTGCTTTTACTAAATAATAATTAGTTACAAAGTTGTTAAATTTAAATATCCTCAACTAAATCTGAGGGTAATGGCGGCTGTAAAACTTCTCCCCGGAGTTCGTTCTCCGCACTGAAAGTCCTGCCTTTGAAGTTTGTTTTGCTGCTTAACCACTCTTTAATCATATCAGTTACAGTAACTAATCCCTGGGGCGGCAAAACCCGGAGAGAGAACGAACCCTTTCTCGGCGACTGGGCGGGCCCATTCATTCATTAGGCAAACATTGACCGAGGCAATCTACATAAAACCACTTGAGTGAAAAGTTGCAGTCTGCTCCATAAAAACCAGAGCACAGAGCACTGAGCCCGAAGGAGGAACCGGAGTAAGGCTGGAGAGTCCAGGGCGCGGGCTTACTCATCATCAGGCTCGGCATCGGCGCGAACGGGATTATTTAGCGCATTTAGAAAATAGGTTAACAGACGCTTAATATTCATATAGCCGTGGCCCCGGGCCCGGTGGCACTTGGACCACTCGGAACTTTATTCGTTATAATGACGATGGCAAAACTAACGCCCAAGTGCGAGGCGAGGCGAGGCGAGCCAAGCTTCCATTAAACGAATGATCCCACTTAATTAAATTTAAATTAGGAGCCTAAAGTTGAACGTCACGGACGTTTAAGTGGCTCCGGGTTGAGACTTGGCTTATTTCGAGTGGCCGAAACAAAAAGCCGGCCGTGTGGCACAGGCCGCCCCAGATAAGTGAAACGAGTGAATGGGCTTTTAGAGAGGAAGGGCTTCGCTGCATCGCTGCTGTCCTGCGGAAGCACTTCGGTTAATTAAATAATTATTTTGTAGCCACTTGCTGATTACTTTTTGCTCAACTCTCGCCTCCATTCATTCGCAACTTAACACGCTCCTCGGCACGGATATAAAGATACTGAGTCGGAGTCCGGGACTGACCTTCCCTAGCTGCTGGCTGATAGGCATCGCCGAGAAGTCGTTGGGGAAAATTTGCCTCTCAAAAGAACAATGTTCTCTCATTTTTTGTTCGCCTCCCTTGTCGACGGGCACGTGCGACCCTGACGGGAAAAACAAAAAGCGATGCCAGGTATTTAGCGAATCCGGCGAGATAAAAATGTAACAGGAAAATTATTAGGCCGCAGATAAAATCCATATATAAGCCAGCTCATTTGCATTTCAATGAGGTGATTAGTATGCCAATGTCATGCCGGAATAGCACAAGGCATCAAAAATATAACAAGAAAATGTGTAGTATGTATATTTTGTCGGTAATTGGAGGCGGCTTTCATTAAATTTCCGATTTGCTGGGTGATATATTGCATATAGGTGAGACTTTAATATATTTTTATTAGTGTGCTACTCTGCATAAAGTAAGAAATGGGAAAAAGAAATAATATTTCTAAAAACCTCAGAATATGTCTTACTAGTTTTGATTATGGTTATTCCATTATGCCTGCAATGTTTTTTAATTTAACCTAATAAAACATTTGGATAAAATAAAAAACCACTTTGGATACTTTAAAGAAAATCCTAATAATAGTATTCAGCTTTCAGGATAATTCTAGCTTATTTTGTTATAAACTGTACTGTAAAAGTGTTTAAAAAATCTTCTATGCCTTTAAATAAGTCCTAAAATGTCGAACAGAATTTTAGTTTATATTTTTATAAAATCCCAAGTCTAATATTATCACTATAAACATATCCTGGTAATTTCCTAGCCATTCCTGTATTTGTTTTGATATGTTTTTAATAAAAATACACACTCTTCTCTAAGCAGTAATTAGCTCAAGCATCAATAAGATTTGAAGAACTCCGTGGTAATCAAAGACAAGTGCCCTGATAATTGATAATTCACTTTTCTGCCTTCGACTCTGAATCTGACAATTTCCCATGCCAACCGAAGGCCCAAAGTCACAAATAATGAGCACAAATTCCGCTGTTTATATTAATGCTCGTCAATACCCGAAAGTCGGGGCCACTCAGGGAGTCACTAAGTCATTCCCTCAGTCAGTCACTCTGTCAGTCGGCCAATGAACTGTGTACCGGGTCGGGGTCTCGACAAATTTGGCAACTTACACAAAAACGGGCCAAGCATTTGTCGCTGTTCATTTGCGGCTTACAGTTCTGGGCTCTCCTCGAGATTTTCCTTATTTTTTCCTTGGAACTTGTGAGGGGAGGCTTTGTATTTGTTTTTGTTGTTATTGGTCACACACAGCACACTTAAATTGCGGCTTTTTCTTGCCTTGCTTTTTTTTGGGGGGCCTTGAAAAATATTTGGGGAATTGGCTCTTGAGCGACTTTTACATTTGCATAAGCTGGCACACAATTTTAAAACTGATTGCCGCTACTTTATTATCACTTAATGCGCGGGTTTCTTTTTCTTTCTCTTGCTTTCTTTTTTATTTATCTTTATCTCTTTTTTTTTGTATTTTCTTGTAGCACTCGTTTTTTAACACGATTCGTTAAGGAGTTCGTAGAGGTCCTTTTGCCGATTTTCCGAATTCCGTGGACCGCTAGAGAGCCAGCATCCTTTTATCCCTGCTGTCCGCCGTAATCGTCCTGTTTGACGCGCGCACGACTGAGTACTGAGTAGGATACCCGGCGACGGCTTCAGCATCCATCACGGCGACAAAGCTACAAAAACTCCCCGCTCTCTCTCAACGCTCGGGGATTCTCGGAATAGCCGGAAAACTCGGAGGCTGTGCTCTTTGTACTAAAAAGGGCGGCTTCGGCTGCGGAGAGCAAGCGCACACGCACTTGTCTGCAAAGCGCCGAGGAGGAGAGAGCGAGCCCAAAGGCAGACGCGTGTTTCTGGCGGTGTTACTGACCTAGTAACCGTTTTCCTTTTTTTCCCCCATTGCTGTTGTTCAAGTTTACTCCTTGCCAGGACAGAAACAACAATAAGAATGGCAAGGAGGATAGTAAAACTTATCGTTCGCTGGTCGGTTGCCCTTTTTATGGGCCGCTCGTGAGTGCAGCACAAAATCTGCAATTGTTGCCTTGCCGGTTCGCATTTGGTTAGTTGTTAAGCCAAAGCCGAGTGTTGGCCAATATCCATAACAACAACTGAGCAGTCAAAATCAATTAAGGCGATTAAGGAAAATCTCCGGTAATGGCCAACAGTTTTGTAACAAGCTCGGAAAAGGCTTCAAAAATTTGAGCCAATTATCGGACGGCAAAGAAGAAAAGGATTTGAAAAGGATTACCTGGGAAATGTTAAATGATTCAGACGCAGAATTGTTTGGCTACTAAAATAAATTTTAGCCAGTGATGGCTTTAAAAAAATATTCAGATTATTAAGTAAGAACTTGAAGTTTTAGAAAATATTTATTGAGCAATTAAAATTTATTACAATTGCTTGAAAAATATTTTGTAAAGGCCTAGAACAATATCTTCATGGCTATTGCTTTGATACAAATATTGTTCATGGGCTGTATTGGTATTAAAAATTACAATATGAGTTTAAAAAGTGACTGTGAAATTTTACAAAGAATCCACAACGATGATAATAACATAAAAATATTAAAATAAGACAAAATATTAAAAAGCCTTCGCTTTACTTAACAAAATACAGTTTCTCCATATTTTAAGAGATGTAAGTCTTAAGTTAAAAGAAATATAGTTGTAGTTTTATGCAAAGGCAGCCACAAATTCTTGCCCTAATCAACTGAGAATTTAATAATACGATTATACAAAATACATACTCCTCTCATATCACGAATAAATCTTTTTTTGTCATCAGAAACAACTTCCGAATATTGTGGTGCCCAAAAATATGATATTTAAATTGGGCAAAAGCTACTGCCAACTGAGAATATCAATTTGAAACTGATATTCTGTGTGCTGTATTGCACAGAATTTTGATTGCCCCAGAATTTGGCATGGCCCGCCGAGCAGCAGAATTCGGGGGATTAAATAAGCGGCAGCAGAACAAACCATTTTACATGGCAATTATGCAGAAACAAGGACCGAACCCTGACCCCGCCACGACCATTGGTTGCAAATTCAGCTATGGTGTAGAACTAGACCCATTTCAGCAGTCAATTCAAGGATGAAGCTTTCGTCCTGCAGGAGCAACATGTGTGCACGCGTCGCTGCTCATTCGAAATTCAATTTTCAATAAATGCACACAAATTGATTTCCAGCTCCGGGGCCTCCAGGCCAGGGTGGTAACGCACACTCCGCACACCCAGCGAGCAACGAACATTCCAACTCACACCTGCATTAAGTGTAAAACTTTTCAATTTAGGTTCTGTTGTTTTTTAGCATCAAATATCCCGAGCTGTCAAAAGTATTTGTCGAGAGATTTTCGGCTACGTTCTGTGATGGGATGCGAAGGGCTTCAGCTCCGATCACTGGTCCTTTTATCTCCGGGTCGCTTATTAGACTTTTTGTACGCCACTTAAAGCAATTCCACTTCCGTATTCCGTGCACAGAAAATAATTTTGAGTTTAAATTGACTTGGAAAATAAATAAAAGGATTGGGGAAAATACAGAATTTTAATAATGAGTTTAATTGAATATAATTAGTTATATTTACAAGTTTATTATTTAAGTTAATGTTATGTTAACTTTGAGACTAGAATTGTCTCTTGATGAATATTAGAACCATTAGGTTTGCATTTTCTATATTCTTTGATAATTTAAACAATTTTTTTAACCATATATCAGGAACATTTGATTATTAGTTATTATCAATCATTATATTATAGTTTCCCATCTTAATTTGTTTTATGTGCATTCCAGATTTCGTTATTCCGTACGCACCTACGCCGTACTCCAAATGCCACACGTCTGCTCGCTTATCCGCGCCTGAAATTCCGCATCATGCAGCGCAAACACTTGTTAATTACTTTTATTATATCCACAGCTTCACTTGCACAGTCACGCAATTCATCGGGTCCGGATCCGGAACCGGTTTGGAGCAGGGAGCGGGTGCCGGTCCGGGCTTGCTGAGTTCAAAAGGGGAGGCAATCCGATGAGGACTTTGGCTACGGCTACGGCTATGGCATTATTGCCTGTTGCTCTTGCCAGTGGCTCAGTGCCACCACAGCTGATGTGGTCGGCCGTAAACATGTGGGTGCGAGACTACGCCGGAGTCCGTATTCTGTATTCCATACTCCGCGCCGCATTCCGTACTCAACAGTAACGGGGCCTTCGTCACACACAAGTAATTGCAATCAGCACCTTGGCAACGAGCAGCTGGTCCAAATAAAAAGAACGACGCGACCACGGACGTATTTATTTATAAAGCAGCCCGTAACTCACGGTGCGTGCTGTCGTATATCTTAACCCCCGACTGCCGGATGGATTCTGCAGCTCAAGCGAGTGGATTTAAAAGTATTGGTAAATAATGAGGTCTCCTTTACAGTATTTAAGCTTTCTTTTCAACTCTTTTGACCGGGTTCTAGTGTTAAATGGTCATCGTTTGCAATTTATATGCTAATTAAGTATTGTTAATTGTAATTTCTTGAAGACACAGAGAAAAATGTAGTTTCAGTTAAGAATTTAATTATTTTTAGAGGTATTTTTATAAATTTATAACAAAAGATCTGTAAAAGCAATAATTAAATAATTGTAAACAAAGAAGATTAACTTCTTCTATTTCGTTACAATAAATCTGGTAACTAAGACTGGTTAAATACGTTCAAAATATTTTTATTAAAGTTTGAAATATATTTTATGTTTTATATATGTTATATATATATATTTTATACTTAAATATAGTTTTCTCTCCAGATTTTCTGGCCAAGAACTGCTTTGGGGCTCCTTTATTAAGCGATAAATTGACGCATTGCCTGCGCAATGGGTCGTATGCGTGATATGGCTCTAGGTTCATGCATACAGACACAAGCAAACCCTTTAACACCCACACCCACTAACAAACCCGAATCAAACACCTTCAGTGAAGCCACGGGGCGTATACGCAATGTCAGCTAAGCCAATTTTCAGCGCAACGAGTGCCGCAATTATGCGGCCTTATTCCATGTGGAAATAACGCGAATTGCCCGCCATGATTGGCATTGTTTTCGTCGCGTGTCACGAGTGTCGCGCGTGTCACTAGTGTCGCGCGTGTCACGAGCGGGACGCGTGGCGCAGATCAATTGAAATCAAATATGCAACAATAAAGAGCGACGCAGGTCACATCATCGTATCGATTGGCTGTCACTTGAGAAGCGGCCGTGTCAGCCCCGGAGTGGTAATAATTTAGCAACTAATTAAGCGACGGAAATGAGGAGCAATAATACAGAGATACACAGATACAGAGCTACACGGAATCACAGAGAAGCAGAGACAGGCAGAGATACAGGATACAGACACAGACGGAGATTTTTCCCCCGCTCAAACACGCACATAGATGTGCGATCCATTATGGCGCACACACGCACACACAGAGATAGCTTTTCCAATTAAATTTATAACTTATTTATGATGGCAAGTAATCTTCTTTGGGCATTAGGAGATGTAATAAAAATGATTGAAATATAATTGAGAATTGACATAAAAGCCAAACAAACACACAATCAACCCACGGCACACACACAGGACACCACTCCGCACCACCTAGCTTATAAAATCCTGTCGGCTGCCTTGGCAGGCACTTACAATCAACGATTACCTTTACACCTGCCATTGTGAAAATAAGCCATAAGCGGAAATTACATCAAAAGGATATTGTTATATCGATGAGCAGCCATCGAGGAGCAGGCGTCACAGTCGCAGCTGTAGCCGTGGCCGTGGCTGCCAAATAGCAGAAAAATAAAGTATGGCAAGAGGTGCCATAAAATAAATAACACGAGAAACCAAATAAACATTTTGGCAACCGGCAGAGTCGATCCAGAATCCAGAATCCAGAATCCCGAATCCAGGACGAATCGGAAACTTGCCAAGCCAAAAGAGAGCGCCATGTGTGCTCGCCTCGCCGGGTTGTGTGTACTTTGTGGGGCGGATGTTTGGCATAAAATAGACTTATCCTAATGAAAAAAGTCTCGCAGGCACGTTAAGTAAGATATGTGATACCAGGACGCGGCGATGGGGATGCAGGATACACGGGATACATGGGATACTCGAAAGGAGCCTAGTTTGCGATACGATAAGAATTTAAATTGAAATAGTTTTTGCGCCAGACACAGCCGTAGATGACGACACGAAATTCGTGTGTTCCGACTAATTTTGTAATTTATGCAGGGCCCTCCCCAATTTACATAGGCAAATGAATGCCGGCGGAACGTGCAGAAACCCTCTGGGGGCTTTTAGTTGTATTAACTTATGTTGATGGCCAAGGCGGTGGCAGCTTCAAAAACAGGTAAGCATCGCTCGAATATTTTCGGTTCCAGATCCGGATCCGGTAGAAACATAAAGAATTCAACTCCATGCTCCATGGCTGCATTCCTTATTTGGGTCAATTGGCGAGCATCGCATCGCATTGGAACTTTATAACCCGGGCTCTGCCCATTTGGCGCCTCAAAAGAACACTTGAAACCTCAAGGACCCGGACACGGACACGGACCCGGACTCGGCGACTCGCGAAGCACTCGCTTCATTTTGTCAGCCCTTTGTCTTAGCCTGCGGTGAAATGTTTGCACTGGGCATTGTCATCCGCAGGACGGCCAAAAGCCAAAGGAGTCAAGTGTTCATTATGCTCGAGGATGCCGCTCTCCGCTGGCCACTTGAGCAGTGTGAAAAAGTGGAAGCTACAGGACTCTGTGCACTCTAAAAATAATTGCTGTTAACTTAAAGGGTATTAAATTGCTAAATAAATATTATTGGAGGGAATGGTTTGCATTAGTTAACTGAATAATTATTGAGAATTTAGATCTTAACTTAAGTGAATTTGTTTAAAAGAACTTAAGATATATTGTCTGAATTTTAGCTAAGAAAGTAGTGAGCTTTCTCTCGATAAAAGGTTTTTCTAACAGGAAATTCCCTGCACTCTGTGCACCCTAAAATAATTACTGGAAAGCAAAAGGGTATCAAATTACTTACAAAATAATAAAACTCTCTCTTAATTTTTTTATAATTAATGAATATATTCTAACCAAGAAATTACATTTCAATTTAAATGAATTTGTTCTAAAAAACTGAATTTATTGTCTAAACTTAAGCTAAAAAAATCGTAAACTTTCTCTAGGAAAAGGGTTTTCCGACACGAAGTTCCTTGCAATATTATTTATTTAATTTTCTAAACTCAAAATCTCTGTTCCTTAAATTTTTTCAAAGTGTCCTGGCGGCTGACAGCCTTTTGCCAGATAAAACTGGTAAATAGAAATGCTGCAGATGCCGCACCAGGCGCAGTTGCCGTGGCAGCCACACTGCATTCCTTGGTTATTGTTGTGGCCCTCGACGGCTGAAGTGGTGGCCGGGAAGTTGCGACGTCTGCAGATTGTCTGTTTGATTATTTGAGTAGAATTTAATTAGCAATCGGGGGGCGGCTGCGAATTTAATGCATAAATCAAATGACAGTGGGCGCGGTTACTTTTCGGGTGGCCATCCGCCGTCGGAAGTTAAAAGGAAGCGCCGGCGGCTGTACGGCGACCTAATTGCCAAATGACCTGCATTCGGGCCAAGATACACGGCTCGAGCACGGCTCGAGTGGCTGGCCGGATTCGGGAAGCAGGCGAAGGCAGGCAAAACAAACAAGAGGCAACTTTGTCGTTATTACCTTTTATTAACTGAGTGACTCGGGGCTTGATGGGCTCCCAAAAGAGGGGGAAAACCTCCGAAAGAAGTGCCCTCCCAGTGGGTTTGGGGGGGTCACTTAAAAAATTATGCCTTTTCGCCGGAGCCATGCTCGGCATTGTCTTCCGCAGCTCCGCAACTGAAGGGTATCGCCGTCTTCGTAAACCCCGGCGCTTTCCGGTTTCCACCTTTTTCATTTCTTGTTTCAGTGCTTCTGGCTCGCGGCATGTTTTTCATTTTCCTTTTCAATTACCCCGCCGCGACGTTCAGTTGGCGCATTTCTCATATATTTTTTTCGGTCTGGCCGGGATTGTTTGTCTAAAAGCTGGGGTGAGCAGGGAGGAGGGATTGCCGGATCCTGGCGCTGCTCCTTGCACGGCTGCATGCATTTAAGTCTAATTGCGGGGCTGCATTGTGTGCGATATGATAGTTCGCTTCGTTTTGGACTTCAGCTTCAGCTGGGCTTAGGCTAAGCGTCTCAGTTTAAGCCCTTTTTCAGCTGCCAGCTGGGGGATTTTTAAAGCTGCTCCTGGACATGGCCAGGAGCGCGGAAATGTAATAAGGAAATCACAAGGCAAATACAGGGGAATTAACTCAAAAGTTGCACGCAAATATCGGGAGTAGGAAGTGGATGCCCAGTTCGGGGCAACAAATGGCCGCCGGATGTCGCTAAAGTGCTCCACTTCCGGTTGCTCGGATTACTGTTATTACTTGCTCGTTGTTCTGTTGCTTTGGAAAACTAAAAATAAAAATTGATGGTCCTTTTCAATGACCACGCCTTCAGGATCCAGCTGCAGGCGGGACCGTGGCACTTGAAATAGCCTCCGAACTATGCTTATTGCTTGGGGTTTTTGGTATTTATGATATCTAAAAATTCCTTAAATTATTTTTTCGTAGTATTAAATCCTTTAAAAGGGGTAGAACTTGTGTCTTACTATGAAACAAAGGCTTATCTTCATTTAAATTTAATTTCCAAAGAGAAATCTTTCGTATTTAGAGGTTTTAAGGAATCAGCCTTTTGCTAATAAATGCCAAAATTATCCTTTTGTAATATTATAGAATACCAAGCCTCTAAAGCCCAGAAATATTTAAAATAAAGCCCAAAATATAGCAACAGTTAGCCCGAAAAGTGGGACATATTTTAGGGAACTGCATATGCAATATATCTCAATCTGCAGCCCTCTTTTCTCGGTTATCTAATAAACCAAATTTCCGTTAGCTCATTAAAATGGCAGTCCTGCCAAAAGTGCTGCCATCGCCTTGCGGCTGCTGTAGTGCGTGAACATTTCGTACTGCGGATGCAATAAAGTGCAGGATTTATGTGCCAGCCGCCCGCCCGGCAATTGAATTTAATTTTCCAATGCAGCCGCAGTCGCGTTCCTCGAGGGCTTCGAGAGGGGGTGGCGGCCAGGACCAAGGACGACGACTGTCTGCAGTAATAACTGTAATTTTTGGCAAATGTGCACGTCTCTCCTCATCCCCCGTCCTTCATGGTTGCGGCTTTCAGCTCGTCATATGCAACATGGACGGACGGACGCCCGACTCCCAATCTGGCTCTGGCTCCCAGGACCCTGGTCTGTAGTTGATATTTATGTCTTAATATATGCACACACGGCTGGCCCCAAAAATCTAAGTAATATTTCTTAACATCTCAAAGGTCCCGGCCGCTGCGAGTATCCTGTTCTTGTCATCTCGTTGCTCGTGCAGAATGCGTAATGAATTATTTAGGCCTGGCCCATGACAATTTATCGTTGCATGCATTGGCATTAGTTAAATGTAATTATGTGCCTTCCGAATCGAAATTAGTTTCTGGCCGATGACTCAATGACCTCGCCGCTCCGCCCTCGGACGTGGCTTAAAGTTATCTCAATAATTGCTTCGGCATCAAAATTTAATATGCTTTAACCTGCGGGCTGAAAACTAAGCTCCAAACAAAACGCTAAAAAAATATACAAAGCTCCCAGCAGGGAAAGCCACATCACAAAAAACGAGTAATTAAATATGCAAACTAAGTGACAATGTTTCTAGTTATTAAAATCGAAATTGTTGCGCGCAAATTAATTTACAATTTCACTCGGGGGATTTGCCGGCGGGTCCAAAAAAGACCAAATAAAAAAAGACACCAATGGAAATCTGAAAAAGAAATAATTAAATAAATATATATGGACAGTCGGCAATCAGCTTACGTCGTGCAAAATTTTAATTTTAATATGCTGCGGCCTTCAATAATTTATTTGAACAAAAAAAATTAGGAAACTATTTAATGTTTATCATCGTGCGATGGTCGGTCCAAAATGCTGGCCAATTCTTTAAATTTTAAACGTGGCTCAGAGAGGGAAATAGCGGAAGCCTCTGATTTTTGGCAAGCAAATTCCATTGAATTTGCTTTCGAAATTTATGGTTTAGAAAAATGTTGCCAAAAACTAGACCGGAATGGTGGGTGGTGGTCGCCGCTCAGCGGTTGGCAGGGCGGGGGCCCCAGCAGAGATAATAGCTTTTGATTACAGTTTATGGATGTCGCCTTTAGCTTTTGGTCTCCATGTGTCTGTGTGCCGGCCAAAAACTTCAGTGCGCCGGAAAATGTGGGCTGGATTTTCGGGGGTGCCGTGGCGACACAATGGCGACTCCGGCTGCTTCCCAGGACCACAGCCAGGACCAGGTCCAGGGGCCTACACACACTGGCTTAGTGGGCTCCGAAAATGTATGGCAGGCGTTTGCAATTATTGAAATTGTTCCATGGCACAGAATCCAATTGACTTTTATGCAAATGAAATTACGCGATTGCTCTCGTTTCGTATCGAGTTCTCGTTCCCGTTCGAGTCGCAGCAGTTCGAGTAAAAGCAAAACATTGATTTTTATTTACCGCTCTGAATTAAGTGCAGCGAGCAACAAAGGCGGCCAGAGTCGTGAGCGAGGCAGGGAAATAGGGAAAAACACGGCGAGCCACATTTTCATAACGTAAGTGAATAGAAAATTGAATCAAATCTAATAATAAATGCTTTTATGCAGCCCTTAAGCACTCTGAAAAGATGACGACAATGCAGACGTTCCTGGCGAGGATGATGATGATGATGCTGATGGGGAGTGGGGAATGGGGAATAGAGGATGTGCTTGTTGTTGATGGGTTGGGGGCCTGCAAATAGGGTATCCTCTCCTGGCCAGATTGGTGTCGCTCCGTTGGCCAAAGCTGCAATGTCGTCGCCGCTGGCAACATGCATGCGAGAAGAGGCCACAGTTAAGATGGGTATTCCTGCTACACAGAAAGAAATATATAGACTATAAACTCTAGGACTTGTAGGGTCTTAATTCCTAAGGGAACTTGGCAAACAGGAAGCTTATAATATGCACTAAATATTATTTGCTAAAGAATGTTATTTTTTATGTTCTGTGTAAATGCTGATGTTGCAGAGATTCCTCCTATATATATTCCTCGACAGTTACTTAAGCATGTGGCTCGCTGTAAGTTTCTGCCCTTGTGTCCTTTTTGCCTGTCTTCCAATTGGATTTGCCTGTCCTTGAGCAATTTAAATGAGTTTGCATTTTGTCTTTGTTGTCTGTTAGCCAACTTGGATGTCTGTCTGGCCGCTTTTAACTACTTTGGCTTGCAATTCATTTAGCTTTGCCTGGCAAATGAAACGCACCTGCTGCACCTGTCCCGCTTGAGATGAGTTCCTCCTCCTGCTCTTGCTCCTCCTCGTGATCCAATTCCCAGTTCGGCAATGTGTTGCCAGTTGCCAGTCAATTTCAATAATTCAGACCATAAACAGTGGGGAAGGGAAGGCAGCTCCCCAAATGAAACAAAGCCATAAAATGAGCTGGCAAACTTATGGCTGGCCTCCGTCTGCTTATGATTTTATTTTTTCTGGCCAAATTGCAAGAGCCAGGTGCGTGAGGTGGCCAAATTTCGAGGGGTTCCTAACGAGTGTGAATGCTAGAAATGGCATGCAGAGAGAAAAATGGTTAAGGAAGTTGTTAAGATACCAAAATTATAATGAAATGAGAGATACATTAATCGAAATTCTCAAAAGTAAGTACTAAAGTTTTCTAAACATAAAAAGAGATACATTTTAATTTTGGGTTTCGAATTTCATTTAATATCTATATATTAATAGGCTAAGCCTTTTTTAGTAATCCCTTTTTCCCCTACTTCCCGTTAACCGATTTTGAAACGGAATATACCATTCGATTCGTATTAATTTGTAGATGTGCAGAATATGAAAAAAAATTGAATTTGACAATGTTACCTGTTAAGTGCAGGTAAACGAGAAATACGTATATGAAGCATACGAAACGGAAACAACAACAATTTAACGAAGCAAGCATTGGAAATCTTTTCCGTTCTATTGCGATAAATCAAAAGTTGTTCAAATTTAAGCAGAAAAAACTGGAGAAAATTGGTGAGTTTGGCAAAAGTGAATTGTGAATCCAAAGAACGTGGTTATTTTGAAAAGATAATTTCAGAATTGCGATTGTTCAAGTTATTCGTTATTCACATCGTAGAAGCGTCAGTCTAAAGGTTGTTTCGGTGAGTGTCTTTCATTCTATCACATCGATTAATTGTGGTTTTCAATTGAAGAATTTAGAATTTCGAACGCGTTATGCCTCGCCACCGAACATTAACATTAACTTGACATATTCGGGAACAATATTGCCTTTTGACTTCCAACGTACTCAATTTCCCGTGATTCCAGCATTTGCAATGACCATAAACAAATCACAAGGCCAAACATTCAGTAAAGTTGGTTTATTATTGAGGGAGCCAGTTTTTTCACACGGGCAATTGTATGTAGCGGCGAGCCGTGTTCGATCGTTTGATGGTTTGAGAATCTTCATAAGCGAGCATAAATGGCAAGGTCACTTAGCTCGAGATGACAGAGTGTTTACCAAAAATATTGTATATCGCGAAGTATTGCAACATTGAAAGTCATTCATGAGATATCAAAATAAGATAATGACTGAATCAAGTTAGTTGTAGAACACGTTCGTCATGAGGCTAATTGAGAGGTAATAAGTTCGGAACTGTACAATTCACATTTTGCTCACATTAATCAATTCAATTTGTATTTCAGGAATGTACTTCACCATTTATGATCGGTATCCGTGCAATGAAATTCTATTGGAATTGGCTCTCAGCAAGAGAATCCAAACTTGCGAAACCGATGGCAAGATCATTGTCACTAATACCAATTTTCATGTGGACAATACCGATTTCTTATTAGAAGGTTTTGATATTGCATTTTGATCAAATCGACTTCAAAATATTCGGAAGTTCCAAAATATCATTTTAATTCTTAATTGGATGTTACTGCACATAATCAGGGAATGTTTCAAATCTTCATTTTAATTCTTGATTGGATGTTACTGCACATAATCAGGGAATGTTTCAAATCTTCTTTCATTCAAAATAAAATGTTTCATTTGAAATAGAACATCGTTTGTTTGCATTATGAAAAGACGTCGACAGTTGGTAGAGTGGGGGATTTTCCCCCACTGGGCGATCCTAGTAAATATTAATACCTTTGTTATCTATTATTTAATTTCACAAATTAAAATATTGCAGAGTCGAAAACATAAAGTTATATTCCCAAATATTATATTAAGTTGCGTTTTGCTCCTCCGGACAGTAAAGAAGTCCTAAAACTACGAAATGAGCTCTAAATCCATTTGAAGGCAATGCCCTTTTGATGGAATCGAAATATAAATATATATTCCACTTTATGGCAAACAGAAGCTATACCGGACATTCCCCTTGCTTGTACTTGTACTCATAACTCAAAAAAAAACATCTTGAATTCGCACTTTGGCATTATAGAGTTGCGGGTAAATACAAACTTTTACACCACATAAATTGCTTGGCATTTATATTATTTGCTTAGCGCCGTTTATCAGGCAATGTCCAAGCCCTCGCTATCCAATTGGCTGGCCATAGAAAAATACGAGTCTCCTTCTTTATGGGCGGGCACTTGGCAGCGCTTATTTATTAGTTGGACTTTTAAAAATATCGCATATTTATATTGTATTTATTGTGGCTGCCCGCTTGCCCGCTTGCCGGCTTGCAGCTTTAATATTTATTTCCGCTTCCGGTCGGTTGTTGTGTTGCCAAGTCCCTCCAAGCTGCAGCTGTGTGCTCATTACTTCACTTGCGGCGTACGTAATTCAAGTGGCTCCTCCTCGGACGCCATCCGCTTATCCGCTGGGAACGCACACACAAGCAGGAGCATTAGCAGGAGCAGGAGCAGAGACACAGATACAGACACAGACGCGGGGCGACAATTGGGAATGACACAGTTTTGTCGCTCAGTGTTCTTTTCCTGTTTTAATACCCTGCAAGTAGGGGAGAGTGAGGGTACTCTAGATTTAATTACGTATTAAAAATGAATTTTCAAACATAAGTCGTTATCCTTTAAAGTATGTGTTCTTAAAGTGGAGTTAATGTTAGTATATCCACTTTATTTACATTTATATTCCTTAATCATTAAAACAAAGGACATAACAGTCACTTACTAATTCAATTTTAGTTTATAAATGTAAGAAAAAGTAATATAAAATGTAGAACAAAATAATATAGAATGCAAATTTTTAACAACCTTTAAAGCAGATCTATATCTTACATCTTCACTTATGGGGTATCTCAAATTCGAACTCCCCAATAACACCTCATCACTGTTTTTATTTGTATTTGCATTATTTCCTCACTGTCCCTGGTCTGGCTTCTAAAGATTTATGTGCAAGTTGCTACTTCAAATGTAATTTACAACAGACTCTCGCCAAATTTATGCGGGCCGTGGCCGCACAGGATCTGTGAATCTGAATCTGCGACTCAACTCCGTCTGAGCGCTTTTTAAAAGCTCCTTCATCGTGCAGGACTTTGTCGAAATAAAGTTGTGGCACATGAATTCGCCATTAATAAGATAATATCTGGCTGAATGCCGTGCGCGGAGTTTCCCCGAGACTTGATGCAATTACGGCGGAAACTGATTACCCGGACATGTCAGCGAGCGCGGCAGGCGGAGTCGGCGATATTGTCTAGTTTTCTGTCAAATGTCATGAACCCGAACCGTTGTTGAGTGAGCCTTCTCAGCCCCGTCGAGTTCGTGGCACTTCGAAACTGACATTTGCACTTTTTCCCAGGACCAGGACCGGGACGCGAGGCCTTCTGTTCTTGGCGCTCGTCTCACTTCCATCGCACTTTTTTTCGACTCGCTTCTCCTTCCCTTTTTGCCATCCGTTTTGACTCCATTTTTCGTTATCCTTTTTAGATATTCATATTTTGCCATTGATGATATTTTCACTACTTTCGTATGCATTACACGTACGGCGCCCGCACAGCCGCCCATATATATGTATGAATCCCCATCGAGGATGCCAGATCCTGGGGCTGTCTTTGGGCCGTATTAACTCTACCCGGCCGAGCCGGGATGTGTGTGTGCGTGAAATTTGCATATTTTTTGACTTAACACATCCTTCAAAAATTGCGAAACGCGTTTGCGATAGCTTTGGCATTTCCTTGACGTCTTTCCGCCTTTTCCTTTTTTTCCCCAACAGTTTTTCTCCTATTTTTTTCTATCCGGGTTTTTTTTTTTTTTGCTTTTTTGTGAGCAGGAGAGCTCTATCTATTTGGCCTTTGGAAAAGTTGAGCCCATTAAAGCCAAACGCTTTAAATGCCGAATTGTGTCCAATGTGCGGGCTGACTTTTATGGGACTCCCGTGTCCTGGCCAAATTGAATTGGCCGCATTAAGCGCTCGCGCCCCATCGGGACAGTGTGTATGCCAGTGCTGCCGATATATACGTTTTCCGGACAGATTGGTTTTTAAGAAACGGAATTAAACAGTAGGAAATATGTCAGTAGTGAATTTTCTATAGAAAAATCTATTTAAAGAACACTCAACTACAAACTGCACAGATTTCAGCACAGAATTCATCAGCAAATAATTATAACTAGGATCGCCCAGTGGGGGAAAATCCCCCACTCTACCAACTGTCGACGTCTTTTCATAATGCAAACAAACGATGTTCTATTTCAAATGAAACATTTTATTTTGAATGAAAGAAGATTTGAAACATTCCCTGATTATGTGCAGTAACATCCAATCAAGAATTAAAATGAAGATTTGAAACATTCCCTGATTATGTGCAGTAACATCCAATTAAGAATTAAAATGATATTTTGGAACTTCCGAATATTTTGAAGTCGATTTGATCAAAATGCAATATCAAAACCTTCTAATAAGAAATCGGTATTGTCCACATGAAAATTGGTATTAGTGACAATGATCTTGCCATCGGTTTCGCAAGTTTGGATTCTCTTGCTGAGAGCCAATTCCAATAGAATTTCATTGCACGGATACCGATCATAAATGGTGAAGTACATTCCTGAAATACAAATTGAATTGATTAATGTGAGCAAAATGTGAATTGTACAGTTCCGAACTTATTACCTCTCAATTAGCCTCATGACGAACGTGTTCTACAACTAACTTGATTCAGTCATTATCTTATTTTGATATCTCATGAATGACTTTCAATGTTGCAACTTTGTAACTATCATTCAATTCATCGAAAGGAACTTCATCATCATCATAAGTAATATCTGGATTAATTACATTGCGGTGAGAAGCAACGCTTTGTCTAACGGCTCTCCTCTCCCTCCCTGTTAATGTTCGGTGGCGAGGCATAACGCGTTCGAAATTCTAAATTCTTCAATTGAAAACCACAATTAATCGATGTGATAGAATGAAAGACACTCACCGAAACAACCTTTAGACTGACGCTTCTACGATGTGAATAACGAATAACTTGAACAATCGCAATTCTGAAATTATCTTTCAAAATAACCACGTTCTTTGGATTCACAATTCACTTTTGCCAAACTCACCAATTTTCTCCAGTTTTTTCTGCTTAAATTTGAACAACTTTTGATTTATCGCAATAGAACGGAAAAGATTTCCAATGCTTGCTTCGTTAAATTGTTGTTGTTTCCGTTTCGTATGCTTCATATACGTATTTCTCGTTTACCTGCACTTAACAGGTAACATTGTCAAATTCAATTTTTTTTCATATTCTGCACATCTACAAATTAATACGAATCGAATGGTATATTCCGTTTCAAAATCGGTTAACGGGAAGTAGGGGAAAAAGGGATTACTAAAAAAGGCTTAGCCTATTAATATATAGATAATCTCCAATAAAACTTAACCTTTATAAGGTATTATTTTTCACCTCAAATCTGTACAGATTTCTGCACAGGAAAACTGTACAGACTTTGCCACATTAAATCAGCAAGAAATTTAATTTATTAATTAATAAATCTTAACCTTTATATATATTGTTTAATAAGGTAAGTTTTTGGACTCTTGTATCTCCCTTTGTTAATATTTTTTTAGGGCTGAATTTTATATAAATTAATTTCCTTGCCCTGCACTGGCGAATGCGTGCGTTCTTTTGGGCCAAATTGATTCGCAGTGGCTTTAACGGCCACGAAATGTATTTAAATTTCATGCGGCGTTGGTGGAAGCAGACTGAGATGGGGCTGCAGGAGCGGCTCTCAAGACAAGTGGCGCTAATCCTTGACTTTGCTGCTAATGCACGTCGTATGTCAAACACCAAAAACGTTTACACCCCCGCTGGCCACCGCCTTTTGGCCAAAGCCCCCTGCACCCCCATCCGCCCCCCTGGTTCGCCCGCACAAGTAACGCAATTTATATGCCTTCTTCACTGGCTTGTTTGTCTTGGCAGCGCCGACGTCGGCGTCTTTCCCTCGTCTTTCGTCTTTCGCTGTGTGCCGTGCATTTTTCTGCACTTTTGACTTCTGAGCGTGCACTTGGCCAGGCTCGGAGCCCCGGAGCCTCGGTTTCAGCCGTGGCAGCCTCCATTTTGTGCGCGTTGTTTGTCTTAAAGGATATATATTCCCCTCGTGTGTATTTGCCAGCACTCTGCCGCAGGCATTTTGATAAGAAAAACAAACACACACTCACTCGCTTACTTGAGCCCGGCTCAAGTGTCATTTATGCGTTTTAATGCCGGAATTTAATTTTCAAATTAAGTAAATAAGTTTGCGTAAAAAGTTTCTGTGGATGCAGCGCCAAGTATCGCCATCTTGAGTCGCTCACAAAAGCCGCCGCTGGCTGTTCACTTCGCGAGTTGCAGTTGCACTTGCCCCCAGCAGCCGTAATAAACTCTTGGCATTGACAAAAAATTATATGGTAAGCTATAAGAAGCGCTTACTTAATGGCATTCGGGCCACTTGGAGCGTAAATGAAGCGCTTTAAGTGCAGGCAAGGCCCTCTTGCATAAGTAATTCGCATGTACTGGATTTTGCATGTCCATGTACTGGAAGAAAGGAGTTTTAAATGTAACTAAAATATTAAAATAATCATTAAATCTTTAAATTTATTTATATAAGTTTAATCTTTATATTTCTATCTTTGATTAAATAAGCAATCCTTCTTCGCTGAAACAATCTCATCCTTTTTGTCCAACTGTAGCAATTGCTCTTGAGTCTGTTCCTTTGGAAACCCTTTCACTTGAAGACCAGCTTCGAGTTTCGTTTGAGCCAGAGCAATAAACTGCTCTCAGCTGCTCATCTAACTGCACATAATGGCCGATTCGAGGGCGACGCGTTGCGATTCACGATTCGGGGACTCTGAGCTCGCTTTGAAGTAATTTTCGTTGCGATTATAGATTGCTTTTGCCCCCGGCACGAATGGCTCTTGGCATTTCCGGGCAATTTTCCTTGGCTATTGTATCAATTTGCAATTATGTTTCAATCTATTTTATTGCCATTTAATCTGCGAAGCAAAATAGATTGCTTTTTCTTAGGCACCCAAAGCTGCCACCTGCTCATGATATGTGTACGACTCTTTATCACTAAACCTTAGAAAATAAACAACTTATGGGTGGAATTTCCCAGAACTGAAGCTTTAAAGAGTTGTTAATATTTATTTATATATTTTATAAAAATAAGAAAACAAAACAAATATCAAAATAATTCCAGGAAGCAGAATATATTCCGTATTGTCAGACTTTAAAGAGATATGCACGTAGCTCCCCTGCTCCCAGGTGTGTATTTTAAACTCCTATTGAGGAAGCCTTAGTTACGCTCATGGACCTTGGCTCCTTGTCACCTTTGGCCTTTGGTCCTGGGCAATTGTCACCTCGGCTTGTTAGGCCCGAGTGTCGCATTGTGGTAAATGGCGTCGCTTGTTAGCCGAGTTAACGAGACTTGCAAGGCACACAAATCCCCGTCCGGAGGCCCATTACCTACAGGCTGCCATGTGCGCACTCAGCCGGGAAAACAAAAGGGGTGTCTGGGGGTGTTGTTGTGGGCTGTAAGGATGACCCACTGCAATCGGGAAATTGGCCCAAACTGGCCACGCGAAAATTTCATAAACAAAATCAGCGAACACCAGCTGGAGGTTTAGGCCAGCCTGCGAACTGAATTCCGCGATGTAGGCCTTGGTTTTATTTTACCGATTATTACACAGAAAAATTATTTATAGTTTTTCGACTTAAATAAAGTATTTTTGAAGGTCTAAATGTCTATGAAAATATTACAAAAATCATTTTTACTCCAGTTATTATTATTATAACTGGTAAATAAAATAGGTATACAAAATCCTAATGTAAAAGAGAGAAATATTTATATATTTCACTAACAGTTTCTATTTTATTTCACCTTTAATACAATAAAATTTGAAAAAAAGACTCTAAGTCCACAGAAGCATAAAGGTATATTCATGAAATTGATTCTACCATTAGCCTAGAAAATACATTTATGTAAATTAAAATATATATAAGTCAAACTGCCATTGATATGAATTACTTTTGTGTACATTTTCAGTGCATTCTATAACCAAGCTTCGATTACGTTTTGTCTGTTTGCGGCGAAACATTTATCATCAATTACTGGCATTAGTAAATGTTTGGCAAAGAATTTGGCGCTACCAAAATATTATTGTTATATATGCAGCGCCATAAATAATACCAAAATACCATTCTTTGTGCCCGCACACACTGGCACTCGCACTCGCTCACGCACACGCAGCCCAGCAAAATAGAGGACCAACTCGCATATTGAATGCTGTGAATTTATGGCACATTTTAAATTCAATTGAATTCATGGGTTGTTTTGTTGTGGAACATATTACGGGCACCCGCCCGTAATATCTCGTTGTATATTTCGATTTTTAAGCCACCTAGCGTCAGCAAATATTGCTATTAATTCTTAATAATAATAATAGCAATGGCCGGGTGTCCGACGCGATGACGACTGCCTGGCACGGTTGGCCCTGGCCGGCACTAAGGCTGCATTTTATTTATGGCCCGCATTTCGCACTTTTATTGTTTTTAAATTTATTTGCATTTTTTATGATTAAAATATTTTTCATTTGCGGCGCGGCTTAAGAGCAAATTTATACTCGGTGGGCGTGGACTCCTGCCTGTTGCCAATACCTTGAATAAGTTTTATAAATTATCCCGGCAATGCCGCGAAGGGTGGCCGGAGTTCGGGGCCGAACGTTTTAAATAGTTGTGCTTTATTTAATTACACGCAAACGCCGCGGGCATTATGCGGGCGCAACAACATGTGGCCGGCTCTTTTAATTAATCCGCCATCAAGGGGGCCGAAAAGGCAGTACTCATTTGGGCCAGGTCGAATGGACTGACTGGCCGGACAAACACGGCTTTGGTAATTACACTGAATTCGAGACTCAACTGAGAAAGTGAGGTTCACGGTCGCCAAAACATTTTCATTAAATCTTTGCTGTGTTTGTGATATTTCCCTAATTGAGTTACACTTATGTCTTTGAGCAAAAGAACGTAATATTCCATCTTAAGAAATACAACCAATTATTAATTCATTAAATTATTTAAATAAATGGATATATCATTATGTAATTTTGTAATAAATGAAGAGAGACTCAAGCCGCTAAATATCCAATTAAATCTTTGATGTGTGTGTAATATTTCTTCGAATGAGTAAAGTAATATTTCATCTTAATATATATAAAATATGCATATTAAATTTCAATTATTTAAATAAATAAATATAAAAATTGGTATTTTTATAATAAATAATCAGAGACTCAACTTAGAAAATTGGGATCACGGTCGCCAAACTTTCAATTAAAATTTAATGTGCTTAGATTCTTTGATTTCTCCGATTGAGTTACAATTTAGTATAAGGCCAGGAATAAGTAATATTTCATCTTAATATATATAAAAAAAGTATATTAAATTTCAAATATTTAAATAAATAAATGTAACAATTTGTATTTGCGTTATAAATGAAGAGGGACTTGGCTAAGAAAGTGGAATTCACGGTCGCCAAAGAAAATTTAATTAAATCATTTATCTACTAGTAATAATTCTCCGATTGTGTTACAAATTTGTATATGGGCAGGAAATGTGATAATCATGTTTGGAAATATTTAAATTGTAATAAAAATATTTTATTTTATTTAGTATTTTACCAAGTACCCAGTTTAAAACCCACCTGAAAAGTCAGTCCCAGTAGGCCAAGCTCTACCCCTCACATCGCTTTATTCAGTGCTCTAGCACTTTACTCGATTATAACTTGAATCCACATTTTATCCAGCAATGAGCGACGACAAAGACAACGAGTTCTGGCGCTTCAAGCACTGGGGCCCAATCCTCCTATTGAGCCTGACCTTGCTCGTCAGCTGGACCACGCTCCACATGAACTCGATGTGGTGGCCGCCGGGCCAGGATATCGGATCCTGGGTGAATTATTCCTTTATCTGGGTACATGTCTTTGCAACGCTGTACAACTTTGTGCGTTCCTTGATGGTGGGTCCCGGCTTCGTGCCGAAGAAGTGGCATCCCGAACGGCTCGAGGACACAGAGTTCCTGCAGTTCTGCCAGCGCTGTGAAGGATACAAGCCGCCGAGGTCGCATCACTGCCGCCGCTGCGATCGCTGCGTGCTCAAGATGGACCACCACTGCCCTTGGATCAACAACTGTGTGGGCTGGTCCAACCAGGCCAGCTACGTGTACTTCCTCCTGTTCTTCCTGTCGGCCAGCGTGCAGGGTGGCTTCATAATTAGCGCCTCCCTCATCCGGGGCCTCGCCAAGCGCTACTTGTTCAATATAAAAATGGGGCACCTGGCCACGGTGAACCTGACACTGTTTAACGTCGTTGCCTGCGTTGGCTCCTTGGGCGTGACCATGGGCATGGGTATGGCCAGCATCAAGCTGCTGTACATGCAGGCGAAGGTAATCTTCACGAACAAAACCGAGATCGAGCGCTGGATCATCAAGAAGGCGGAGTTTCGCCGCGACGCGTTGCCCGGACATCGGATCAAGCCCTTGGTGTTCCCGTACGATATCGGCTGGCGTGCCAACTACCAGGAGGTCTTTGTGCCCTCCGGCGATGGCTACTCCTGGCCCGTGCTGCCCGGCTGCAACCAGTACACTCTGACCGTGGAGCAGCTGGCCCAGAAAAAGGACAAGCGGGCCCGCACGCGCTGCTTTAAGTGCATTCGTCCTGCCACCGGTCGCTGTTTCCCGATCATTTCCCAGGGTCTTTTGGTTAGCCTGCTGATGCCCTGGAACGACGATCCTCGCATTGCCCTGAAACCGGGGGACCTCGTCCAGGTGACTCGCTTTCATAATCATTGGCTGTACGGCGAGAGAGTGATCTCGGAGGAGGAGATGGTCGAGGGAAAAAGACGCGAGGGTGCCATCAAGGGCTGGTTTCCCAGCGTCTGTGTCAAGGAAATCCATGCAGAGGACTCTGAAACCGAAGACAATGTCGCTGACAGCGGAGAACCCTGTCCTGGAAAGAATGAGGTAGATGAGAAACCTGCAGAAGAGAAACCTGCAGAAGAGAAACTTGCAGATGAAAATTTTTCAGATGAGGAGCTTGCAGATGAGATACTTGCAGATGAGATACTTGCAGATGAGCAGGATGATGTCCTGGCAGGCGGAGAAGGTGTCCAAAACGAAGATCAAGAACTCAAGACTCAAGAATATGATCCATATTTTAAGCGAACTTTAGAACAAATACTAAAGGACGATCTGGACAATCTGGATGATGAGAAACCTCCGTGGGATGAGGAAGAATGTGATTTCGGAGAACCCTTTCCCAAAGAGGCGTCGCCCAACCCCAACCCCTGGCAGGATGGAACACGAAAACGTGTCCTTTAAAGGGCATTCCCGCCGGCGACTCGAATGCCAGAGAAAGAGCCCATTCCCAGTCGCCGCAGTGAAATTGCTTTGGTCAACCGCCGCATTAATCTCTTAATGCTTAATGCTTTTCAATAATGCATAAATAAATAAATACTTTCGCCGCGGCAGCAAGCCAAATGTGGATGTTGATGTTAATGCAGCTGCACTCAACTATATGGAGTTCTATGTATTATAATTGAGTTGCCGGCGCGATTTCACGGTACATTGGCCTTAAACTGCCGGCAGCAGCTGCTCCTAACCAGTTGGAAAGTATCTCCAATATGGCAGTGGCTGTGCAAGTAATTTGCAAAGCTCCCTTGTTTTTTTTTCAGCTTTTTTTGCCGTTTTTTTTTTTTTTCAGTTAGGTATCCGTGACAGGAAACAGGAACACACGCGCTCGCAGGACATAAAAAGCAAGCTGCAGCAGTATTGAAAGCCAGCTCGGGAATCAATTGAAATGCAGAACCTGCAAAAGTTGAGCTGAGTCGCGGATTTGCCATTGTACTATAAACATGGCCAGGTAAATCAATACAGCTTCTATATCTGATAGCCCACGGTATCTGTACCCCTTTAGATGCTAACGGCAGCAGTGCTGGCAATATCCTTTTTCGAAAAAAATCAGGAGAGACTAGGGATTACACGAATATTTACAACAAAGCGGGGCTATCGTTGCTTTTAAGAAAATAGGGATATATTTTTAGTAATTAAAATACTTTTAAATAATTTTACATGATTTTACATGTCTTGCAATTTTTAAATTTTATTATTATAATTTTACTAAATTCGATCCCCTCTAATTAAGGACTCATCTACCTAGAAAAAGTTAGATTATCCTTCACTGTCAAAGAAAAGGTGTGTCTGAAAAACCTTTCAATGAAACCTGAATGCCTTCCTCTGCTGAATCATTAGCATCCGCGTCTATTAGGCTGAAAGTCAGTCTCTCTGATCAATGAGCTCTCCGCCTCCTCCTTCGCCTTGGTTCGAGTGAAATGAATACCCGGGTGCTGGCTAATGCAAATGGCATTGCATTGAGTAATCACTTACAGCAATCATCACTCCTTGTTCGGAACAGGGCCAGAGCCGGGTGGTAACAGGATCAGGCGACGGCAAACAAACAAACAAACAAAGGCAGAGCCCGGGGGGAAATCCTAACGTTCCATGTTCGAAGTCCAAGGCTGCGACGGAGTGTTTAGCTCAAAATTAGATAAATGCAATTGGAATTTGTGTGCAAGTTGTAGGAAATATGCCGCTGGGAAATCAGTTGTCGTTGTCATGAGTTAATAGGCGCTGGGAATTGGCCCCGTTAAGAGAGGAGAGCGGAGAATCTCTCATATGACAGGCTGTGGCGATAATTCAATGCAAAAGAGCGCATGAGAGTCAATAAATATAAGCACAAGGCGTTGGGGCGCAAGGGAGCGTGAAATGGACCGGGTTAGACAGCTCCTGTCCTGGAGATGGCATCGCTGGGTATCAGGAGCCAACCTAATTCGAACCCGATCCCGATACCGGTCCCCTTTGCCCGGGCTGCGTTGTGTTTGGGGTCATTTGGGTGACGGCGTGGAAAATGCAAAACAAATAATCGCTTCTGGCCAGTGGAAAATCAATAGAAAAAAGGATTTCCTTTTTTCTGCTGGACTCTCTGGGCCTGTCTGGGGAATTGAGGTTACAGGCAACATCCTCGGCCACATCCACATCCGAGCAGCAGCTGAAAAGTATGCAGTAAAAATAGCCATAAATAAATCTGCGTAAAAATAAAGCATGTGCCAACAGCCATAAACATAAACAATGCAACTTTCTGCTCCGTTTTCGCAGCTAGTTTTCCTTGTTTTCCATTCTGGGGAAAGGCCGGGCCGGGGCTTTTATAAAGCGGAAACAAAATAAATTTTACATAAACATTTGCCACATAACAAAGGCGAACTTTAATGACTTTTGTCGTTGCAAAATAATTGTGCGTGAATTTTTGTCGCTGCCACCACACAAATCGCTTTTTCGGCAAAGGCAGGACTCGTCTCGCTTTCAATGTCCTGCTGGCATTTAATTTCACGGACTGTCGTCCATTTTATGCTTTGGCAACACTTTTGACTTTTATTTTGAGGCATTCTCGGTCGTTACGCCCCCCTTCCTCCAGCGGCTGTCCTCAGTCCCCAGTCTGGTTGGTGGCCACCCCCTCTGCGGCTCTGCGGCTATTTAGGAAGCTGTCGTGATTGGAAGTTGATACCCTCGGTAGGGCTTAGCAGCCAGCTTTAGGAGGAGCGATCTGGAAACGCTTTAAGGACATCTCTCGCTGTGTCCGCCTGGCAATTATGTGCACACTATGACGAAGACTCGGAATTTAGCCGCTCGACAATGACAGGGACAGGCAGGTGGCAGGTGGCAGGTGGGGTTGGCTCGTATCACTTACAGTCTGGCAAGCAGAACAAAGGCAATTATGGCGTCATTAGAGCCAGATGCAGCAATTGCATAGGCAGGAAGCACTTATCCCATATCGGTAGCAGCCAGAGTGCCAGAGTGGATAAAAGCACAGCAGCAATGGGACAAAAAAGGCGGCACATACCGTAGGTTACAGAGTGGACCTTAAAAAAAAAATAAAAGGTATATAAATCATGGCTCTGGTAAGGCTTAAACTTCTCAGATTGTTAAGAAATTATGCCCTAAAACTATGATTAGTATTCACCAAATATTATTAAACTTTAAGAGCCAAAAAACATCCTTAAACTTTCAACTGAGATTTAAGGATATAAAAACACAGCAGCATTGGGGCAAAGGCGAGATAAATAGCACAGGCAACACATACAGTAGGCTCCAGAGTGGACCTTCAAAAAAATTCTAAGAAGGCTTTAAAGACGTTTTAAGACTTAAAAAACTATAGCTATATAAATCACGTCTTTTACAAGATTAATACTTCTCAGATTGTTAAGAAATTATGCCCTAAAATCCTTAACAAAATTCACCAAAGATTTTTAAACTTTAAGTGCCAAAAATCATACGTAATACTTCAGTAGAGATTAAAGTATATAAAAACCCTGATTTAATAGATTTGTTGGCTTCACAAATTCATTAAAGAAAAAGATTTAAAGGAGAACTTCGGGGTATGCTAAGCTTAAATCTTGATACTAAAAGTTAACTTAAATCTAGATACTAAAGCTAAGCTCCTCATTACAACTACGACTGATACCCCCCAAGTTCACTTTAAAATTCACAGCCAAACTTGCAGCATAATCAGGGAACTTTCATGACTCCATTGACCCAGGAGTTCGACGATGTAAGGTGAGCCAGCTGCTTAGGTTTTAGAGCAAACTCAGACGGCAATCGTAATCCAATCAGAGAGCTGTAAAAATGTAAAATGATCAAAAGGCGCCAGAAGCTGTGGAGTTGCGAGACTTCAATTTACTGCACTCGCTTTTTGGCATGCTATAAATTCGCGGAATTGATATTGAATGCCCTCCGATTTCCATTCATGTTCCGCCTCGCATCGCTGCGCTTTCCAGCGCTCGCTCGTTCGGGCTTTCAATCAATTCAAATGCCAAACGTCTAACAAATTGTATGATTTTCGATTTTCTGGGCCTTCGCCAGGGCATTTTTTGTTATTAATTTGAGCTAGGGCGATTCGCGATTCCACTCGGCATTTCTGCTCCACTGAACCTGGGCCCTGATCTGTTGTGGATCATTAAATGGTTTGGCCGTGTTGAATGCAGCTCCTGCCAGCTCCTCGAGGAGCCAGTCCTTGTTTATTTATGACGCTGGCCCAAGTGCAAGAGCAAAGTAATTTTTCATTATTTAAAATGAAGTGAATTGCAGTCGGTTGTTCCTGCTGGTCGCCACCGCCCTTTCATTTCGTTCTTCATAAATAATTTATTAATTATAAAAGTTTCTGGCACTCGGGGCGCATGCAAATTCCTCCGCCTCCGTCGCCTCCTTTGGCGGCAACAGTTGCAAGTGAAAGTTGGGCCAAATATAGCCCAAAATATTACTTGCAATGTCATTTTTCGACTTGCCAGAAAAACTTTTTATTAGTTGGCAGCTCACTGGACTGTTTGTCCAGCTCCAGCTTCAGCTCCAACTCCATCTTCGGTCGGACTGGGGTATTTTTCATATTTTAATTGACAAAACTTTTGGCAACTGAACTGATGGGTTTTTGCTTAGTTTCTGTTACTTGGCCCTAATCAAACACTGGCACCTAAGAAAGGACTTTGACTGTTCTCTAGCATCAATCAAAGCGCGTTTGCATTTAGAGTTTTCAGTTAATTGAGGGGGAAGTTTCTTCGGAGTCTCTTTAATGTGGAAAAAGGACATAAAAAAGACTTCAGTGCATCCTTGCATAAGTTAAATATTTGCTCACCTTTTTCTTTGGTTTTATATGTTTTTTATTAGTACAACTAGAATTTATGTACTCAAAACAATTTATAAATTTATAAAACATATGGAGATGCTTGGTCATAAAAATGAACCATAAATTCTCTTTAATATTAATGCCAGCAATAATTTCCCCGATCAAATGACTCCCTTCTTATTGCACTTTTTTAGTAGTTGTTTCCTATTTCCTCTTCCCTAAATATATGTTATTGCAAACACAGCGTTCAAGGCTTTAAGTGCCTGGAATTTAATGTCGTCGTCGCCAGGCGACACTGCATTTGTGAGTCATGTTTGATGCATGCGGCAACCAGCGTCACTCAGGCTCAAGGCAAATCCTGCGGCAGTCGCGCACTCAAATTGTCGCAGCATCCTGCCGACACCCAGGACCCCTCTGTGGTGGGTGTGCGTGCGTGTGTGTCTCAAGGTTTATGTCTAAATATGCAAATACTGTGCCTGCAGGGAGAGGAGGGCGGGGCCATGTCTCTGAATGTCTCATAAATTCGTGATTAATGTCGCCAGCTTTGATTTTGTATGCGAAATCAGGTTTTAATGCAGCTGCCACTTAGACGCTGCATTTAGTTGTCTGGATCATGCAGCATTAATGGCTCCTAGATGGAGTCGACTCCACTATGATTGGCTTAGACTCACAGTTGCGTTAATGTGTCGGCCTAACGAAATTAGCATTAAAATTTGCCAGATTCCATGTGTGACTAACTCAATTTTGCCCACGAGCATGGGCTTAGCGAGTTGCCTGAAGCTCTTAGCTGAACAAAGGACATTGATTGCCGACGACAGGCAGGCATCTAATGAGGCGAACACAAAGGCTTTTGGTCAGAGTTACGTTACCTATAGAGGTTACGTCATTAAGCTGCATTAAGTTGAAAGCAGCGGCCGACGGCTCCGTTAATTAGTGGCCGGGCACTGGGGCTAAAAAATAAATAATCACCGCCATAACAGTGACCATAAATATTTATGAGATCGCAGTGGGCACACAGAATCCTTTCAGGTCTCTGGATTCCATTTCAATTTGATTGAAAACAGTGCCGCCAATCGATTAAATTAACTGCTCTATCGAATTACGGATGCGCCGCATGGGCGGCTTTCATTAAATTGCATTTAATAGCCCGGACCGAGTGGCGAGTCAATATTTATTAACGACATAATCAATAATTTGTTCTCCCCTTAATGAGATTAAAGTGCAGGCAGTTTACAGCAAAAAATAATAATAAACTTAATGCATTTAGCTGCGTCACGAAGGAGTCCGCAACGATCCGCAACTTTTTCGCCAGCTATTTTTTCCGTTCTCTTATTTTTTATTTTTTTAGATTCTTTGTTTTGCCCACTCTGAACTTTTCTGCACGATTGCGCCAACTTTCATTTCCTGCAAAACTTTTGAATTTTCAAGTAACCATAAACTGGCTAAGCAAAAAATCGAGTGTGCGCAGGGTGAGTGTGCGTGTGTGTGATACTGCATAATTAAGCCCCGCAGTTTGGTGACATTAAGCGACATTGAAGCGACAAACGCCGCTGGCAAAGAGGCTTTCCAACAATTTCCCTTTTTCCTCTTTCATTTCTTCTTTTTTCTTGTTTTTCCCTGCTCCCTGCCAACTTTTGGCCAATTGTTTTTGTAGTTTTGTTTGTTTGCCGGCTGAAAACTTAAGCCGCCAGCCAGCAAAGTTTGCGCGACTTAATAAATTAATAAGCCCAGCCAAGAAAAATATGAGCCTGTCGCTCAAGGAGAGCAGAGCACCCAAACCGCCATCGGGAGCCGCGGCATCTGGCCCGGCTAATTTGTCGGCTTGCCTTCTGATAACCATCAGAGGATTTGGATTTGGCCGCGCCTGTTGGAGCCTTGTGTTTGCATATAATTAACGCGACTGTCATGCGTGATGCTGCTAAGCGACGAGTGATAGGCCCCGAAAGTATTTAGGGGTTATGGTCTGGAAGTGAATTATCATAAGCTCATTGCGTTTGATGTGTGGCTTATGAGCGAGCCGAGGTGTTTGCCTCAGGGTTTATTATTCTGTCTGCTATTGGGGAGCAGCAAGGGGCATATATAGCCGCTACTGAGAGTATAACTGGGAAAATATAAAATTACAATAAGCGAACAATAAACTATATTGTATAGTAGTATTAGGAAATAACTGTAGAGATTTTTTCCAGACTTTTCTGCTATTAAAGTCACGGTTTTTATTATTAAACAATGATGATAATAAAAAAATAAAGGCTATAAATGGTAAATTATATACAAAATTATATTAAAATAATACAAGCAACACAATCTTTTAATTAGTATTATTAGAGAACTATTAAGCTTTTTTTCCTTTACTTTTTTATTATTAAAGTCACAGTTTTTACTATCAAATAATGATGCTAAATAAAAAATAATAAAAAAAAATATAAGAAACCTGATAACAAGTCGTGGCTCTTACTTAAATTCCCTTTACTCCCAAATACCTTAAATATGGCCTTCCTTCCAAATCATTTAAGATTTAAAGGCGCCCAATGCCAATTTGTTGTGGCTTTTGCTATTGAAAAAAGGGGAGTCTGAGTCCCTGACTGACTGAATGAGCGACTGCTAACTGGGAAAAGACTAAGAGCGAATGCCATGGCATTCAGACGCTGATTTGACTGCGGCTTGTGGCCAAGAAAATGCCGGGAAAAGCTTGGAAAAGCTCAGCCACAGTTGCGGTTCCGAGGTCAATCGCTGCAATTACTTTCAAGGAATTCGGTTGAGTCGATAATGCGAGCCAAGTTAATTTTTGGCCAGTCAATCATGGCAGCCCGAACAGGATTAGTTGTGTTCAAAAACCGCCAGGTTGATACACAACTTTACAATTTAAGAGGGTAAATATATTTAAAATGTATTAAATAAAATTCCAGGAGCAGGAGCCGGCAGCAACAAATGTGTCAAAACTTTTGGCAGCGTGTAAAATTTATGGCTAACGATTTGCGACCGCTTCCGAAACTATGTACGAAATGTTGACAAACCAAATGAGTAAAATGAGTAAAAATCTGCAAAGTTTTCTCCTCGAGGGCCACCCCCGCCCACACTGCCTATAAATAAATAATTCCCGACATGGGTAACACATTTCCCTGGCAGCTGCCAGCCGAGAGCGGCAACAAAAAAAAAGCAGGAAAAAGCCTCAGCATTCTGTCTTCTGGCCAAGTTCGAACATGGCCGCAATTGTTTGCACGTTACGTGGTCATGTAGCCGGGTCAATAATTGGTTTTTTCGATAGCAAACAAGTTGATTGTGATTGCCAAATGATTACACGAATCACACGGGCCGGCACTGGTTCTCTGGCCCGGCTCCTGGGCTCTGGCCGTTCGCCAGAACCTGGCCTGGCCGAAACCGCACTCGAAAATTGGCCAGCTTGATGCCGAAGGAAATCTTAATCTACTCTCTAGAGCCTGCAAATGGCTGTTTGTATAATTATGTTTGTGGCCTCTACCTTTTTTGGCCAATATTAAAATTTTGATAAATGCTTCGGACTCTTTTTGCGTTACCCATACGCCCTGTGGACCGCAATCGTCCTGGACAAATTATTTGTTTACCTTTGTTCGGGGCCTGGCAATAAAAGTTATTGCAAAATCAGTAGTTCCAAATGACAGAACTTTATAGCAACTACTTTTCAATCATTGTCGAGCTGTTTCTCAGCTTCTGGCTGGAGTGACATAAAAGGCGAATAAATGTATATGAGATAAGTTGGTAGGGTTAACTGCATCCTCTCCTGGCTCCGATAACTTAAAAAAGAGCTACGTTTCGTTCCATTTCGATTCGGTTTTATTTCGTAGCTCTGAAAATGGTTAAGGCTCTGGCTTTGCAACACAATTTGGCCGACTTCTTTACGAGCCCGAGCGCAACTTGAGCGACTTTAAACGACATCAATAAAACCTGCAGGCATTCAATAAAAATTTCTAGGCCGTAGCACATTTCGACGCTCGTTTCCTGCCACTTGGCATTCAAAACTGAGAAATAAAATAAAAAGAAGCAAGGAAGTTAACTTCAGAAAGCCAAAGTTTACATACCTTGCAGGTTGCTAATTAAGAAAGGGCATAACTAAGCCAAAATCGCATATATTTCAAATTGGATAGCTTATCTGGCCAACATTTTTTATCTGATAATTTTTTTTTTAATTTGATTCTAAATAATTATAATTTTAATCCAAATTTAGAAAAGATATGGCTTTTGGCTATCACTTTTTTATTGGCTATAAGAAGCTGTCAAAAAATCATCAAATTTGCGCATTTTTGGAAAATATGATCTCTTTTTTGGACAAACAGAAAAGCCGAAGTAAGCCGAAGTTTGTATACCTTTACAGTCTGTCATTAATTTAAGTACATATTAATTAATGACCTATGTCTTGTATATACTACAATATCCTTTAAGTTAAGCCCTTGAAGCGTCATATGTGTCTACTTCGTGAGGCATTTCTCCACCCGGTAGACATTCCCAAAGTGGATTACGCCCTCGCCCTTAGCACTCTCCCAGTGACGGCGCCAAAAAGGTGTCAAAGTGCGTGTGGTTGGGTGACACTTTCATTTGGAGCTCGTGTCTTTGGGGTTTTATTGCGATGCCCGAAATCGGAGCAGAGTCATAAATAGAGCGCCAGCGACTGTGGCCACACATCTTTGTCAAAGGCTCATTATGCAAATTGTGCACCGACCACGCGCCAAGCTAATTTGTCACTGTCTTCAGTTGTCAAGCGGCACACTTTCCCACCGACCAACCGACCAAACCAAACCACCTTTGACGGGCCAGCGGCGGATGAATCGCACGGAGGTGGCTGCCAGGACATCTCCATCCGCCAACCGCCCAGGGCCCAGAGGCACTTACTCGACCGGTGGCTGCTGCTTTCAGCTCTATCACTTTCATTTCCTCGGCCATAAATTAGCAACACGATGCGCCCAATGGCGCTGGAGCGACTGCCATCCACACCCTCGCAGGGCGATGGCTCCGGCTATGGCTGTGGCTCCGGGCGAAAAGGTAGCTCCATATTTCCTAACCACCTCCAACTGGCTTACGGACTAACTGGCTGACTGACTGACTGACTGACTGAGTGAGTGACTGACTGACACACTGGGCAAAATATTATTCCGTTTTGTCCGGCTGCTGGATGCGTGCGGAATTTATGATTACTTCCGGGTATAATGAAGCAGCAGGCCACGTGCGAGCAACTCATCCCTTCCGATTCCTATTCCAATTCCTAGCCCTGTCCCCGCCAGACGCGTCTAAACAACTAATAGCTGCGAGTCCTCTCAGGATCCTGCACTCCACTTCGTTTTCTGGGGTCGCGATGAAAAACTGCAGCTGCACCGGCTTCTCAAGTGGCCCTGGGCCATGCACTCTCCACTTCACTCGAGTCTGCTCCCGGACAGACTCAGTCTCAGGCCCAGACCCAGACCCTTCTCTGCTTTTCCCACTTTTCTCGCTTTTCCTTCTGGCTGCCGCTGCCGCTGACAGCGGAGACAATTTTCAATTAAATAAATGGCTCGTTTTTTACGCCAGACGCACAATGGGACCAAACACTTCAAACTGCGCCTTAATTGGGCAACCACAATGGAGATTAAGTGCGACGCCATACATATTTTATGACTTTGGGCAACTATTTGTATGGGAAACCCTTTTATTTTTTACCAAAAAGGAATTTAGATTGAATAGAAACTAATTCGGTTTGGATGGGAATTTATTTATCCCTCCTTTCAGTCCCATGGTTCTTGTGGGGAGTAAAAGTTATCATTATGAAACAATTTTGCAGCTGGAATGTTTGTGAATTTAGTTGAGAGACTCAATTAAAAGTGGGCTCGGGCTCGGGCTCTGGCTAGGGTTTAATTGGGTCTCGGCTCGGCTTAAGGTCATGCTCTGCCGAATACAAATAATTAAAGTGCAGCGCCTCTTAACACAGAATTATGGCATAAGAAAACCCATTGCTCACCGTCACTCCCACACACCCAACACCCACCCAGTCAGCCACACACAGATGCTGCTCAACACAGAGAGAGATTGCCAACGGGAACTTACATGAGTTGGCCATTTACCGGGCCAGTCATAAGCCGCATAATCTATGAAATCGAGTCCAGAGAGGAGTGGGAGGAGCGGAAGGAGCGGAGCTGACCGGAGGCAGCAGGAAGCTTAAACCTGGGCGAACGCTCCTGGCAGCTAAGTTAAAATTATTGTACATCGGCTTAAGCCCTTCGCCGGGCCAGGGCCAGGGCCGGCTCAGTTTAATTGGGGATGGAAGTGGCATGGCTGTGGCCGGGGGATGAAATGCTTTTAGCGCGCTCCATTAAAGCCCGGACTGCATATGCCCAGATTGCGACTGAGATAATGATATATGGACAGCAGCATGCTGGCCCGACTAATGAGCCAAAATGAATTGTTGCCACATCAAAAATCAACGCAATTTGGCCCGGCATTATGTAAAGACCAGAACGTGGCCTTCTCAAAGGCAAGGCAATGGCGAAGAAGGCCAAGAAGACGAAGCCGAACGGCAAAGTTAATTTCATTAAGGAAATGAAAAAGTCATATATCATTTTTGCCAACGTCTAACATGTCCATTACAAAGGCAAACGCCCGGACATCCAGCCACCTCCTTCACGAATTCGGGCTGCTCTGTGGGTGTGGGGAAAAGAAATGGCCAAGAAGGAAATGCAGTGCCCGAAAGTTAAATTAAAGTGTTGAAAATAGCCAAAAGCCGAGTGTAATAAATGTTCCATGCCGTTGCCTTTGACGTTTTGGCCCAAAATTAAAATGCATAATTCAATGCTCCGAACTTTCGGGGTTGGCTTAGCTTAGCCGGGCATTAGCGCCCATTTACATGTGAGTTTAGGCGAAGAAAGAAATCAAGCGCCCCTGACTCCGGCAGATAGCTAAAAGTGTTTCACGTTTCACGGACCATTAAACCCCGAGTTCGTCGAGTCATTTTGAGCGACTTATCGGCTCGTAGCCTGCCTGCATTGTGCCGCCTGATTGATTTCTTTATGCGTAGCCATGGCCCCTCGGAATGGGGAACTCGCCGCCGCTGCTGCTGACAGCTTCTGGGGGCTGGAATTTTTTAATAAGGCTCAAAAGGAATTTTTATAGGGGTCTATGGGTGGGTATTTTAAAGAGAAGAAGAGTAGGAGGCAGAAACATAAGCGGAATAATGCGAAATAAATAAATCCACACGTCCCGAGCAATTATATAGAGAAAGAGCAGATATTTCGCATTCAGCTTGCCTCAAATTTTTGAGTTATGAGCCATCGAAGATTGCCACCAAGCTAGCTGGTCCCACTCCCCAAGGATTCTCCTCCTTCTCTCGGACTATTCGGCATTTCCTGCATTTATTCAGCGTAATTAACAAAATTCCCAGGTGTATACGGGTCTCGTCTCGGCTCGGGTTCAGCTTCACTCTTGGTTTCGGATTCCTGTCGGAGTTTTCGGGGCATTTAAAATTCAGGCTGCGTAAATCTTTTATTGGCACGAAATGCCTAGGCAAAAGGTCCGCCAAAACAGAGTTGCATAATAAATTATCGATGCGCCGCTAGGAATTTTAAGTGGCGTCCCCTGCCCGGGCGCTAATCAGTGGCCAGAGATGAGTCCTCCAAAGCGAAAAGTCAGCTTAAGGCTCTGACTCCCTCAGACATTTCACTTGTCGCAACCCCACTTGTCGCTTGTCAATACCCGCAGACAAATAAATTCTGCTTATCGCCCCCGACAAACCCCGACAAACCCTTTCTGCACTTTCTTTTATGCCGCCCGTTTTACGGCACTCCTTACAAAGTGCACTTGGCGGCTCTTTTGTCCGCCCAAGGAGTACCCTCTCCTGCTATCCTGCCAGCTCCTTTTGATGTCTTCCCTGGTGCTGGTCACAGTTTACGAGGAGAAGAACCCGGGTAAAGATAAAACTTGTGCGCACCTTGACAGCCCTTACCCTGAGTTTTCCTTTTTTTTATTTGTTGTTTCCCCCCGGTGTCGCAGCAGTTTATTGTTTTTATTGTTTGATAATTATCGCCCGGAATGCGAAATGCCCGGGCTTCTGGTCAACGAAAAGCTATAAAAAAAATTAAAATAAAAGAGGAACTGAGCACAAAGGACCTTCAGCATCAGCGTCAACACCTAAGTGTGCCTTTAATCTCCCTGAACTCTCATGAAATCTCAGCCAGCAGAAACAAATACCCTCGAAATCGTGCTACACTTCTACGGGATCCAATTTGTCCTGTCTTCTTTTTTGGGGGCTGACAGTTAATGAATGTGTCGCCATGCCAATCGCCCCTGGAGTGGCATGGGGGCGACGGCACATGTGGCCCTCGTCGAGTGGGAAAACTCCGCTTTTGATCTACAATTCCCGTGGGAACGGCGCTCTCGCATGCAAATTCATTAGGTTAAACATGTGTACGGGCCTCTGTCTCATTGGATACATATTTAAATGCCGGCAAAGTTGGCATTTCTTTAATTCTTGTAGCGACGATACACTTTCGGTTGATTGATAGCTGGATATTGTAATGAATATTTGATTTCAGTCTGCAGGTACAAGGCTCTCTAACCCAGATAGTTGACACAAATGTCAGAAATTTGCCACAACATGTGCCAGGCAGGCAGTGTCGCTCTGCCATTGACATCGCCTCCACATAAGTGACATAATTAGCCACAAAAGGCGCAAGGACAACGCCCCAATCTTGAGTTATTTCGGCACAGAGATACAGGTTCGTAAGACAGCTTTCAATTTGTGCAAATGCACTCAAGTTGCTGGCGCAAGAAAGGCAGCTTGGAAGGAGCTGGATCTCGACAGACGACAGGCAGCCAGTGTATTGTCGTATAAGCCTTATTGACTAGCTCCGTCTGGAGTCTGTCTGGAGGATTGGCTTCTTATTAGGCAGCCAGGCTGATGCCAGACAAATATTGTCCTTACTCGGCCTTAATTATTCACGAGTTCACAACGGGGGGCGGGCCACTAATCAGGCCATTTGGATTTCAATTTGATTGAGTGCCCAGATACTCGAAGGATATTCAAACTGGCATTATGTCCCTAACTAATTTATTGATATGTCGCATTTAATAATGGCAATTAAAGCCATCTGAATCTGAATCCGAGTCCCCGGCTAATGAGTTCTCCCAGCACGTGCACGAGGTGCCATAACATTTTTTCCTTTGAGCCAGGCTCCAATTAGCTGCAGTCGCAGTTGCAATCCCTGCGGCGCTTACGTGACGCCAGGACTTGTGCCAGGATTTGGCTCGGCGCAAGTCGAAGTGCTTATGCCCGCTAATTTTCATAGTGCAGATAACGCCGCGGCTTACATAATGTCCTGGCAAATTAGTTGGCGCTTGAGAAATCCGATTCAAAAGCTACCCACAAAGAGCTAATCCAATCTATTGCTCGTAATTACGAGAGAAAGAGGGAGTAATGAAAACGGAAGCTTGGGGAACAAAAAAATGCAGCCAATTTGGCACAATCATATCGCTCCGGCTTTTGTTAATATTTATTATTTATGGCGACAATTTGCCAAACGCTCGACCATGCCATAGCATGGCGATAGCAATCGGTGGAACGGTGGCAACTTTGTGCCACGATCGCTGCAACGGTGCTGCAAAAACTTTCCCGGAAAAACTTTGCTTTAAACAATTTCACGCCCGCGGATGGCGGCCATAAAAGCGCAGAGCCAGGGCCAACTTAAAGAATTCCTTTTCGCCAGCCGACATCCAACATTAAGTGCAGCCGGGGCTGGGATAGTGCATAAAAGGCAATAAAATGCAATTATCTCAAACGGCATAACTGTCCCGTTTTTGGCAACGCTTGCCGGCCCCATAAATTGTCAAAGCGCCTTGCCAACAGCAAGGGAAAAATAGGGGAAAACTCCATAGAGGGTAAACGGGAGGCGAAAAAACAGCGAGATTGCAACTCGACTTTGATCTAATTTGTCTGGCAGCGAATGCAGCTTAAAGCGAGCCAGCCCCGACGACTCTCTTGCTGCCACATTTTCCTGGCAAATCGCATATTAAAGCTCCTCCTTACGCCCCTTTCGGCCATGTTTGCAAATGAGCACGCCGCCATTTTCCATTGCACGTTGCACACTTTATTAGTTTTCATACGCGCTACGTTCGCTGCTGTCGGCAAAGGTACAAAAGTTTTTCCGACCCGCCCCGCCCCGCTCCGCTCCGCGCTTTTCCCGCCCACTTTTCCAACCGCCACCCCCCTGGGCGTACAGCGACCGTGTCAACCATGCGCAAGTCAAATGCAAAACATGTAACTTTGGGCCCATGAAACTTTTGCAACAAAAGATGCAAATTCGCCTCCCCGCCGAACGTGAGTTTCCCGATGGAAAATGCACTCCATGGCAGAGCTGTTTAACGGTTTAATTTTGCATGCAAATAATTAGTGCAGCGCTCTGAATAGCGCTCGCCAAATAGGGGGTGGCTTTAAGGGTGCAATTGAAAACTTTTCCTATAGCCGTAAAGCGAGGGTATTGGATCGGTTATAGGTGCCCAAAAAACGTGCAATTAATTTTGGGCCGGCCTTTTCTGTTAGGAATTCGCTTGGAAATCAGGCTTACATAGTTTATAGACTCGAAAACGTTTAAATTTTAAAAGAGGTTAATATTCCTTACTTAATTTATGTCATGTATTATCTATTTATGAAGGATAATATTATTTAATGGTTGTACTTAATCATTAATTACTAATAATGCTTTCTAAAAAATAGTAAGTTTGTAAATATATAAAAAAAAGTATCGTCGCTTGGGCCAACTCGTTCGAACTTAACTCTCTCGTCATTTACCAACTCTGGCGTGTTTTCCTTCTCGTCGTTTGTGCTCGTCGTCTTGATCGTCGTAATTACTAGTAATTCTTACTCGTTTTTTTCCTCGGGTTCCATACTCGTTTTATTAACTCGTTTTCCCTTACCCTTTCTGTACTCGTCGCTCTGCTCGCTCGTTAATTCTTGTCTAGTTTTTTCTTGGGGAAATGTGTCTTAATCGTTGGACTTACCCGTCATTCTTACTCGTTTTCTTTACACTTTTTTTTTAACTCGTTTTCTTTATTCGGTTTCTTCATCGATTTATTTACTCGTTTTCTTTACATGCTGTCTTTACTCGTTTTCCTGCTCGCTCGTTGGTTGTTGTCTAAGTAAATTCTTTGGTAAGTTGGCTTTATTTTTTACTCAACAAAAACTTTCCCCTTTCCTTACTCCAAAAGAAATAATTTAACAGCGAGTAAAAAAGGTATTTAACCATTTCGTGTTCAAATTATGACGAAAGACTAGACCTTAAAATATATAACTAACACCCAATAGCAATAGCAATTTCCTTGTTAAAACATAATTCTTTCATTGGCAACTCAAAGAGGTCTCTTAGGTCTCTGGCCTAGACAGCACAAAACATTGCGCATACGCAGTGTTACACGGAAACCATCTGACTGCACGCAATAATGAAACGTATGAGTTGGTTGAGCAAATAACAAAAAAAAAACAGAAAAATAACCCTGGCTAACCCTGTGAACTTTCTGGGCCATTTAGCAGCTGCTAACACTCATACCCCCTCCTCAAATAATCAAAGGAAGTTGTTTATTGAAGCGCTTGGGGGGTCTAAAGGAAATGCCCAACTAGCGGCGTGTAATGTTAGTTTTATGAGCACGTGTTGCCATTTTTATGGCTCACCCCAAATCCGCCGGCTGGCCAAATGAACGATGTGGGAGGGGAGTTTCGGTTGTAGAGACGAGGAAAAGCCACAACAAAGTCCAAGAACAACGGCTGATTCAATTAGAAGGCAGCTCGGCAGCTGCAGAATTTAAATATTTTCAGCACAGAGCATAGGGCAACCGCAGACGCAGCAGCCATAAGGAAATTCTTTAATATTTTGATTAGAAGTGCTTGCGGTTAGCCGCTAAACGCAGTCGAGTTGCCTTTGCTCCTCGCTCTTTGCTCCTTTCAACCTTCTAGTTTTTCCTTTCTCTTATTTTTTGTTCTATTTGTATTTCTGCATTGCAAAATGATTTTATTTGACAGGCATTGTGCGGTGTGGCCGCAGGATGCTGCAAGGGGATAAGGGACGGAAGGCAGCTACCCCAAATGTATGCAGCATTTTGCGAGTGCAAACTGCCAGCGAAGAAGGGGTTAAAATATAGTTTCGTGTTTGAGTGTGTGCGAGGGCAGCTGACTGGGGAAAAAACGGAAACGTCTGTGCCACATCCGTTTCCGCCTTGATGGTTATAACTTCTTTTTCCGGCGCTGGCCAATCAAGGTTTCTGTGGCCAGGATCACACACAACCAGCAGCAGCAGCAGCCGCATCAGAACATAACCAGAACCAGCTGTTGCAGCTGTCCCAGAGCTTTTTCCCTGAAAAACTCCCCATCCCTCCGCCTCTGTCACATTTGTTATTTCGGTGCGTTTGGCCCGTAAACTTCCTTCTGACAGCTGCACTTGTTGTCCAGCAAGTCGGGCTTAGCCCCTGAGACTGGAGCTGGAGCCCCGTCCCGGTGTCGAAAACAATAACAGCACAGAGGTGGTAACAAAGCTTGTGGAAAAGGAGTAAACAAGCGACCGGCTGGCCGAAGATCGAATGTCCTAAGACTCTGCGAGATGGCCGGGCATTAGGCGATTGATGTGGGCCATATGCTGACAGGCTTAAACCGGGATTCGGGACAACAAATTGGATGGGTAGAGCAGCAGAGAAACCAGAGGCACTGTCTACCATTTATAGCTTGGTAATTTTTAGGCTGAATATGATATAATTAAATAAACTAAGCTCTGAAAAGACTGCAACACATTTTAAACTTCCTTTAAACCAAGTTTCCTAATAAAGCTAACCCTCTCATCTTATTTTTAAGGTATATCTGGCACTAATATTGTTGATAACTCACTTCTCTATGCCGTAAACAGCAGTCTTAAAATAAACTGTCATCGAGGGAGCTCCGAGTTTCGACAGCAGTGCCGGTCAGGCACTCAATTTATTTGGGGGACAGTGAAAATAAATTTCGGCACTTGCTTTTAAATGCCGGCAAACAATCAGCATTCAGTTGTGATGGCGTCTGTTTGATCTATCCATTTGCATTTGCATACGCAGGCCTCACACCTTCTTATGTGTGCGCACAACAAATACATATACATACATGGACGGTGAATGGGCGTGGCCGGGGCCAATTCATAACAATTGCGTTTCATGTGCCGGGAACTTGACACTCAAGTGCGGCATGCCAACATATTTGCACTTGAATTGCCGGGGAGCGAGTGGCAACTGCAGCAGCAGTTTATATGGAAATTTTTATGCTCACGTATATTTGCATGGACTGGAAAGGCTCTGGGAAAAAATGAAGGAAAAAGGATACAAGAGTCGGAGAGTTCGCATTTCGGGGCCAAAAGGCTGAGCACATTGTTGGGAAATTGCATTGGAGTGAAGGAAGGCGGGGAGCGGGGGCCCTCTGATGGCAATCAATTTGCCGGATGCCGAAAGTAATTCGCTTGCAGTCGGAAAATTCAGAATTACAGTTTGACGGGCACCGAAACTGTTCTTAAAGCCACCACAAACTGGGTTAAGTTTTAAGGCCAGTTCTGGCCTTTTCTTTTGAGGTCCCTGGTGGGGAAAATTGCATCCGGCCCTTATCTCGCCCATAAGCGTAGCGAATTGCCGGCGAATGGCGAATGGCAAATGGCGAATACCGAATGGCAAACGGCAATCGCGTCAAAGTTGCATATTAGCATTTCAAACGAGCGCCAGTTAGCCGAAAAATTGCAGCCAATGGTCGCCAAGAAAAGTGCGCCAAATTGGAAGGTGTAAAGGTGCAAAAAGACGCCACAAAAAAATTTTAAATTCCCCTTACCCGAAAGAAGCCACAAAAGAAAGCCACTTAAATGCAGATTACAATAAAAGCTGCACAGGTGAAAAAATGGGGTTTTAAAGGAGCTTTCATTTAATGATTCATATTTTTTGTTTTCTTTCAAATTCAGTTGCTTAAAATTTAACAAATACTTTGTAGATATTAAATTCTTAATTTAAAGTACTTAAAAACCAATTATTTGTACAATATTAAATGTTAAAAAAATAAGATAGTAATATTTAATTTTTACATTTATTCTTACCTTTTTAAGAATACTTTATACTTATATTCTGTCCCACTTGCATTATTTTCCACGATTAACTTCACCCAAAAACCACTTATGCAATTTTTTAATTCATTAAAAACTTTATAAACTTAATTTAAACAAACTAAAGTAAATAAATTCATTTAAAGATCAATTTCCCCTGCATATTTGTTTTGTTTCTCTCCGTGTGAGTTTCCCTTTTTGCACCTGACGGCTTTGGCTTTCGCATTTACCATTCTTGGCATTGGCTGTGTGTTTTTGTATAGTTTCTGCTGGCACACACCATTGTCTTTGCATCTGCCACCTCGTTCGTTTTTTGGAGTGTGTGGCCTACAAATCAAATCGTCAGGCGAGGCTTCACCTTCAGCAGGTCCTTTAATGGCCGCCACATGCGAGGTCTCTAAAATAATTCCCTAATGCTTGTCACAGCCATTACCAGCAGCTAACAGCCGGCAGGAGGCAGTCGGGAGCCAGGACCTCAGCCATCAGGAGCAGGAGTCGCTCCAGCATGCAAATTGCAAATGTCGGCGAGCAGGTGAATCACTCAAGCGGCTCACGTAGCCCAGGTAGACGGTGTCTGCAGGCACAGGAGGACCCGGTAAGGTCCTGGCAATGGCGCTGTGTGTGTGTATGACGGTGATGGAAGCGGTGGCAGAGTACAAAACAAAAACGCTGAAAACGTCACAGAACGATTCCCGCTGCCAGCACGCATGACGAGCAGCTTTCGCACTCTTGGATGCTGACTGCATCTCCTCACCTTTGCAGGAAAAAGGAACAAAAAGTAAAATAGGAAACAGGTAACATTCCCCTTCCAGATAAAAAACAGGAAACCTTTAATCCAGAACTGTTGCTTTAATTTGTGGACTTTGTATGAACTTTTGGTTTTTAGGAGATTTTTATCTCTTATATATGGGGGAAAATATTAAAATTATCTAAAAAATAATCCTTTTTAACCGAGATGAACTGATAAACTTCCAGGAAAAGTTTGTAATATTTTCTGTGTAAATTTTAGGTTTGAATGCTTAAACTTTAAAGCAATTTCCGCTAGCCCAAACTTTATTAAAATATTCATAATTGATAGCACGCCAAAATGAGAGTTTAAAGCATTCCGCCATTGCTCTATATTCCTGGTTTCTGTGTTCCCTTTTGTTTGGATTTTTTCCGAGCTCGTTTTGATGGGATTCCCCTTTGCCTGTCCGGTGCAAGGCGTGAAGCCGTTTAATAAATTGCCCTCAATTGTTTCCTCTCTTTCGGTTACGTGCATCAGTGCGCCGCATCCACGAGCCACCCGTGAAACACCCACGAAACCACCGAGCCACCACCCGCCGCGACTCACTGGATTTTCGGCAAATTATTTCCGCTTATTGTAAATGATTTGCGCGGCAGCTTTAAGCCAAAGCTTGTTTACTTGCGCTGCTTGAATATTTCGAACGCCTTTGATTGCGAGTAGCTGCAATCTCGGTAATTTTATTTGCGCTTTAAGCAAATTTCGGCAAGCCAAAAGTTGCCTCAAAGTTATTTCATTAGCTGCAGCCGAGGAAGAGCACACCATGCCCCGTGGTCGGGGGGTGGCGACTCCTTAAGAAAAGGTTTTTATTAAACTTCAATGCTTGTTAGTTGCTGGTTGTTGGCAAGTTTTTTTTTTTTTTTTGCCTTGTTGATATTGTTTCTTGCACCTTTTGCTGTGAAATCAGAGCGTAAGCCATTTGGAGGGCAACTTTTTTAATTTCCTCGCCGTTGTCTCTGTGCTTCAGTTGGAAGGTCTCCAGCCAACGCTGCCAACGCTGCGTATACTTAGTGCGACGTATACGTAATGCGGCTGTCAGCGATGAGGACAAATGTCAGGCCAAGCGACCGACTAGTGTCCCTGACAGCTTTATGTGCATTTGCCAAAGCGCAATTCCCCTTCAACGGAGAGAAGAAAAAGCGAATAGCCGAAATAACTTTTAATTAAGACATTTGCAGGTCCAGAGAACAGACATATTAATTTTCAACTGCGAATGAAGATGGCTAGATGGACAGCGGCAACATGCAGCATCAGCCGCAGCAACATCCTTCAGCAGCAGGAGCAACAATGAGGACAAAACTATATGCAAAGTGTGCGAAACTTGCAAAACAAATTGAAACTCAAATAAATGTCCATGTCGGTGCCAGAGACGGAGACGGAGACGAAGACTCTGACAAGTGCAGCCAAGAGTGATGGGGCAGCCTTGCTAATTGTTAGTTCTAAATATTGAAAATGGCTCAGATAAAGTTGTCTTACCTTTTAGCAGTCGAACGGAGACAAGAAAAACAAAGGAGCCGGAGCCGGAGCAGGAATGAAAAAATGAAACTCCAAACTGACAGCAATTGGAATTGCCTAAGAGTAAACTTTCGAGTTAATTGATTTTTGTTTGATTTCATTTTGAATAAATAAAAGTGTGTACAAAATATATTAAGAACAATTATGCTGCCGCACGCAGGCTGAATACAATATTTCCAATTAGGAACATATTTTCAAATACAAAAGACTAAAATACAAAGGGTTACGAAAACAAACCGAAACGGGCTTAAAAGTAATATTTCGATAAATTGATTTCGGCTTGAATTTACGTTGTGTAAATAAATAAATAAAAGTGTAAATAACATAGATTAAGTACACTTATACTGTCTTGTTCTAGGTATAGGAACTAGAAAGGAACTATGCCTTAAATGCAACAGATTTTGATATACAGTGGTGGCCACGAGTTTAGCACACTATGCCTGACCCAACTTTATTTACATTTTTCTCCGTTCCCTGAAATTTTAGAATACTCAGCTTTTTGGTGGATGTTAACCACATAATTGAGAATATGTACCATTAATTTCGTCGTCCTTGCTTTACCCGTTTTTGTGTAAGGACCCGTTGCATGAAAGCACCTCTCATTTTGGCTGGACACGAATTTAGCACAGTTTAGCACATTGATAAATATTTTTGTGATTTCTTAAAATACTTCGAGTTTTCTGATGCAAAGCACTAAATTTACCACTAATGGAAGCAAAAAATTGTATTTACTTTATCTAAGAGGTCCTGGTGCTCTTAAGGACGATATAAGAGTACTATACACAGGCAGGCTCTTAACAACACCCACACATTGAATTTTGAGTTCGAAACTATCAAAAACGCTTTCTTCTCATTCAATCTTATCATTCTGAACGAAATTAAGCAGTAAAAAATATTAAAAGTTGTGAAAAAACAGCTAAAAGACTCAAAAAATTAGGTATGTTTTTGAGGTTATGTCAATTTTTTAAAGTTTAAAATATTAAAAAAAAATATTTGTTTAACTTTTGGTTTAGTATTTTATTGCCGATGAAATTTCCAACAAAATGAGGTATCAGACACCTAAATTGGACAAAAGCTTACTGAAAAACCCACCGGCTTGTAAATCAGTGTGCTCCTGCTGCAGTGCTAGCCATGGCGTGCATACAAATTTCCATAGAACCATCGTTTATTAGCCCCTCAGCAATGTCTTGACTAACAAACACGTGCGTAACTCAGTTAGTCTTTGACCAATTTAGGTGTCTGATACCTCATTTTGTTGGAAATTTCATCGGCAATAAAATACTAAACCAAAAGTTAAACAAATATTTTTTAATATTTTAAACTTTAAAAATTGACATAACCTCAAAACATACCTAATTTTTGAGTCTTTTAGCTGTTTTTCACAACTTTTAATATTTTTACTGCTTAATTTCGTTCAGAATGATAAGATTGAATGAGAAGAAAGCGTTTTGATAGTTTCGAACTCAAAATTCAATGTGGGTGTTGTTAAGAGCCTGCCTGTGTATAGTACTCTTATATCGTCCTTAAGAGCACCAGGACCTCTTAGATAAAGTAAATACAATTTTTGCTTCCATTAGTGGTAAATTTAGTGCTTTGCATCAGAAAACTCGAAGTATTTTAAGAAATCACAAAATATTTATCAATGTGCTAAACTGTGCTAAATTCGTGTCCAGCCAAAATGAGAGGTGCTTTCATGCAACGGGTCCTTACACAAAAACGGATAAAGCAAGGACGACGAAATTAATGGTACATATTCTCAATTATGTGGTTAACATCCACCAAAAAACTGAGTATTCTAAAATTTCAGGGAACGGAGAAAAATGTAAATAAAGTTGGGTCAGGCATAGTGTGCTAAACTCGTGGCCACCACTGTATATAAAATTATATAAAACTCTGCTAGCCGAAAATTCGATCATAGACTTTGTAGCAAAGGCTGCGACGTGGCGCGCCTGTGGCCTCCAGCTCCTCCCTGTTGCGCAGAAACATTTGGTAGTCCATCAGTTTCTTGGAGTCCAGAGGTCCCCAATCGGAATGTGGTTTCAGGGAATTGGCAATCCTGCTCTTCAGGGATCCCTTGGACTGTTTGCAGTTGGCATAAAGGGCCCAGTAGACAAGCTGGCCAAGAATAAAGGCAGTCAGGGCCCAGCCGAAAACTGGAATTAAGGGAAAAGTCCTTTAAGGAGGTTCTGGAATTAAATATTTTGAGATTTTCTTACTTCGATAGGGCAGTGGAAATTCAAGACCGTTGTAGGTGAGCGGTTTCATTGTGAGCAAAGTGTAGACAAGGATGATAATCATGGCCAAGGGAGTGATAATGGACCAGCATATCCTATAATATATAGAAGTCTTGATGTTCAGCATGTACTCCGCATCCTGGCAGAGGCGCTTGGTGCCTTTGGGAAATAAATAACATATTATAATATTTATAAGCAATTTTTTTTAACATTTCCTACCATAGATCCAGCCCACGGCAATCAGCTCAAAAATGGCCGAAACCAAGGAGACAAAGGTCACGCCATGGTAATCCAGCAGTGTGATGATGTGCTCGCCACCGGGAGTGATGTACACCAAGCCCACCAGGAATCCAATCGTAGACAGCCCGACCACAATTATCCAGATCTTGAGATTCACAAACTGATCCTTAATCACAGTCATGATGCAGCTAACCATGCCCACATTGGAGCCAACTCCAAGCATGAAGAGCATGGCAAAGAACAGCAGCGAGAAGAACTGCGGGAAGACGGTAAGCTTGGAGATGGCATCCGGATAGGAGATGAAGGCTAGGCCGGGTCCTGCCTTCACCACGCTGGCAATGTCCTTGGTGTTCGACTCGTGCGCCAGATTGCCCAGGATCCCAAAGATTATCACGCCCGAGAGCAGGGATGTGAAGGTGTCCAGCGTGGTCACGATATTGGCATCTCGGTAGACATTGTGCCCGAAGCGGTTGTACGAGGAGTACATGATGATCACCCCAAAGCAGACGGCCAGCGAGAAGAACACCTGGGTGACGGCATTGTACCACACCATCGGCTCCAGGAGCTTGTGCCACTGCGGCGTGAGGAAGTACATCACGCCGTCGTAGGCACCCGGCAGAGTGAGAGCCCTAATCAGGAGGATAAACATGATGACGTATGGGAACAGGGCCAGGACATAGGCCGCCTTGCCGGAGCTCTTTACTCCCCGGATGATAACTAGGGTCACTGTCAGCCAGGAGATGGCCAGCATCAGGGCCAGACTGCCGCTGGGATAGCCAATTCCCCCTTCCAGCGAGTCTGACTTCTTTTGCACAATGCGTTCCAGGTAGAGCTGAGTGGAGGAACTGATTGTGATGTTCGCCGGCAGGTTAGCTGCACCCTCTCCGGTGGCATTGACACATCCTGGACCCCACTCCTCGCGGCAGTAGCCCCACGGCAATTGCGACGCAAAGGAGTCGAAAAAGTAACGCAGAGTCAAGGCCATCACCGAGACATAGTACGTGGCCAAGACGCCAAGGGCCAGCAATTGAGCATAGCCCACACCTGAAAAATTAAATATTATAATTTAAAATTAACAAATATAAGAATTAAGAAGAGTTTTTATGTAATTTATATAATCTAAATATATTTAATAATTATAAAATATGGGACTCCATAGCTCACCCCTCATCATGGGCGCAAAGTCAAAGACCTGCACGATTCCTCGACTGGAGAACTGGCCCAACAGCATTTCCATATAGTATATAGGCTTGCCCACCAGGAACAGGACGATTAGGTAGGGTATGAGAAAGGCTCCTCCGCCATTTTCCAGAGCCGTGAAGGGAAAACGCCAAACATTTCCCAGGCCAACGCTTAGGGCGATGCAGGACATGAGAAACTCCAGAGAGCTGCCCCAGTTGTCGCGCGGCTTCTGCCCGGGCAACATTTCAGACGATTCCAATGCCATCGGAAGCGGCAATGGCCTGATGAGAGGTTCGATACTCTAAAAATATACATATTTTTAGGGCTAATTTAATCATTTAATTTTTGATTTAATTATTGATTTCCTAACTCAGATCATATGCATGGACTATCTTCTATTTGCATTATATTTACACTAAATATTCAAGCTTTACGCAAATGTAATCAACATATTCTGATTAGATCAGAGCGAAAAATTATTAATTCGGATGATGTTGACATTAAAACAGTGCAAATAAATATATTATAATTAATTTAGCTGGTTCGTTAAATTGGAGTTTATCTAAACCAAAATATATAGGGTTTTTCATGCACTTTATCTTCGGAATATCCGGCTAATTATGTTTAGTACAAATCTTTCATGACATTTAAGGAATGTGGCCCAACACCTTTACCTTTCCAAGCTCTTAAATCGATATTGCATTCAAAGTAAAAATGAAGCGACGTCATAGCGAAAACAACGAGCTCAACGAAGGGTGGCCGGTAACTGAATATTGACACAACCCGGCACAAACCATAAATAAACATTTTCTTTCCATTATCAAAACGATTTGTTTGTAAATTTACTTACACTTACTTAGTTCCGCCTAAGAAAGAGGGTTGCTTAAGAAAACTTAAACTGATTCCATTACAAAAAGAAATCCAATGCCTTTCATGGAATTTAAGAATAACGATTGTAAACAATTTTTTAAAAAAAGGCAATAGTTTCTTCTGATAATGATTGATATAAAAGTTGTCAGCGAAATAATAAGCGAATCCAATGGAGTTGTGAGAAATATAGAAAAAATAGCTACGCTAGCACTCACCCCGCCGGTCTCCGGTTTCGAGGGCTCTTCGCCTGCTGGGATCTCCACTTTCAAATCTTTCATCGTAATGCGTTGCTGGCGAAGAAATAGAAGCGACGACAAAAATTAGAGACGGCGAGTGGCAAACATTCTCAGACGCCTCTCGAGTTCCAATTCAAATTGGCGTCGTAAACTGAAGAGAAGTGCATGCTAACATGCCACGAGCCAAAATGATTTGTAGTGGGAATACAGGGGAACCTCTCTAAAGGGGACTAAAGTCAGAAAATGTCAAGAAAACTAAAAAAAAAAAAACGTATTATAGATACTATTAAAAAAGAATTTTTTAACATTTAAGAATTACAGAATTATTTTTATTACCAACTAATACTAAATAGATTTTATTACCAACCATTACTTGGCTAATGCAATTAAAACCTATATATTCTTTACGACTTTCCCTTTTTTATTCGGGTAAATTCCTTAATGGAAAGAATGACTAATATCTAACTTTTTTGGGGCTGCACTCATATATCACGACCTAGCCAATTCCGACTGTACTGCGATAAATTGCAGGCTGATGCAATCGCTTATAACGATTTCTGCACGCGACTCTTTTCATATATATTTTTATCCAACGGCCACAATTGAGGGGGCCAAGACACTGACCTCTCCTACATTTCTTAATATTGCTCGCGATTAATACCTTTTAAGTATTTTTTGACCTGGATGAGATAGACGTGTTTTTGCAGAATGTTTACGACCGGCACCATGGGCACAAAGGCACTCAGATTTAATCTCGTGAACACACAAACACTTTAAAATAAAACAATTAAAATCGGCAAACGTTTTTCACTTTTGTGCGAATTTTAAGCAAATAGAATCACAGAGAGTAGGCGATCGGGTACCGTTCCTTTCACATTTCCCTTTGGATCAGTGTTTATCTGGGCTTTTTTGTTTGCTTCTTTTTTTCCCTTTTTATGCAGCTATCCGCTGCGTTTGCTTGGACAAATGCGATTGCAGTGAATCGGGGAACGCCGAGCGCCCTTTATATAGAACATTCTCACTCAAAAAACTCAGAAAAACCCGCGGTTCACTCAATACAGAGAAAGAGAGAGAGTTCAATCAGACAGGCAATTTAGCTGATTGATGGACGAAGCGGATTTGGGCGGTCGCCACGCTTTGATTATTAATTAAAATTAATATTTGGCAATGTTTGTTCTGAAGGGAATATTGAAAGCTGGAAATCTACCTACGGGCAAGGTTCAGGGACTTTTTTTCAATTGGAAAATATTTATAGAAAATAAAATACCTATTTTGGATAATAAATATTTTGAATTTTGCATTATTTATGGATTTTGATTGACATATTAGTTGGTCTTGTTTAAGTTATATAAATAAATAATGTGGGCTGCTTTTAGGCTGATCGCTTTAAGTTGGAAACTAAGAATTGTTATCATTTATTCTTTTGTTATTATTATAGGAAGATTTCTTATAAAAACAGTTTAAGAAAGCTTATGAAAATTGTATATTATATGTATTTGTATAGTATTTTTATTTATTAATAGTTTTTAATCCCCTTGTTCTCTTTAAATATCATTAAAACAAAAATATCTAGCCCACTTTTCGGCCTTATTGTGACACACGAACCCCCTACAATAAGCTCATTGCTACAAGAGCACTTACCTACCAAAGCTGACTTACACAACACCTCTTTCTTGTTTATCACACTTTATAGCAGTGATCTTTTTGTCGATCACCTAATCTAACCGCAATTCAAACTTTTCAATGACTTAGCTTCTAACCTAATCGCAATTAATTTATTTACTCCCCCACAGACACTTGAATTGTGTTATTCCAGACCTTATCAAACGAATATCACCTTTTATTTATGCGCATCCGTTGCTGTGTACTTTCCTCAGGTTAAATATAAGCCAAGCTGAAAGATTTATGGAGATAAGGGGAGTTTGCTAGCGCTTATCGAAAATCCCAGTCGCAATGATAACCTTGCAAACAATAACGGACTTTTCGCTTTCCAAATTGGCACGACTATCTGCAGCGTCTATCGCAAATGGAAGCCAGTATATAAAGGAATATTGCAAGTAATAACCATAACTCGTGTTCATGAGGTTTATTGTGGTATTATAAAACCATAATATAGCTATTGCCAATATGAAATGAGGTGGGTTCTATGCAACATCTTAATCTAATGTCATATTTCCAGAGAATAACCTTTGTTTTACTTTTTAATTATTCTCTTTGAAATGCCAAGAAAGTGATATAGTCCGGTTTTACTTTCCAAAATGTCTTAATATCTTAGAATTTGCATAGAAACCTCGCTTCTGCTTCGTTTTCTCTCTCTGCATCTAATGAGACTAGGAGTTGGTTGAGTCAATGACCCGAAACCGCTGTGACACCACTCAGCGGTTGTGATAACCGCATCGACCGACTGGGCCTAACCACTATTTTTTACATAATTCGCCGGGCTTTTATTTGATGCCACACACACGCTTCAATTGGAGATCTTGTCGCTGGCAAAAGTCGCGGATTTGTGCTAATAGTTCATGTCAACTAGTCACTAGGCACATAGCAAGCTAATGCAAACACAACCCTCGAAATATGAGTATCAGAATCTATATCCGAGAAATCCAGCTGGCAGCTAAGAGGAGAGGCAGACCCACCAAAAGTTGACTGTCATTCTTGGGCGAATATTTTAGCATCTTGATGAGGCCGAAACGAGATGGAAAGTTTGAAATAAACTAGAAGCTAAGCAAGAACAAACACAGCTCGTGTTATATTTTAATTTGAGTTTCATGTGTGTGTAACTTGAACCGCTCCGCCATTTAATAGATTCTAAATGATAGCTTAAATATTATCGGAACTGAGGTGAGATATGCTAGTTCCTAGTACCTTGGATTCATGTTTTCCTTTTCGCATCTGCAATTACCGGGCTGCTGGCTGCTCAACAATGCATGCTCCCCACCTTGAAGGTAATTACACAGCCAATCTGCAGTAGAACGCAGATCCAATGTCAGACAGAGCCGCGTTATCGGTTTATGACTATTGAGAGTTCCATTGGCAATTATTTATAGTCACTCTACTAATTTGCTCCGTCAAGTGTCCCGCTTTGCCGAGATTTGATAACCGAAGCGTCCGCACCCCGAAATGGTGATAAGGTAAATGGCTAAATAAATACTGGGCTGAAGAGCCCACTCTCGAAATCAAGTGGAATTTCCCCCGAGTGTGACTGATCAGTGTAATCTAGGATTTGCCTTCACCCCGGAAAATCACTCGAGAATCACTGTGCATGTCCACTATTACTACATACTGCATCCATTCTCCGAAACCTGTCGTCGCCTGCGAAACTTGTTTCAGGTGTGTGGTGTGTGCTCCCTGTTAGCCTGCCACAAATCCAGGTGAGCTGGCGCCGCCTCAGGTGAGATAGATAGAATCCACAGGCAGCTGCAGCAGCGGCAGGGCTTGTCAAAGATTGGCCGAAGAATCAGGAACTGTGCTAATGCTAATTAATAATTAACATAATAACACATGGACTGCTACTATGTCGTCAGATAAAATGCATTGCGAATGAGCTGTGGCAAGGCAAAAAAAAATAATATACTCATATCAACATCAATATTTATAGATAGATTTGTGTGCAGTGAAAAAAAGAATGGTTGGAATTTTTTAGAATTAAAAAAATTATTGGTAAATTAACACTGGAACAAGATATTATAGTGAAAGGAAATTCTGAGCTTATACCAAGTATAACACTAAGTATGTAAAAAGAATTTAAAGAATATACAAATGAACATCTTACAAGAAATTGTTTTTTAAATAGTCTTAGGAATACTTTATTCCCAAATTAAAAATAAATGTATATTTCTTTATAAGCCAAGATTATTATAGCTATTTTTTTTTTTGATAAAATTATATAAAATCGATAAAAAATGCCCTAAAACTCGGATAAACAATTTGTATAATATTAAAAGCGTTCTTTGAAAGTCAGTAATTTATTATCAGTTTATTTTAAGTATGATTGGCAAGTGATTGATAGTGTACTTTACACTAACAAAATTATATTCTTGTTTAATCTCAAACTAAAAATAGTACTCAATATTTTAAGAAGTAAAAGACTAATCTAAAATTATTCATAGATTGTTCGAGATATATGTAAGGTTTTTCTGTGCTGAATAATAACATATAAACAAGATATAGCTATTGCTTTGGCGCTACTGATAAGATAATGGAAGATTGGTGAAATTTCCATTTTCTACTTTTTTTTTTGCCGTGTGACCACTGCTCCTAAGACAAAGAAAGGAAAGGCCCGACCGGACCCGACGTCAATCAGAGAGGCGAAGAGGCCCGAGAGAGAGAGCGAGCGCTTCGTCTGGGATCTCCGATCCCGCGTCACATATAAATTGGGGCGTCCAGACACACGCAGACTCAGTCGCAGAGCGCACCAGACCAGATCAGACCACGATCTTCACCTCGAGAGCGTCACCACTTGCTGATCCGCAGGCCAAAAATAAACCAAAGTCATCGCACCGTCAAATTAAATCGGAAAAGTCTGCAAAAAATAGAAAATACATTTCCAACTGCCAGCGTAACGATTCAGTGTCAAGTGGAAACTGCGTAGTTGCCCCTTAGGAAAATTGTCAGGCCAAAACATCTTTCATGTCTTGCCAAAATCTTCGCAACGGAAAAAACAGCTGCCGCCGCACTCGCCAAGCGGCAATGTCAGCGCTTTAACGCCAACAAAACAATAAAAAAAACACGCAAAATTCACCGGATAGTAAAAATATCAGGAAAAGAAAATAAAAACAGACAAAAAAATATTAATAACTCATAGCAGAGTCATTGGGAGGTGGAACAACTTTCCGGAGGCAAACAAAAACTTGAAAAAATTGATTTCCTTAGCCCTTTGCCAGCACCAACTGCAACTGCATGGGTAAAGTTATGAGAGTGAATTCGTTACCGCCGCCCGCCCACGACTGCCACGCCCACGCCCGCTCCAAGCATCAACAGCAGCAGAGGAAAAAACAATTGAAATTGAAGAAAATCGAAATCTATTTTATGTTCAGCAATTTGTGCAAGAGAAAAACTTTAACGGAGTATAATTTATTGACACTAAACCGAGACCCGGAAAGTGAGTGACTGAATTGCTGCAGTGCAACCGCAGCATAGTGACAGTGATCGTAAAGCATTCATCAACATAAATCATTAAAGAGCCAAAGGTAAAGTAAATAACATTTCGGTACAAAAAAAAATAAATAAAGAAAAACAAACACCAATAAATAGCACCGGAACTACCTTAGTTTAAAGTTTTCACAGCGGGGCGTGGGTTGTCAGCAGTGCAAGGATAACTGAGAATACAGGTGAGTTGGGGCCGTATATTTTTAATTTTACGAAAATGTAATAAATCTTTAGGTAATACTTTTTATAATTATATATTTTGACTGACACAAACACTATATACGCTTGATTGTGGCCCTTTTATGGCTTTTTTTATGGGAATATAACTGACCTATACGAGTGCTCACTTATTTCAGGAAATTAAATAATCTAAAAATGGGTAATATAATAATATTTCAGAAAAATCAACAAAGTAATATTTGGTAATATGTGGGTTTCGTAATATAAACATAGAAATTATTTTGGAAATAATTGTGAAGATTTTTAAAGCATATTATAACGGAATTTACCAAGTCTCAAACTAATCGTGTGATTTAAATAATAAATTTTAAAACAACACATTTTATTATTTATTTAAATGAGTTGAAAAATCTATAGAAAATCCAAATATTCACACCATTCTTTTTAATGGGTCTTTATGTTGCTGCCCCATTAGGCACCTTTTCTATTTTAAGAATATCAGCTTATTAATAAGCCATCTAGTCAATATCCGCTAGCTTACTTTGTTCCCTCATATAACTTAATGCAAATAGGAATCTCTGTCGAATTTTTTCCCATAATTAAAGGAGCCGTAATGCAGTAATCACACGGTTCATGCCTGCGCACAATAAGAAGATCAATTACGCCTCGATTGGCGGTTAATTAAACTGCCTATATGTTTGGGGCAGCCGGTTCGCACGCCCACAATAAAGTAATATGCATTTTAAGCAGCAGTTTAATAATCATGTTAATTACAAAACGGTTTAATCGCCACGAAAAGCCAAATGCAAAAAATACAACCAGCCAGTCAGCTAGTCAGCCAGTCACAATGGAATGCATCCGATTATTGGGCCGAAGACGTGTGAAATTCGCATCGCAGTCTATCGCAGTTATTCGCAAATATCCAACGGATAGGTGAATGCAAACTATTTCCTTAAGAGAGGCCCGAGAAAATCCCCGAAATAACCTTGACCCCATTCGAAAGAGTGATTCACGCGAGAGTTGTCAACTGCGGAATGCTTATCAAGTGACTTCCTAATAGTAACAGGCAATTAATGTCAGCGGCTTCTTAATTAATTTGAAAAGCTCATCTGTTGGGTTTTTTGTATTTTTAAACATTTATTGACCTAGTCTGTGGCGATTTGATTACGACCCGTGGTTTCTGCGAATATATATATATATATATATATATATATTCATGCATATTCAAGCCATAACTGCCGGTCATCTAACTCGAGGAGATCTGAGATTTCCAGAGAAAGGGATTAGACCTATTATATGTATGTTTTGTATGTGGGATCCCACCCCGGATGACCTGCAACTTGTCTCAATTACCACGGATGTGCGACAATGTGAATGACAGCCTGGCTGCCGGCGTTTAATTTAGATGTTTTGTATTTCAAATTTATTCGAGCTTTTATTATTATTGTATTTTATTATTCTTGTTGTTAGTGCTCCCCACACGTATGGAGCAGATAAGTTTGGTCAATGGCTCAGCCCGGACTTGGGGCAGAGAGACGGAGATTCGGAGACCCAGACTCAGTTGCGATTTGGACACGCGACGTCTTGGTTGTAGAAAAGTTTCCGTCGTGCCGCCTCTGAAAGCCGTTCGTTAAGGCTGATCGCCCGCGAAGATACAATTGATCCCAATATAAGCCGCTGAACCGTCAATTTGCAAAAGTGTCCGCTAGCCACAATTCGAAAATGTGGCTTATTGTCAAGTTCAAGCAAAAGAGAAACTGATCGAGCTGAACTAGTAATTAAATATATTTTGGAACTGTGATATTTTGTAATAAAGAGGCGAAGAAAAGTGATTAAAAATATTAAAAAATATTTAACAAGTGTGATAATAGATAACTAGCAATAAAGTAAGTTGGAAACTCATTAGAGGTGTCTTTAATATACAACATTTTAACAAGGGAATATAAGATAGTTTAGCAATTTAATTTTATTACTTAACTAAAAGCAAATGGTTATAATTTCCTATATACAATAAATTTGGGAGATTTATCTATGAAAAAGAGTCTTTGCTCCCAAACAACACCAACAACGCTATCGCTATAAATATTTAAATTCAAAGAATGTATTTTGTTGTGAAGCTACTTTTTATAGAAAACCCAAACAAAGCTTGTATTATTCTTTTTTTTTATTATTAAGTGACATTTTTGCATTTATTCAATATTATTATATTAATTATTAAGAAAGGATGAAGTAAATTTAAAATGCAATGAAAACTTTCAAAGAAATCTTTTAGTTTTTCCATTCGAGTAAATGTTTATTTAGCGATAACAAATTAATGATTAATTGAGCCATTTAGATTTCCCCAATTAAAGTGTCTGTTTCTCAAAAGAGTTTCAAATACAAATTAATTCATATGTTTACTTTTATTTAAATTCTCTTTAAGATTTTAATTAACTTTCCTTCTTAATTATCCAACTAAGAAACACATCTTGTTACAATCAAAGCAATCAGCCACAGACCTTTGTTTATTTTCTTTCCGATTTTAATTAGGTTTGTGAACCCATTTCGCGGCTTACTATATATGCTCAGCTTCGATTCAGATTTCGCTATTCCCGATAGGCCTTCGGCTCGAGTCCCAGTTCACTCTCGGTTTTCTTTCGCTGTGATTGAATTTGTTTGTAAACAAATAGCGCCGTTCAGGGTGCGAGCGGAGTGACACAAATCGAGGGCCTCGCTGCAATTGAATTGGAATTGTAAATTGAAATTCATATTTCGCCACTGCCAGTGCACTGTGGCCGCGCAGCTCAATTAATCAGAGATCTTTGACGCTTCTTCGACGTGCCGCACCAGATGTTTCTAGTTTAATCGGTTCAATGTCTTCGGGTACTGGGCTCTGGGCTCTGGTTGCGATGGGACAACATCACGATTATCGTTTGGTAATTAAAGATTGCGATAGGCTAATTAAGCCCAGATGTGAGCTATTCGATTTTGGATGTTTTCCGGAGACAGGCAGCTTTTAAACAGCTTTTTAGCATTTTTATTTTTATAAATGAGTGGCAGTATTTTCCCTTTTAAGAAAGGAAAAGTTTATTCTCGGTGAAAATTAACATCCCGGCTTTTTTTTATTATCCATACATTTTGTAATGAATACCTGCTTTAACTGATACTTTTTTATGACTCAAAATAGAAGAAAATAATACAACTTATTGTTAAGTTCCCTTTTTTAAAGATCTCTAAAACAAATTCTTTACATTGTCTGTTCTTGTCAACACATTTAATGGCATAATATATTAAGAGTTTTAACCAAGGTAGCTTTATTTAGTAAAACTAAAACTGGATATAGTTAGATATTACTTTCAGGAGCATGTGTTAAATCGGGATTACCTTTATCATTACTTTCGTAATTATTTCTGGCTGTTTAAGTGCTACTGTTATTTAAATAACACAAAATAATTAATTCCCCAACAAATTATTTTGATTCCGATAATCTTTTCTATATATCTTGCACTGTAAATTATAAATAATTGCCTTTCTTAATTATATATTTATTTGAATATAACTATTTCCCTTTTATTTTTCCCCACTCAGTTTCAATTAACCGCCGATCAAAATGGTTGGTGTCACGGCGGATGCCTCGCAGGCAAACCAGCTGTCCTCGGCCAGGAATCCGATGATCAAGTACATGCTGAAGACCCGGGAGAACCATGCCCGGGAGCAGGATGAGGACTACTCGCACGTCTTCCGCCGGAAGACGCGCTTCGAGATGTTCCGGCTATCCGCCATCGCCATGGCCATTGAGTTTGCCTACGCGGCGGAGACGAGCTTCGTGTCCCCGATCCTTCTGCAGATCGGTGTGGATCACAAGCTCATGTCCATGACCTGGGGCCTGTCGCCCCTGATCGGATTCTTTGTGTCCCCGCTACTGGGCAGTATTAGTGATAGGTGCAAGCTTCGTTGGGGCCGCCGGCGGCCAATTATCTCTATTTTGTCCTTTGGAATCCTCTGTGGCCTGATCCTGGTGCCCTATGGCAAGGATCTGGGTGTGCTGCTGGGCGATGTGGGCTACAGTTACCCGGAATCAGCCCTGAACATCACCAACTTTGGAGGTGGGGCAGTGGCTGCCTTGGTTTCGGGTGAGAGCCCCACTGGACCATCGGCTGCCAACTTTAAGTATGCCGTGATCCTTACAATCCTCGGCATGGTCCTGCTGGACTTTGATGCGGACACCTGTCAGACGCCGGCCCGCACCTACCTGCTGGACATGTGCGTGCCCGAGGAGCAGCCGAAGGCGATGACCATGTTCGCGCTCTTTGCGGGATTCGGAGGAACCATTGGATACGCCATCGGAGGCGTGGACTGGGAGACGACGCACATCGGCACCTTTATGGGCGGAAATATACCGACTGTATTCACTTTGGTGACCATTATATTTGTGATTTGTTACCTGATCACGGTGACCACCTTCAAGGAGATTCCCTTGCCCCTCATCGAGCATGACGAGCTGCTGCGACCGCTCTCCGAGGCGGCCATCAAGCGGGAGCTGAAGAAGAACAACAATGCCATCTACTACATCCAGGAGAACACTCAGATGGACCTCCAGTTGGCCGCGGATGATGCCAAGCGGGCGGAGGCTATGCAGGGTAGCTACCAGAACGGCTACTCGCCGGCCCTGGCCAAGCAGAGCAAGGCCCAGGACGTGGAGACCCAGTCCACGGCGGAGCCAACGGTCTCCCTGAAGGCCTATCTGAAGAGCATCTTCATCATGCCCTACTCGATGCGCATGCTGGCCCTGACCAATCTCTTTTGCTGGATGGGCCACGTCACCTACTGCCTGTACTTCACGGACTTTGTGGGCGAGGCAGTGTTCCACGGGGATCCGACGGCTGCTCCCAACTCGGAGGCTGCCCAGAGGTACGAGGAGGGCGTCCGCTTCGGCTGCTGGGGAATGGCCATATACGCCTTCTCCTGCTCCATTTACTCGCTGTCGGTGACCAAGCTGATGAAGTGGTTCGGGTAAGATACAAAAAATGCAATATTTAGCTTTTTCTCCGTTTAAAAAATAAATAAATAAATATTTTAAAATATTTTCTTATTAAAAATATAATTTAAAGTTATTAATACCAAAAAGCATTAGAAGTTCTAGACAGTTCTTTGCTAATTTAACAATTTGATAGCCAAGTAAGACCTCGTAATCACTTTAATTTATACAGAATGACTAGGCCTTTTAGATCAAGATTTAAACTATTTTATGGCTAAGAAGCTTGTTTTTATAGCCTTGACGATGTTAACTTTAGCCCACTTAAAGCCAAGGCTGTATTCTTTGAAAGCGGAAATATATTAAAATCAAAAACCTTTAAGTTATGCTAAGTTTCGAAGATTATTATCAACAGTAAATTCTTTAAGATTTATTTTATTTATTTAATAAAGATTTGGAAGTTTTAAATTTTTATAATTTTTAAGTCTGATAAATTCTTTAATTTCTTTTATATTTCAGAACCAAGGCTGTGTACATTAGTGGCATGATCTACTATGGCATTGGCATGCTGGTCCTGGGCTTGTGGCCCACAAAATGGGGTGTTTTACTCTTCAGTACCTCGGCGGGAATTCTCTATGGAACAATATTTACGGTGCCTTTCATTCTGGTGGCCAGGTACCATGCCAAAAATTGTGTAAGTACAAATCGAATGAGTTTTTTTTAAACCATCTGCCATTTCTGATTTGCAACTTTTTTTCCCCCCAAGTTCTGTGTGAAAAATGGCGAGACTGTGCCACTGAAACAGGCCCGAGGTCTGGGCACAGATGTGGCCATTATCAGCAGCATGGTTTTTATTGCCCAGCTGATTGTGTCGCTCTCGGTGGGACCCCTCGTCTCCTGGATGAACACCACCTGTGCCGTGCTCTACGCCTCGACCTTCCTGTCCTTCTTGGCGGCCATTGCGGCCATGTTTGTGCTATATGTCTGAAGAGAGATTTTCCAACATAAACGATCGAGTTCGAACGCATTAAAAGTGTTATTAATACATGAATTTTACGTAGCGTAATGCTTAGCTAGCTTTATATTTTTGCCTACTTTCAGGCAGTATCTGCGACTGCACTCATAAAGTTGTGGCATACTTTAAGGACGTTGATGTGTTGTACTTGTATTTGAATTTGTTTAATGAATTTTTTATTTTATTTTTAATTGTAGCATGCCGAAAAATATATGAAATATGTAAAGCGAAGCTGTTACTTGTTTTTATTGATAATAAAAAAATGAGCGGAAATAAAATGAAATATTTAAAATTTAGTTTGATATGAAATAGGTTTATTGAAACGCCAAAAAATAATATAAATACATAAAAAAATATTATAAATCATTTAGAAATAAGTACATCAAGCTTACTGACCTTATTCTCCTTTCTTGGCCAACAAAAATTCTTTTATTTCGCAAGACAAAGAGCTGAAGGGCGGATATTAGTTTTTACGCTCGTGCGTGGCATTCAAATGCAACTTTTAATTTCCTCAAGTGCAATTTTTTCCCAGATGCTGCCAATTTCCTCAGCAGCTGCACATGCCAGCCCCCCAGCCGGCCCTCCTTTGGCATTCTTGTAAGTGTCAGAGACACATTTCCGTTGTCGCCTGAGTGATAAATAGCATTTAATAATTTTCCGTGAGCTCTGTTCAGGTTTCAACTATGAAAACAGCAATTAAATCCCCTTTCTTAACCCGCAAAGTCAGGTCTGAATGCAAATATAAACAATAATTGAGGAAGAAGTAAAAACAGAGTCGTAAAGAACGCCAGAAGATGTCTCCAATAAAACTAAGGAAAATAAGACAAAACACTCCAGGAATCGCAATGGAAAAGCTATGAAAACTTGAAATGGATAAGAAAAGTCGAAGTTCTCATCAAATTGAAAATAAATTCTCAACGACCTATCCTCAGCAGCACTAGCGTAAGTATTTGGCTTTAAAAACTTTGACAATCACACACGGCGTATGCGTAATACGAGATGCTGTGAGCACGCCTCGTTTTCTACTTTCCCCTCACCCCGTCAGTAAAGCCCAAACAAATTGAGTTTATCGGCGGCTACAAATCTACAGGAAGCACACAATCATTCATCATAAGACCCGAAACCCAGCTCGGTCCCTTTCCCGGCGAGCACTAAAAAATATTTACATTTGTCTTGAGCTCATTTCGCAATCCGAGCCAGCAATCGCTAGGGGTTTGCCAGCAAATCAACAAGCCACGTCGGTGCCGGTGTATGTAATAAGCCGAAATGCAAAAGCCGTCGCAAATCAACAAAGGTAAATTCATTTCAGATTTGATTTCGGGGCCGCCTGGAAAAAGGGAAACACGTGCACCATTTATCCCACCCCTGTCTCTGCTCGTCCCGAGATACAGGCTTCTTGATGCTGACGATCTGTGACGTAAGTCCGCCATCTCATGCGTGCCGGAAGTGCACACCCCAAGCCCTCTCTCTCACTCTATATCTATCTCGACTGAAGACTCCAACTATATACGTACTCAGACCCCCTTGAAAAGTGCCAAGCCGAAAGCCAGAGCATATGCATTAGCATTGTTTACCTGCGGACGAGGACTGCCGATAAAATGGGAGGCTAAGCCGCTGACAAGCGTGCAGGATATAGCTAAGACAGCCTGCCGGTTAAACACTTGGGAAAATAAAGGGATTTTAAATACCATTTTGGGTTCTTAAAGTGCTACTTCTATTACGGATATGTTGCAAATTTAAAAGCCTTCAAAGCTTAAAGACGTATTTTACATTAAAAACCACTTAATAAATATTTATAATTAGGTAATAAATATTTAACTAAGAAAATATTATCAATAAAAATGACTCTGGCATAAAAAACAATTTTTAAATCGATTTTAGACTTACAAACATTTTCTAAACCCTAAAAACAAATATTCCAAGTGCATTTCTAGCTTTTGCTGTTGTGACTTTTGCACCATTGTCACGGCAACTAAGCGCCGCAGTCTGCACGGGAAGTTGTCGAGATATTTATTGCTTGGCTCACACTGCGGTTCACTGACCCCCAGATGGGCAGCTATCACAATTTATTGGGTTCCGGGAAGCGTTAGGTTAAGACCCCGACCCCGCTCATATTGCTCTGCTGGTGAGCCTTCAGTCAACACGCTTGACACCTTTGGCCCCGGCGCCTTCAATCATAATTTATATGCAAATTATTTTGGTAGCATTTTTTCCCACCAGAGACGCTTAACTTTTAACTCTTTTGGTGGTGCTATCCCTTCGGCTTGTTGCTTTTCTGTTTTATTTTTCTACTGCCGGAAGCGTGCCGCCATTTTATAAACATTTCAGGGAAATAAAAATGGCAGTCCAAGCAGCAGAAGATGGAGACTCCGCGCTGGAGGAGAGTGGAAAAAATAAATGGTTTAAGGGTTTCCGCTGGCTCCCCCGAAGTGATGGCATGTCAAGCCGGGCGACATGTGCAATAAAAGGGAAATAATATGCAAATGCAATTATAAGCAACTGGCTGCGATATGAGCAAGACATCCGCATCCGCATCTGGTTCCACATCAACTGAAGCTGAAGCTGAAGCTGACGCGGATGCGGATCCGGATCCGGATGTGGATGCGGACGTGGACTCTGGAAGCCGAACCGACGTCGCCTGCCAAGCGCAAAAAACCGCAAAAAGTTTTGCCTTTTTTGTTTGGCGCATTTTCAGTTAACTTAATTTTTCATAGCATAAACAAGCGGGGCAAAAACTGCTCGAGAGTAATTTGATTGAAATTTGAATATATATGAATTTGCATTGTGTATTGTTGCTTTCGCTGAAGTCGATTAATCCCCGGGTTGTTCATGTGTATATTTATTATGGGGATAATCCTTATGGGATATTTTCAGGAAAAGAATCTTGTTTAAGTTTATTTTTATACCCTTGTAGGGGGTATAATAATTTTGGCATGATATTTGCAAGGCAGTGAAGGAGGCATCCATAAATTTCTAGGAATAGCAGTTTCCAAAGTTAGCTTTCTTCCTTGTTTATTTTATTTTACAAAGGAAGTGTAAGCTATATGAAATAGTGTTATAAATGTATCGATTTTGATTCCAGATACATTTTGAAGAGCCTTAATATTTACAAAATCAATAAAAACTAATTATACGATAAGCCCTTTTAAAAAGCCCTTTTAAAGGCCACCGCTAATTAATTCCTGCAACAATTTCACTTTAAATTGCAAGTTGCAGGATGCGCAATAGAATGACTCGATAAACTTTTGCTAGGAAATCAGAGAAACTAACACGAGCCATAAATTAAGAAGGCGACATTTCCAGCAGAAGTAGCCGTCGCTCCCGTTTGATGTGAAACTTTTGCTGGTGCGGGCCCGAAAATCCGGACGTGGAACACAGCCGGGACTCGAACCCACACCCATACACCCATGCCCCTCAGCCCCGCTCGCTTGGACTTCTGTGCGGACTTTCGGCCCGACTGTCCGACGGGCTGCCAGCCGCCTGCCTGATACATGAAATGTAATAAATTTCGTTATCTATGCATTATTTATGTCGTAATTTGGTATTTTAGCCCAAAACAGAAAAATGAAAAGCGTCGAGCAATGGCTGGCAGGGCGTCCACGTCCAGGACCAAGGCTAGGAGCAGAGCCAGGAGCAGGACATCCCAGCTAGGACAGCCCTGGCATCGGGTCAACATTACACATTTTCACTGGCTCTGTGTGTGTGCGTGTGTGTGAAGACGCATAAATTACACTTGCAGCCTCTGCCGCCGCACTTGTGATGTGTGCAAAATATATATTTTAAATGAAATTTTTCGCCACGTCCAATGAAATTTGTGCCACCCACCCCTGCGTCCCTGCTGTGGTTAAGCGCTGCTAAATTGGCCTGACCACCATATCCATGTCCCCGCAGCACCACAGCCCCGACAGGACAGAAAAAAATACACAGCCGCTTCAATCAACTTTATAGCCAAATCTTAATATGAACGAAACATCAAAAGGTCGGCCTTTGGCCTCGCATAAAAAGATAGCTGAATAAATTTAAATTTATTTGATGTTCCATCAATCTGCATGGGCCTTGATGTAAAATCCGAATTGTATCGATTTGGGGCAGGTCAAAGGTTGGGTGAGCCACAATTAATTTGTTGTGCTCTCTGTCTCTATTTACTTGTGGCCTTGGCCCAGTTGATGTCCTTAAGAAACGAGCGAGAGATGAGTGCTCTTGCACATCGACTGACATTTAGAAAGCCAATTGATTTTGGCACTTTCTTGGCATTGTTTATTTTACTTATTGAGTGTCTAAGATATGCATTTGCCACAAGCACACACACATTGGCCCATTTGTTTCTGGGGATTGGTTTGAGGAGACGAAAGGGTCCTTGCTGGGGGGCGGCATAAGCCATGAGCTGGCCAGAAGAAGAAGAGCTTAGTGTGTGTGTGTGTGTGTGAGGGAAAGCGGTGTGAGGAAAATTGCATGAAAATTTTATTGGAATTTCTAGATGTTTTATATGGCAACGCTCTTACATGACTGCCTGCCACCGCCTGAGCCTCAGCCTGAGCCTCGGCATGTGCATGTGCCCCGGCTGACAAGCAGAGGCGGGGAAGTAACTTATCAAGGGGATATTTAAAGTTTATAAACTGAAAATGAACATTAAATTAAAGGGGGTGTAATAAAGATCTAGTAAATTAAATGGGGCTAATTTATATTCAAAGAAAATAGAAAAAATAAATATATATTTTGATAAAAAGTTGTATAATATTTATTTCCCTAAATAATTATCTAGGCAAACGTGTTTAAAAGATAAAAACAAAACAACTATTATATATTAATAATTATATTTATTATTCATCATTATTATCCTTGGAAAAATCCCCTCAAGGACCCCTTCTCGCTCCCAACCCTGCCTGTTGCTGCTGCTGTGTCTGCTGCCGTTGTCTTCTTCGGTTGCTTTGGCTGCGGGGTGCCGGCAACAGCTACTTGAATTTCGCCTCAGATGCACTTACGCAATGTTTTTCCAACATAAATTGCATTTTCTACTATTGTCAACGTGGCGTATGAATAACTTTTGCAAATAACAACAACTCTAGCAGGGGCACAGGCGCAGGCACAGCCAGTAGGGGGCTGAAAACTCGGTTATTGGAGCCACAGCGCTTCCACAGACATGCAATCGAAGTGCATAAACACTTGTCGCTGTGTGTGACTGAGCGGGGTGTTGGTGTGTATGTGTGTGCGTTGTAATTTTAGTAAGTACATGATCTTTAAATATATGTAGTGGTCCCGAGGTCTGTGGCAACATCAAAAGGGCAGATTGCTGCTGCAGCTGCAGCTGCTCCTCGGGTTTTCTCTCGCTTAGTTTTTTGTTTTTTGTTGGGGATTTTCCTTTCAGTTCTACGGATGCTGCGGAGAGTACTCCTCAAAATGCATTTAACTCACTTTGTCATAGCCCGTAAATTTGAAATGTCATGGCGACTGTCGACCGGCATACAACCTTGTGGCTTTCATTTGACATGGCACACATGCCATGGCGAGGTGCGGGCCAAAGTAGACACAGAGAGCGAGTAAGTCCAGTTCCGATTCCCCGATTCTCCGAGACTCCTCCGTCCGCCTGTTGCTCCCGTCCGTCTATCTGGTAAGTACACGAGGGGGGCGTGCCCCCAAAAATCCGACGGAAAAAAGCTGTACACACTGAGTATAGAAAAGAAATAAAGCCAAGCTGAAAACGAAAACCGGACAGTCAAAAGTCAGTCAGTGACAGCAGCAACGTCGGGGACATTTAAAAGCCAAAAGGCTGATAAATGAAAAAGTTGAAATGTGAAATGCAATGCGAAATGTGCTTGCCCTTAGTCTATTTCCCAGCCCCTGTCGCTCCTCCCTGCCCTCCCCGCCTGCCATGCAAATGCTCTTTACAGTTTTTAAATCAAAAATGTAATTTAAACTTGCTGCCGGGCAGCACGAGGCAGTGATAAAAAATTAAAATAATATGCGTTGTGGCCAAAAAATGTTGCGGCGCTTTTAAAGCGTTCGTTTTAACATTGGCCTTAATTGGATTTAATTTGAGTAGCAAGTTTGAGGGGAATTTTATTTGAGGATGGGATTGAAAAAATATTTAAAAAGTGGAGTGAGCTGACTATTAAATAACCACTACTCTGAGGCTCAAAGTTTTTTAAATTTCAGCTTACTCTTGACACCTTAGGCAACTTTTGTAAATAAAAATATAATCGCTTTGTGTATATAAAGTAATCCCAATCCATAACATACAGCTTGCCTCCTTAATTAAGCAACTGCCAGGAGTCCATTTATTTTATAGACCTGAACTCGCACCTGAAATTTATGCCAACAACCTCTCAGGGGCCGCATTCAATTTGCTGCCGACTTCCAATCATCATTTTTTCTTAAATCCATTGCCCACCTACCGCACCTACAGCTGACCACAAATAAATTATTTCTTATCAAACAGAACTGGCCGCAAAAGTTTTTTGTCTGCACTTTTCCCCATCCATCTGCAGTTTCTTCGCCTTGCCACTAGCCACTCGGTTCTTTTCCTTTCTTGTCACACGATAATTTGTAGAAGCCTGTCGTCGTGGCCGTAAATTGTCTTTGGCAGGCGGGCTGTCTGCTTTTCCCTTGGCCGGGGTCAGTCTCAGTTTTAGTCTCGGTCTATGCCAAAAGTTTTTAGGGCCAAAAGACGTTGGAAAATGCGGTCGGTGCAGAGGAACGGTCATCCTGGGGTCAAATCAACAAGCAATTGTTGCAGATAAAACACGTTTCATCTAGCTCTCCTGCCGGGGCTGCGCTGGCCAAGATTTCAGCTGTAAAAGTTTTAATTCCATAAAAACAAACTGCAGTCGAACTTAAACAAGGGGTTAAGGTTAGGTCGAGATAGCTTAGAGGTTGGGTTTATAAAACCATGGATGTAATTATTGGGAGTATAAAAATATTTATATTTTCTTATTTTATAATTCTTTCAGAGCTTAATATTAAGTTAAGCATTTCCTTAAAACTTACGGTAATCATTATTTGGTTTATTAATGTAACGTAATTTAAATTCTGTTCTTACTTTGTATTAAATATTTTATATTGTTCGACTAAAAACTTTAAAAGCTTTAAGATACACCCTTAGCAGGGTTCCTAGCACATTTTCCGAAAAGCTTGTGTTATCCTACAAAGTTAAGCAAACTCAAAGCTTTTATCCAAAGCTAAATGCATAAATTTCCCAGCTTTTTCGGAGCTTCAATTTGGTTTGTAAATAGAATCTAGTAAGTTTCCTTTAAGGCTTAATTTCCCTATTAAATAATTCAGTATAAAATAGCCTGAAGGTCTATGAAGAAGTATAAATTAAGAAATAATTATTTAATACATGTTTAAACATTGAATTTATCTAAAATTTTGAATTAAATATTTTAAGGCTACTTCAAAAATAAGTAAATAATATTATCATTAATAAAATATTGAACTAAAGTACATATAAAAGTCATTCTTTGAGTGTCAAAAACGTTTGTCGTGTCCTTTTGCCCATGTATGGCTTCTTAACGCATTTTTATCGAGGCTTACAACCAACCTTTAGTTCCTGTAGAGAGTAAAATGTTATATACCTTAATTCTACAGAAAACTACATTTAATTCTACTGTAAATGTAAAAACTTCTAGCAGTCTTGCTTATACTTAGGGGAGTTAAAAATATATCTTTCCAAAATACTAACTGAATGATATATAGATGGAGCTGTCATAGAAAACTAAAAAAGCATAAAGAATCTTTAAAATTTTTAGGGTAAAAAAAAAACCTGTATCCAAGCTCTTTTTTCGAACTCCCAATTGTGATAAAATCTTTAAAAGTCTGCAGAAATTGATCAAAATCTCTACAAAATATTTTTAATAGTATTTATCGATTGTAGAATATTTTTGTAAATATATTTTGCTCAACCATCAACACCTCCGAGTATATTACATTTAGTTTCAATGTAAAAGTTTCATAGTTAGAGGGCATTTAAGAGGCAGCCCCCCGGGCAATAATGACTGACTGGCAGCCCAAGGCGAGACTTTCAATGCAGAGAAAATGCGCTGGAAAATCATTAGACGCGGCTGGCATTTGGTTTTTTCCTTTTGCCAGCGCTTTTTGGTGTTGTTTTTGCCACTAATTGAAATGCTTCATTTATCAAGCTGCCATTGATGCCAAAGCCGCAATAGCAGAGTTCCCAGTGTGCCCTGAACAGTGCAGTCTGCAGTCTGCCGTCTGCTGCATCTGCCAGTCAGAGTCGCTCAAAACGCTGAAGCAACTCCTCCTCCAAATTTTCCTGCAGCGGGTTTTCACCGACTTTTCCGTCGTTTAGCAGTTAGCAGGGTTTCATTTAATATTTGCTCGCTTTTTGTTTTTCAATGCAATGGCGGGAACGGCGCTACGAGGGGCGCTTTGCAATTTCCTCTCGGCGCAAAGAGACAAAAGAAAAACTGTAATGAAATTCGAAACTGCCACGGCAAACAGCGATGACGAGTGCCAGCGAAATAATGGATGAATGGGAAGCGAATGTGAATGGATGAGAGGTTCGCTTAGAAATGTCATCTAAAATTTAAGCGAGTGAAAGGCGAAATAGTCAGGAGCTGTTGTCCGCATATGCATATGACATGATGCGGCCTAGCCTTGATTTCTGTATCTCAATCGGAAAATGCAATCCGAATATCCATTTCATTTCCATTTTAATAGCAATATCGATGGCTGCAAATATTTTGATTTTATTTTTAGCCTCTGGTTCTGGTTGCTGGTTGCTGTTTGTTGGTTTCTGGTAGAGAGTGTCATGAATTATACGCACACATCATCATTATCACCACATATCCCCCTGCTCTCGGCTGTGTGAGTGCTATCATTATAATCGTCAAATATTTGTATATGCTTGAGCAATATCCTGTGAAAATGCAAAGAGCATGAAATTTAAATACAACGCCGGCAAATGGAAAAGGCAGCTGCCAGTGTGTGTGTCGTCGTGGCTCTTCTAGGGTTTATATATGTATATAATATAATGTATAGCTGTGTTTGCAGCAACTGTCAACCTTTGTCACTCAATTTGCTTGTGAAATACTAATCCAGTTAGGGGCATTCGAGCTGTGCTGCTGCTGCTGCTCCTGCTGCCTGGTTTAATCAGTGAAAATGAGCAGAGACAGCCAGCGGAAACGTGTGCGTGTGACTGCAAAATTCCATTTCCGGTTGCCACATTTTCCCCGCCCGTCTCCCCTTCCCTGGCGACGCAATTAACAAAGCTAAGCTGCGCTAAAAAATAACAATAACAATCGCAAATATACATATACGGGCCTGTGGAGAGGATGTGGATGTGGCCTCGTGAGTTTATGATGACTACGCAATGAAATGAGGCCAACCAGAAACTCATTCAGCCATCAATCAATCAAAGCGCGCGCCTGGCTCCCTTTTCGCCTTTTCTCGTTCGCAGCTTGCTTTTATTATCATCGGATGGATGGGTGAGGGTAGGGTAGGGTCCCGAGCCCCTACAGGACTCAAGTCTCATCATCATCCAACATAGGCAAATCCCCGCACGCTCACAAAAACTTGCCAAAGCAGCGCACAGTTTAATAAAATATTTATAAATTCTTCAAACGTAGCCCACGATATAACAACTCACTAGGGGTTGAGCCGGGTTCGCTCGCCGCTTGGGCTTGGGTCCCTTCTTTTTCGCTTTTCGCTTTTCCTTTTCTCTTTTTTACCCCAACAACATTTTTCCCCCGTTTTGTTTGGTTAAGGCCAAACCTGACCGCTGCCCTCTGTTCCTGGTTATTACACCAGGCCTTTGTATTAGGTGTCCGCCGATATCGGATGTCGGTTCTCGTCTATTTTTAATATCCCAGCAATGTGTCAGTTTGCAGCCAGCAGCCAGCACCCCGAACGAGCTTCAGTCTCCGCTTAATTGAAAGTGATTAAATGCAAATGTATCCCATTAGAGCTGCCGTGTATTAGGGGAAATTATTACTCGAATGCTTTTTATTTATCTCGGTGATTTGAAAATGCTTTTAGTTCAGATGAAGGTTCTGCCATCCTGGGGGAACTTTTTTATTCCAACCTCCTGAAAGATTGGGGTTGACTTGAATTTGTACATCTCACATACTTAGTTTTCTGCTGAATGTTTATATATTCTGTTATGATCACAGACAGGATTATAAGTTAAAAATGTCAGGAAAAAAAAGCTGTAATTTTTTATTTAGTAATTTAATAATTATACATGCTGCATTTAACTATAAGGATTTCTCAGATAACTTATAATTATAAATTAAAAGAAAAACCTTTGCCAGAGCTACTTTGTTCTAAGGCAAAACTCCTGTTAAGAGTGTAGGCACTGGAAAACTTTAAGAACTTTCCCGGACCGCCATCTGGCAACGCTGTCAACGCCTATAATCTGCAGAGAACCGCACTACGAAGCCGGTGGAACGTATGTGTGTGCGGCACACTCACGATGCGGCGGCCTCATCATTTGCTCGTTTTATATTTCAACGGCAGGTCGGGACTTGGGACTAACTGTTCTGTTCCCGGGGCCAGGCCCATTACGGCACTACGGCAGCGGCATTACGGCGTTACACACACGCCTCCATCGGCATACTAAGCAGCCGCATCATCATTAACACTACGGCGTCAGCGGCGACATCGGCCCAACTATGTAGCCGGAGCTGGCTTACACACCTTACACCTTTGTTGCCTCTGCTGCGAGCGGCATAAATTAATAAAAATTTCATGTGCCAAATAATTACAATTAACATGAGTTCTTAATTAAGAGCTCGACGCAGCAGCTTTGGGCCCCCTTCCCATTGCTGCTGTCGGTGTTGCTGTTGCTGCTCTTGCTGCTGCTGCTGCTGCTGCTGCTGATGTTGCTGCTGCTGCTGTTGTGGTTGTTGCTGTTGCTGTAATCATTTGCTGTCGTCCTTGTTGCCGTTAATAGGCTCGTTCATTTTCCCCTTCCTCAGGCTCCGGCTCCGGCTCTGCCTCTGCCTCTGCCGCTCCCTCGGCTCCTCATCCTTGTCGTTTTGGCCAGGACCTCACCTCACCTTTAATGCAATACAACACACTCGGCTGCGCTCGGTGCGGTTCGTTAAATCGCCTCGGCTGCTGTTGCTGTTGTTGCTGCCGCCGCTGCTGCTTTATGGCCAGTGTTGTTCTTGTTGTTGCCCTAAAAACAAAGGCGTAGTCCCTCGAAGGGTTTGCGCAGGGGGGTTAGCCAGAAAATAAAGGGTATTGTTGTTGGTCAACAAATAAAACTAAAATGGGCAAAACAAATAAACTTTAAGGTGCCAGTCAAGTGATTTTGTGTCGATATAGATTTGTCAACGATAACTTGATACTTAAATAAGCATTTAACTTTCAGTTATCAATATAATAATTAGAGACTATTAAATATGCAAAAAGAAAGCAATATTTACATAATTAAAAATGTTTACGTAAATGTTTCAATAAATTAAAAATGTAAAAAATCAAGGAAACTTTTTCGATGGAAATAATAAGCTTCACAAATTCGAAAATAATAGAAAATTATTGAACTAGCTGTTTGAAAATAAAAAAACTTAATTAAATGTAAAAATTTAATTTAAACCAGATTACATACAATTTATATATATATTTTTTTAAATTCCTTTGCTAACCCCACCCCTTCTACGCCCCTGATTTGTTTTTGCTACTGGCTGCTTAATTTTCTGCTTGCCATATTTTTTTGCGCAAATTAAGTGTCGATATTTTATGCCCTGTTCGTTTAATTAAAAATGCCAAAGGTTAACGCATGCGGCCCTCGACTCGTCGCCCTTCTAGCCCCCTGACACCCCCGCCTCATTCAGACTTAACCCCTCGCTGCCTTTCATTGCCCGGTCGACCCCATCACTCGATGCTGGCGTTTATGAATTTTATTTATTTTAAGCACATAACTTTGCTCGGCTTTGTGGAGTACAATCTTGTTACTGCTCTTGCTTTGGGGATTCGTTGTTGGTTTTGTTGCAGTTTTAAGCAGCTTTGGGAAAAGGGTTAATCAAAGTCAGAGAAAAACAGCGGGGAGAGGGGCGAAACAGTGGCACTCTGTAAATTAACCCATCAAAGCTATGGGCTTATTTATTGTGGCTCTCAAAATAAAAACCACAAAAATGTTAGCTCTTTTTGTGCACACAGAGAAAAGATTAAATCAAATGGAACTTTTCATAAATCTTTATTTAAAAATAATTTAAGCTTTAATGAAATTAATATTATTTTGTGCCCGTGTAGGCACTCGTAAGCCAATTTGTTTATTTCCATTTTATTCCTCGCTTGCGCTACACGCTGGGTTAATGGACGCCAAGCTGAGAGGTACCACAGTGCGGCTACTTGATTTTTAATGCAAAGCGAAGGGGGAGAGCCCGCAAAAGTTGCGTTTTTGAGTTGAGTTCATAAAAGTTTGACACAGGTTTATTAATAGCTGCTGGTCGTTGAGCTATGCCATCAGCCCTCGCTCCCCCTAAACTATTTTTGGGGCCTTCACTCCTCCGCCCGGCAGCTGGAAATGAGTTTTGACAACTGGCAACTGCTCCGTGTGGCGTAATGAAGCCGGAAGTGACGCTCGTGTATAATAAAGCTGAGAGCGGCGACGGGCAGAAATCAGTTTTATTAGAGACAAAGTCAGAAGTCTCTGGCCTGTGGGCGGGGAAGTCGGTCCAGGTACATAATAAAGTTTTAAGAGCGCACATGCGGGCCTATATAATGCACGTCCTTAATGGGCATATGTACACTCACTCTCACACTCACGTGGTGTCTTGTATGTGAGGCTATGTGTGTGAGTCACCCATAAAACTGTCCATTGCTCGGACGCTAAACCAGAGACTGCTCCTGCTGCCGCTCCTGCTCCTGAATCTGAATGTGACGCTGACGCTGACGATGATGAAAGATCAGACAACGCCCACACCTAACGCTGCCTGGCTGAAGGCTGAAGTGCAGGCTGCAAAATAAAGCTGCCAGGCGTGGCATGAGATGTTCATCATGATGATGCTGCAGTGAGAGAAAAATATACAAATTATAACTCGAAAAATTAAAAAAAATTTATCAAATGTCGAAAAACAAGCTCTAAATATTATTTCTTAAATTTATGAATGCCTAACCTGGCAAATCTTTATGTATGAGAGTTATTTAATATACAAAAGCCTTAATTTTAAATCTTTGACTTCTTATAAAATATCCTGGATATATTTAATACTTCTACTTTTATTATCTTTATTTTTATCAGCCATAACTTAAAGTTATTCCTTGTGTAGACACACTGAAGTGAGGCACAGCGCAAACACAAAGGACACAGGACCAACACCAGCTGTAGGTTAAGGGACTTGAAGCAGCAGGAGTAGGAGCATCGGCATCGCCAGGACCCACTGAAGACAGCCAACGGGCGAGAGTGAATGGCAGGCAAACACAGAAAAGGAAAAGCGGCGACTGCGAGATGTGAAATGAAGTGAACTGAAGCCAAAGCCAAAGCCACCGAGTCTCTGGATGGGGATGGGAAGAAGGGCAAGAGAGGCATGCTCGAACTCTGACTGGAGCTAGGCAACCTAGCGACCAACTGACTGACATAAATATGTAAACAAATGTCAAAACGACACTGCCACAGATACAGATACAGAGCTACAGGATGCAGGAGAGGATGCTGGAGCGAGAGAGGGAGCTAAGAAATATTTGAATGGTGGTGCGGCTGTTATTGTTGTTCAAGTGGCGACGTTGACATTTTGTGTGCTCTATGAAAAATGCATGACAAACGGTCCCAGGCACGCATAGTCCAAAAAGTATGCTTGGGTTTTTGCTCTAGCAAAGTGATAAAATGCCAGGAAATATGAGTAAAAACGCGCAAATAATTCAAGCAAACACACACACACACGCAGGCATGCGAGTGTATCCTATATGCTATATGGGTTTACCTATATGGCATAGTGCGCGCTTAGAGGCAAACAAAAAAAATGGCGATGGCGATGGCGACATCTCACAGATGCCTGCCAGGAGGCAGGGCTGGCAGCGCTTCCGAGGCTTCCATTTCGGCCGTGGCTGCTTGCTATTTCATATTTGAACAAGGTGAGGCTGTGCGTTTTAATGACGTCATAACTCAACACACAACATGGCTTGCAAGGGCCGCTAACCTGGCCAAAAGAGAGAGGGGTCTCTCTCGGGCTTTTCTCTCTCTCTCTCTCTCTCTCGGCGCTCTCCCCTTTGCAGCTATCAGCTTAACAAAGCTCCAATCTGATTATCTCTCCGAGAGAGAGATTACTCTCTTGTCTCAATCTCTCGCCCTCTCTCTTTTCGCACCTGTACAACAATGCGTATGCTTGATATCTCGCCTACATACGTACATCTGTCTGTATGTTCGTTTGTTTACACAGCCATATATTAGTTTTTATTATGAGACACTTTTGATTTTTCACTTGATTTATTAATGAGAATTTATAGCCGACACCGGCGGGGAAAAGGTCGGATGCATCTAATGAAAGCGAGGCGCTCTGCCTTTGCATATTTATAGTATGAATTTCGGGGCGAAAGAATTATGATGCTGCTGCTGCTGCTGCCCTGGATATAGGCAACGTCTGGCCTTATAGTAGTTTTCATAGAGGGAGCAAGGATAAGATAAATGGGAATTAGGTTTATATGTTTTATGTTTCCATTTTGGATAAATGTTTCAATGTTGCTGTAGTAATTGCTTTGTCCTAAAAAGGATGTTTAATTTAAGGTTAAAATGGTACTAGGAATGGGATAGGAAGAATAAAGGATTTGTGGAAACTTCAAATACATTTTAATACCAATAATTAAGCCTTAAAAATCGTTTTCCGTAAATTATAAATAACCTTTGTAAAGGTATAAAGTTAATTTAAAATCTTTCCGACCCCAAAGCTCTTTTTTCTAATGGAAATAAAAATTTTTAGGTTTCAGGTGTATAATAATTAATAGAACTAAATAGTTCCAAAAATTAAAAGCAACTTACGAAAGAAATATGGATATATTTAGTGCTAAAATAAGGTAAGGACATAAAATATTATTCATAATCCATTTTAACTTATTACTTTAAAAGATAAAGCCATAAATTTTTGGTATAAACATAATTCCCCACTAAATAATCAGGTCAAGTTCTCCTCTGACAATTTAAGCTTCTTAAATGCGATCAAAATAAATGCGAATAAAATTTATTTCCCCAAATTTAGTACCATTAAAATCTGCAAAATAAATGTACAAATTCAAATTCATAATAAAAGCACCAACTTATCTGCTTTACACTTAAATTAAAAGCGCCTCCATTTGATTTTCACATTTTTATTTTTTAATTTCGGAAATCAACTCAACGCGATAAGCATTCAGGCATTTATTTGCATCGAACCAAGAGAAAGACCGACCGCATTAGACTAATTGAACTGCGGTCGACTCAATCGCAAATCAAAGCTCAAACATTTTGATTTTAATAAATTAAAATGTTACCTCCCTTCCTTGGCTGCCTTCGCAAACCGAAAAAGGGGCCGGAAAAAAGGAAATGAAAGCGTTTGCGGCGGCACATCCTGCGGCCCCAACTCACCTGGCCAATTAATTAAGCCAAATGATTAGGCAAATGTGAATGCATATCGTGATTAGGGACGCAAAACCGCAAATTACATGGAAAAGGGAACGGGCCGGGGCCGGGGCTGGGACCGGGACCGGGGCCGGTGTGTTGATTTTACAAAAGCCAAGGCGACGACGCCGCTTTGACAAAAAAATCCATTATGCTAATTTGTATAAGATCTTTGCCGCTGCTGCTGCTGCTGCTTCAAAGACGACGCCAGATACAAAAGCAGATTTTGTGGTTCGCCTGCAATGAGGCGCAAAAAAGGAAAATATTATGCTCACACACACAGCCAAAAAAAAAAGAAAAAAGTTAAATAAAAAAGAAGAAAAAAAAAGAGAATACAAAACAAGAGAAACAACAATGCTGATGGCAAGTGAATGTAAAAATGAAAGAAAAGGTCACGCACTGAAAGCTAAGCAGCATATAAAATGAAAATGGCGCATACACACACACACACACACAGGCACAATAACAGTAAAAATAAAAATGGGAACCACAACAACAGCAGCAACAACGAGAAACAACAACCTGCCTGCTCCCCGCCCATCCCAGCCTCCAACTAACACATGTATTTAACCTCAGATTAAGCGCAAGCGGAGGCATACGCAATATGGGGGCTGGGTGGTGCCACTCCCCCCTCCCCCTTTCCACGGGGGGGGTGGTGCCAAAATATAATGTTGCAACAAAAATTAAGTTGAGTGCGTGGTGCGTGGGAAATTGTTTGGTCGTAAGGTGTAAGGAAAATGCACACAAACAAACAAAGAGATGGAAATCTACAAAGCAAACAGAGGACGATTTCGGGCAGACACAAAAGCGCCAAAGGCACAACACACACAGAGAGCGGAAAACCCAAAGAGAGGCAGAGAGAGAGAAAGAGAGAGAGCCAGGAAAACTCTGCAGCATCCTCTCTCTGTGTGTTCTCAGCTTTTCAGGAAATTCCCGGGCAAACGCTTGCGCTGTAAGCTCTACGTATTTTTCTTGTTGCTTTTGATTTTGCCTTTTCAAACATTAATAAGTGTTGCCATTTTCTGTTTTACTTTTTGCCTCTTGGATTTTTACTTTTTACTTGTTTCGTTGTTTTTTTGTTGTTTTTTTTTTCCTACCTGAGCTGAGCTTTGTGGTTTAAAAATTCATGCAGCACAGACGAAATTATGTATACGACCCCTTGCCCATGCCAGGCCAGGCCAGCCTGCTGCTGCTGCTGCTGTTGTTGTTGTTGAAAGTTTTTCGGCAGGGCTAGAGCCAATTTTCACGCTAATGGCTCGTCAGCTGTCCAACAAAAATAACAACAGCAGCGGCAGGCAGCCAGGCAGCCAGGCAGCCACTGGCAAAGCCGAAAGAAGGGCCGCGCCCATTACGCGATATACTTGGGGATCTGAGCATTTCAGAGCAGAGAACTCGGCTGCGAACTTCGGGCCTGGCTTTTGGGATCTGGGATCCGGGATCTGGCGGCACTTTAAAAATGCAAAATGCCAGAAAGCCAGAAAGCGAAACTAGCGTAAAGTTGGATTGGAGGCAATGGTAGCCCTCTGTTTGTGTTTCTCTGGCTGGAGCGGGTCCCCTGCACACTAATAATTCAGTAACAGGCAAAAAGGACGAAACATGCGAAAAGTGAAAGAAACATTTGCACTTCCTGCTCCTCTTTTTACAGCATTGAATATTGCTGGGCGGGTCAGCAGCAGGAGCAGCAATAGCAGGAAAATGTGCCAACTAAAATGATATTTTTTCATCCATTTTGTTTTGCTCTCAACGCCATTTTTTTGCCTTTTTGTTGTGTGCCATCTTTTGGTCCATTGACAAAGCTAAAAAAAAATGTTGTTGTCGCCTACATTTCGTGTGCTATTCTATTTCTTTTTTTTCCACTTCTTTCTCGAGCTTTTTGTGCTGTGCACATGCATTTTTCACCATGTCCAGCTGCTAAGTGCGCGCAAAGGCGTTCATGTCCTTGCCACGCCCACCCATCAAGAGGCGGCAGCTGGCGCTGGCAATCCCGCTGATGATGATCATGATGACCAGGCGGGGAGTGGGATTGCGAATGGGATGGCGATGAAACGGGCCATGTCGGAGTTAGGTGTATGGCACATTAATAGATGGCACAGCACAGCACAGCCCAGCCCCGAACCGGCAGCCAGCACATGTTGGATATCTAGGTAAAGGCGGCGGCGGTTGGGTTGGCAATAGGGAATCGCTGGGCATGGGTTGGGAGTGGAAAAAGGAAAGGAAGGAAGAGTGGAAAAAACATCCTCTCAACGCCTTCCTATCCCATGCAGAGAGTTGGCACTCACATGGACATAGAGACACATTTATTGCTTATGCTGGCACAGTGGTTACCAAAGGAGGTGAAATTATAAAGGATTATTAGAGAAAGAATACATGAAACTATGTAAATATTATAATAATTAAATATTCTTAAGGAAAATTAAATAAAAATAGCAAAAAGCTTACTTAAAATCCTTTTAATTCAATGTGAATAGTTTTAAGAGCATTAGAAGATAATCAAAACAATATTTAATTACCTACAAGAAGAAGTGACTTCCTGTTTCATTAAACATCATTATAAGTACACAGTTCAGGTCTCTTTATTAATAATTTACTAACAAAATATTTTTAGTTGTCTAGATAAGATCTACAAAATTATAACAATATTCTTTAAACAAAGAGGTTCTTATAGAAATTAAGAAAAACCCTATGGAGCCCTTAAAGCATTTCCTATTACATTCCTTACCTATTTCTGAGTTTATAGATAATGCCTTTTTATACAAAAATTAATATATACAAAAATTCTTTAAAGCTTATTCACTATAAAAACTATTTATCCTTTCTCCTTAAAATTTTCTCAGAGTTAATCTAAGCTCGCATTGAAATGTAAATGAAATCCTTGCAGCTCTGGCCAAATATTCTCCTAATCAACTCGCTTCATTTTGAGTTAAATAAATTATCTCCATTATGGCATAGTGGCGGCGAAATTTGTATTCCGATCAGCGGTCCACTGTTTCTGTTAGGCTAACTGTGTCCTGTCGCTGCGCTGGCTCCTGCTGTTTTACAAATGGAAATATGGCAGGACCCCGCCTCCGTTACCAACACTGTTGCTGTAGCTGTTGGTGTTTTTGTTTCGCTTTTGTTTCGAACATTGTCGTTGTCGTCATTGCCCCTACTGGCCCAGTCCCAGAAAAGGCATTGTTGCGGGGCTGGCCCCGATTGTCGTCCTGCGAACGCCCCGGGCTTAGACAATTTTAATGAATTTCCAGCGCTTCTCATGTGGCCTCCCTGCAGCAGCATCCAACCTCGGAAAGTAACCCTCATTCCCCATTCCCCATTCCCCCAATGGCAGCCGACCTCAGAGTAATCTGGCGCAGGAACGGGGCCAAACAGAAGGGTTAAATAAGCGGTTAATTATGTGTTTAAAATTTCTGACATGACGCAGTGCAAATTATTTATTCACATTTTATTTTTAGCGCACTCGGTGCCGTTTTTACCATGGCTTGCCAGCGATTTATGGCCATGCAAAATGCTCTGCTCTGTGTGCCACAGCAATTTAGATACATAAATTTAAAAAAGAACAACAACAATAATAGCAGCAGGAATAAAGCCAGCGAAAACAACAGACTGAACTGAAGTGAAGCGAACTAGGCGGTGGCGTATACGTAACGTGAACGCAGGCAATCGGCCATGACGTATACGCAACGTGTGCCGCGTGCCACGTAAAATGAACAGCAAGGCGAAAAACAGGCAAAAGCCCTGGCTGACTGGCTGGCTGGCTGACTGGCTGGCCAAAAACGAAAAACTTTTGCAAAAGTATTTATCTTTTTAGGTCAAATTTGTAGCTGGCATTACGTTTTATTTGTCGATGGCCAATGGCTACGGTCGCGGTCACTTTTTGGGGCCAGCCAGGTTTTCAGCGTTTTCAACTTTTCCCTGGCGCTCGAAGGCTCCTCTGCACTGGTGACCACTTAATTTGTCCTTGGGCCGCCGCAGCATCAGCCGCCCCAACTAGCAGCAAGTGTAATTAATAACTTTGTTTGCATAAGTGACCCGAAAAAAGAGCAGAACAGAGCGGAACAGAGCAGAACAGAAACGAACCGAGGAGAAAGTCAAATAAAATATATAAAAAAGAAATGGAAGTGGAGGAAAAGCGGATTGAATTTTCTTTTGGGGGCCCCACAAAAGTATTCCCAAAGATATACACCAGCCTATATGTAAAGTTACCCAATTAAGAGTGACATTTTGCAGGCGGCGGCGGAAATATTTAATATTTGTTAGCGGCAATAGGTCTTTATCTCCGACCCCTGCCCGGCCCGGCCCGGCCCAATTAGTATGCCATATGGGGGCTTCCTTTCAGGGCCGCCCCTCTTGCATAAACAATATCTCAGCAGAAGGAAACAATTTCGCCGCCGAAAGTTGGCCATAATTTAGCTTCTGCTGCGTCGCAATCGTCGATAATACAGATTATGGCGAAAATATGCAAAGCAGCACCAAATATCGCTGCGAATGAAAACAAATGCCAAAACGAAATCGCACAGCAGCTAAGGGAGCGCAAAAAAAACCAAAAAAAATATAAATAAATAAAATAAGGAAAAAGTATAAGGAAACGAGGAAAGCAGAGCAACTAACGCGCTGTATTCGAGGCGCATTCAAATGAGATAAGGCAGCATTTTTTTGGCAGTGGCAGCATGCATGAGTTCATGTGTGTGAGTAGGGTGTGTATGGCTCTGGCAGTGTGTGTATGTTTGGATCTGACTTTGTGTGCGTGCCCCATTAGACGGCAGCCAGCAATTGTACGCAGTTACGTTTCTATTAAGCCAAGCAACATTCACATCCCACTCCTGGCTCACTTTTCGCTCTCGTCCTTGTCCAAAAGCCAACATTTTTCGGGCGCATAAAAGCAAATGGAAACAAGCAACAATGCCACCGAACTGCCGAAAGTGCCGAACCTGGGGGATATCCAGTGCCAGAGGAGCCAGCCTCAGGCCAGAGCATTAAAAAATAAAACAAGTTATACTGATCTCAGGTCTTTGGCTCACAGAAGGAGGTATGAAGAGTGCTTTTTTCTAAGTTTTAAGCTGCGTAGAATATTTTTAATATAAAATATTTATTTTAAATAAATGAAAAAACATTTGCAGTATAGAAAATCCTCAAATTAAATTGAAATTATAAATAGGAAAATTTAATTAGTTTCTAAACTGATCTTAGGGCATTGGATTGCACAAAAGGTGAAGTAGTTACTAGTTTCCTAAGTTTTAAACAAGTTGGAATATTTTTATTGCCTACTTGTCTATTTAAAATTATTTAAAAAGCTTTTGCAATGAAGAAGATCCTTAGAAAAGATAGAAATTATTATTGGGAAAAACATAATTAATTCCCATGCGATTTAATTTATCTAAAAACTCTCTATAACTATAATTCCTCTCTTCAAAATCCCCCAACTCCCTTGATCCCTGATCCAATATCCCCCCCTTGATTGCAGGGTGTGCATAATGCATACAGCATCTCCCAGACGGGAATGGAATAACCAGAGCTCACACACACCATTCACACACCCAAAAACCCGCTGCCGCGTAAATGGAAATTGTGAGCCTTGGCTGGCATTTTTCGGTTGGCAATTTTATGCGGCGTCTTTAAAACGCCATCCAATCCCCGTCAGAGCCACATTCGCATTCACATTCACAGTCACAGCAAGAGTCACAGTTACACCCGCATCGGGAATCACATTCAGCGAACCGCCGAAAGTCGCATAAATCGCGGCTGCCTGACGTTAAGATTTCCGTTTAAATAATTCAAAAATTTGTCGAAATGACAAATTACGCGACTCTGCATGTGTTTCATTAATTTGACGCTGCCTCCGACGGCTCAGCTTGGTTGGGCTTGGCTTGGCTTGGCTCACAACACACACACACAAACATTAAGGACCAGGACCAGAGCCCAGAGATTTCCACATACACACACGTGCCAAAAGCGGAAAAGCGGAAGAGCGGAAAAGCGCTGCGTGGCATTTCATTTTCATAAATTTTGGGACCGCCACAGCGACAAATGACAACGGCAGACTCAATCAATTTGCGCCGCTCGAAGCTGGGGGGCAGAGAGTTCGGAGGCGTTAGTACGGTTATAACTGAGCCCTTACACGCAGAGAAATTATAACCTTAAAAATCGGAGGCTTAAGTCTGTTTACTTTCAATTGCATTGATGGAAAATTGTTCCTAATAATTGTATAATATTTATTTTTAAGAGGCTAATCCATAAAACATATTTTATAATATGATAATCAAATGAAATTCAGCTTAGTTAAATTTAAAATATAAGAAATTGATGTGTTTTATGAGTTTAAGGCTACAAAAATTAGGATAAGCATCTATACCTCGAACTCAGTAAGTTTTAGTTTAGTTTACCTTTTTGAAGTTATAACCTATTCTCCTCCTTTCTAATTAATCCATTTCTCATAATAAATATTTCTTATTAAACCAACTTATCCAGCTTTTTCCTTTTATCCAAAAAACCTCAAAAATACCGCTTTCCTTTCTGCGTGTATAAGGATCTGAGCGAGTGTGTGTTTCTCTGCGGCTTACCCATATTGCTTTACGTGCCAAAATTTATGCTTATTAAAAAAAATCAGCAGTGCGCATCGAAAAGTCAACTTGGTTGACATCGCTGGCAAAGGACTCGCAGGCTCCCACATCCTCCACATCGTTGTCCTGTGGCCACAAAATGGCCGCCTGGATGTCCATTTGCCAACCGGTTTTGTGTGCTAACTCTGTGTACATGTGTTGTGTGTGTGTGTGTGTTTGGCCGGTCCCCGAACGGAAATGTATTTAATGGCTGGCGATATATATTTTAAAAGCCATTACTGCATATGACAGCGGGAGATACATTGAGATTGCAGATAGCGCGACATTTAAATCTTTTTCGATTCGTCGTTTCGGGCGGGCTTTAATCATTAATTGGCCTGCGACAAGCCAAAAAGCGTTAACCCTTTATGTGGCGAGATCGAAATGGATGATTTCGCGGTTGCTGTCATGGTAATTATGGGACATGAAAATGTTTTTGGTTTAATACAAAGGGAATATGTTAAGGAAATACACTACAAAGGGTATATATATAATAATTATGTAGTATAAATATTGTCTTCATATAAATAGGTCAAGGAAATGATTTTTAAATAAAATATATAAAATAAAATGAACTGGAATTAGTTTTAAATAAAGAACAAACTCAATTTCCCTAAAATTATAATTGCATTTAATTAATATATTTTATTTTAAAACGTTTTCTGTAGATTTAACAGTCTAAAGTCTTTAAGTTTGTATTTGTTTATATATTTACATAATAAATAAATTAAGTAATTTAAATTTAATAAGCTTACTTCCTAAAGAAATAGAGAGAGATATATTCAACTGATAGAATGTCTTAAACTATTTATATTGCGAAAATGATATTTATTCCTCGAAAAACGTTGAACAGAAATATTTCCCTATTAACTTTGACAAGTAAAAAATCAAATATTTCCCAATTAAATAATTAACAACAAACATGTTATACAATTTCCCAAATTTACTTGCCATCCATTAATGCTGAAATGCAAAATTACCCAACCAAAGGGGTTAAATATCATCACCAATTACAGGACTACGTATTTAATTAACGCTGAGCTGTCGCTGGCGCTGGCAGATTATGTTTTAATATTTCAATAAGACTGGCTTACACATGCCAAACATCAAGTTCAATTGCAGTGATGAGAGCGCCAGCTGGCTAAAATGAAGTTTGCCCTGTCAAAATTTGCTCAGCCATGGGTAAACAGATTTGCCCATCAACTGCATTACGCATACGCCATGAGATCCAGCCACTAGTCGTCAGTCGTCGTCAGTGCACTCCATGCAAGCCAGCCCTGCTGGGCCTGCAGCTCAGCCCTCGTATGTTACTACTAATACAGTGCTTTGCCTGCGAGCGTGTGTGGTGTGTGTTTGGCGGGGTGTGTGTGTGTACTTGTATCCTGACGATTTAGCTGATTTATGTTGATTTGTGTGCGAGTAAGTTGGCAGTGGGAGGCAAAACGATTCCCGGTTGTACACAAAGCGCACACACACTCTGCGACACACAGTTGCGTGTGCTTAAAGCCTGCACCAACAACAATCCGGGTATATGTGAGTGTGTGTGTGTATAAAGGATATGGCTGCAGGAGCAGGGCAACCAACTGAGACCTACAACAACTGTGCCAGCAGTGCCAACAACAGGCGAAACCCGAATCATACGAATCACGATAGCCGAGGCCCGAAGCCCAGCCGAGCGGCGAACGAGAGCGCGAGTCCTGTGCTCGCATATCCTGTCGGCCGCGCTCGGCTCGGCCCGGTCCGGTCGCACCCAGAATTTTCGCGGCTTCGTGATGTAAGTGCCACTGTGCCAGTCGGTCTCGGTCTCGGTCTCCGCAAAAAAATCAAACACGCCCGAGCTGAGTCCGTGAGCGAGTTGAGTCGAGTCGAGTCGAGTCGTTAACGCCGAGCGGATACAATTTTGTTCAGAGCCCAGGCATAGATACATTTTCCACCTCTACTTTTATGGTAAAGCCGCCAACGAAAATCCCTTAAAAATTCTACAATCGAAGTGACCTAAATGCGAGCCCAAAGGCAGTGCCAATTTTTAGTGTTTTGGCAAGCGTAACTCTTCCAGGATTGTGCACATTTCTGGGTGTACTATATACCCACATATATATATACAAATATATAGAGAGCGAGAGACCGCGAGTGTGTGTGAGAGTGCGTGGAAAATCACGGAAAAGCGAGAGAAAACGCTGAGGAAATCACCAACCTATTGCGATTTGTGCAGATTAATTATGGAAAATAATAAATAATAGAAGTTTGTGCAAAAAATGCAGTCAGCAGAGTCCTGGCTTCGACTTGGCCAGTAAATAAATACAAAAGGCAGAGTGGCAAGGAGTCTGCTCCTTTCGCTGCTCCTGCTGCAGTGTGTGGTATGTATGGGTGTGTGCCTGTGAGCCTGTGTGGGTGAGCGAATTTCGCAGACGCGTCTGTGTGTGTATTCGTTTGTTTGCTTGTGGTAGGCACTCTGCCCTCTTCGTCTTCGTGGTCTCCATCGTCTTGGCAGCTGCTCCTGCTCCTGCTCCTGCTCTTGCTCCTTTGCCTGCCCCCTCCGCAGCCCCTCCTTGGCCTTTGCTTTGTTTAATTTTCAAGCAAATTGTTGGGGCGGCCTCGTTGATTAGCCCCAAGGAGGCGGCGGCCTAGCCCGCATATGCTTTTAATTGCCAAAAACGTGCCCAGCCACACATCAACAGGGCGACAGAGTGAGACTGGGTCTGGTCCCCTTCCTCCCCCGACTGTTCCCCGAGAGAGCAAGAGAGTGCGAAGGAGAGAGGCTGGCGCTTCTCCGCTCCTGATGATGACAGCGGCCACGAGGTTAATGGCTTAAAGTCTTAGCCGATTCCAGCCCTGCACATGAATATTTGAATGGCAGTTGACTATGAAATCTGCCACTCGTCGCCTTGTCCCTAAAAAATAAAGCACAGAGAAAATATTAGGATTTACGTTTGAGGGAAGAAAGTAATAGCTAGACATTGTTATTTATTATTTAAACCAATTTTAGGCGGCTAACGATTTCCAAAGGTATTTAGAATGGAAATAGAATACATACTTCTAATAGGATTATTGGAATAATCTATGTAATATCAAGTCTAAATAGTTTAAGGATGTTTTTTCCTGAAAAAAAAAAACACTTTGAAGTTAATTTCTATAATAATAATTTCCGTAAATAGTTATTTTTCACATATAAACATATTGCAGGTAATTTTTAAGTTAATAAAATATGGAGTCTTTGAAAATGTAAATAAATATTAATGAATTTATACGTTTAATTAAAAATATGTAATGCCAAGTCAATAATATCACTTTAAATCTGATTTTAAAATAATGCAAAGGTTTCAACAATTTATTTAATCATAAATTCTTTTAAAAATACATTTGTTAAGACAGCATAGGAACTGAAAATTAAAAAATATAAAGAGAAATATATAAAACTGTGCAATTTAAATTTGTTAATTGCTAAATTGGAATTTTTAATATTCTTAGAGATTATATTGGAGTTAAAATAGAGAAAATTAAATATACGTTTAATCACAATTGCAGTAATAAAATTTAAAAATGTTTAGCAGGCATGGGAATCAAATTATTCTATTAAAAAATATATATTATTGTATTAGCCAAAAATAAAAACCAATGAATAGTGTTTTTGCCCCGTGCACATTCCCCTCAATTGGTTACTAGTTTTATGAATAGCTGAGCACAGCTTTGGGAGCACTCAAGGATCCATAATTCCCATTTCTGATGAACACCGAAAATTTTAACATTTATTGAGCCGTTTGGGTTAACGAACCGGCAGGACTCTAGTTTTATTGGCGGATACTTAATCAGGTTTTTGGGAGAGAAGACGAGGCCCTTGAAAACGTGGGGGCCTGTAAAGTCGGATTAAGTAATTAGAAAGTTGCCAGGCGCATTAAGTATGCAAGTTCAAGTTGGGGACTGCATATTTAAAAGCAAAAGGACCCGTGTTGTGGGCCATCAAATATGTAGCAGAGAGCCAGGCCGAAAGGGGAAAAAGAGTGCCGGGGCCAAAACTCATTAATAACTGTCGTCGTTTCGTATACAAAATATGGCAAGTATTTATGCAAGCCAAACAAAAGCCGTTGTATTTTTTTGTTTTGTTTTCAAAAAACATTGACGGGGGCATGGCATAAATTTCCCGACTCGAGCTGCAAGTGAAATGTAAAATGTCGAATGTGAGAGCGCACACACGCAACTCTTGCCATTTTAATTAATGTCAAACTCTTATCATTGAATATAAAATATGCACAAACACACACATAGGAGGGAAAAATGTGGTGGAAAACGAGGAAAAGGAGGAAAAGCGGAGCGCGCACATATGCATATGGAATTTACATACCAGCGCTCGCTTTTCTTTGTCAAGTTGAACGGGCTGAATGAAACAATGCCCGAGGCCCCTGCCACTCCTTCCTTCTGCTTCTGCTCCTGTCCTGTTGTTGCCTTGACAAATCCTTTCTTTTTCTCGGCTTGCCGCAAAAAGCAATCACGGCAAGGGCCCCGTGCACAAGAAAACTCAGAGCAGGAAAACGCATGCTTACCAATTAACGAGATATGTGCGAATGTGCAGGAAAGCGCGAGAAATTTAGCAAAAGGACAAAAACCGAAAGGAGCGCAAGAGGCCGCACAAAAAGTGGCATACAAATCAAATGTGCTTGGGGAAAAAACACATGCGAAGAAAAAATTTATAAAAACAAAAACCAATACAAAGGCGGGCTCACACACACACAGCTAGATGTTAGAGAGGGATGGGGATGGGGCCTAGGAAAAGGACGACTTTGGAGCCAAGTAGCAAGCGTTTATGCTAAACAGAGTGTAACTGCCGGGGTTGCCAAAGCTGAGAGTGCACGGTGACATTTCTGCAAAAAGCCAGAAAGGATAACAACAAGGCAACACCAGAGCACACAAAAGGTGCACACGCACACAGGCACAGGCGCAGGCACGCGAGAGAGAGAGAGGCTCTTCCGCTCTTTGCAGAAAATGTAGCACACTTTCTTGGGCTCCTGGCTCGGGCTATTTTTGGCCGACTCTCTCTGGCTCTCTCTCTGCAAAGGCTGCTCGGCTGTTCGGCTCCTCGGCTCCTAGCTGGCCAACTGACTGCTAGCCAACGCGCTGTCCTGCCAAACGGTTTTCAAACGCTCAGCTGAGAAAATGTAACGGACGAACGCGGCTGGCAAGACTCACCGACGGCAACGGTACAAGAGAACCAGAAAAAAGGACTCCCCAAGAAACGGCAACTCGACAAAATCTATACAAAAGTGTCTGCCTCGTCTGTGTGGCTGTGCGTGTGTCCTGTGTGTGACTGACTGCTGTTCATGTATGCGTGTATAAATTAGTTTGAGTGTGTGAGTAAGTGTGTGTGCGAGCAAGCGAGTGTGAGGATGTTCTTTAGCAATAGCGTGAAATTTTCAAGCAAAAACGCGACGCGCCCTAATTCATGTGTTTTTGCACGAAAATAAAATCAAAATTAGCTCTTAAATTAGAGAAATAAATTTAAAATAAATTATACCAAACCAAAATTTAACGAAAACAATTAAATGCACAAATCGTAATGCCAAAAACTAAAATGTGGAATAAATATATGGTGAAGATGAACAACAAAGTAAAGCCTAATATTCTATGCTCACAAATAAAATAATTAAACAAAAACAATAATAATTCGACCATAATCTTTTAATCTGGACTAACAAATACCCAAAAAGCTATGAATAATTACCAGGAAAACGAATTTAATACAACTAAATTCAATATTTAAACATATAAATAATGAATTGAAAATGAAGATCATAAACTTCAAATCGGAATGTAAAATTGTGTCACAAAAATCCAAAAACAGACTAAAATTAATAAAAATAAACTAAAAACTTATCAATTTAATATTTATTTATTTTAAAACCTTCAGTAAACCCTTAATCTGGACAAAGTTATTAAAAAAAAAATTCAAAAACCATTAAAAATTATTCAATAAAGTTCTAAATTAATTAAACAAATACCAATTCAAACTCCAAAACTAACAAATATATTTCCCAACTCTTTTACTTGCCACTTTCCAGTGTTAGAAACTCAAAGAACTAAGATAAGACTTTCAGATCTAGCAAATATGTCCCATAGTTCCCCGAGAAGCGTAGCAACCGCTGTGACCATTATTTAACAAACAATGCCAAAGGTTAAGGCGAAAGGACGTGGCTCAAGCAATCGAATCCAATAAAATGAGCTCAGTGGCCTGCAACATCAATACCATCAACATCGGCATCGTTATCGGCATCGCGCAGGTTGCAGGCACTCAAAGGATAACAACATCGACCACAACGATATTGAACGAGCGATGAGATGGAGCGTCCGATTGGATGACGAACTCAGAAACTCAGATAGGGAGCTGCAACTGAAACTGAAACCGAGAGCTCGGTGAAAATAGAAAATCCAAATCCGTATCCGGATTGGAGAAACCAAAAACCGAAACTGAAACCGACAAAACCCAAAGAGCACCGGGCATAGGCAGCCATGAACAGTGCGGATATTTTGTAATTATTAATGAGCGCATAGAGCGGGCAGAGTGAGCGGGTGAAGCGGCGCAGAACAGAGCGATTCGTAGCGGGATATCACGATGTACACTCTGCTGGGGCTCGACTAACACACTGAAGCACAACACACCAACACACACACTCACTCCGGCTAGCAGCGATTCCCCACAGGACGAAAGGCAACGAAAGGCTCAATTTCAAGGAATTTGCAAAGCGCCCACACAAACACAAGGACACACAGATACACACACACACACTCCAGCAGCACTCATCAGCAACAGCAACAACCAACACATCTCGGCAGGATAGAAGTAATTAAAAGTAAATAAAGGAGGCAAGAGGAAACCGAAAAAAGTCCCTAAGAGCGACAGGAAGTAACCTGATTACGGGCAGAGCAGCAGCAGCAATTAATGCCGCTGGTGGAGGAAGGGAACAGAAGCAGCAGCAGTAGCAGCAGCAGCAGCAGCAGAAGAGAAAGCGCATCAGGATCTGTCACTGGCCTGAGATCGACCAGCGACGACGGTGACGACGACTGGAGACTGCCACAGGGAAGGAGCCGCAGTGAGGAGGCTGTGGAAGAGGAATCGCAATCGGAATCGGAGTCGGAATCACAAAGGGAACCACACTCTAAGAAGCACCCACTCACCCATACACATGCACTGAAGTACTGACTGAATGCCTCGCTGCCTAAACAACCAACTAACTCACTGACTGAGAGACTTCAACAAGCGGAGAAGTACGGAGGAGAAGAGCCCTGACTAGAAGCCCAAGTAGCCGAGCATAAAGAGAAACGGGGGAAACCAGCTAGCTAACTAAAAAACTAAAGGAGCAACCTTGACTAATAACTGCAACAACAACAAACAGCAAAAACCAGAACAAAAACAACAACTACAACTTACTTTATACGCAACTTAAAAAATAAAACAAATTAAGAAACCTAACCTAAAGCAAAAATAAGAAAGAAAACCAACTAAAACGAAAACTTCAAATTTTTAATGCAAAACTACGAAAAGCCACGACAGCCGTTTTAAATAAGCAAACTCTCGCACCCTCCTTAAATTTTCAACTTCAACTTTAACTTCCAACACCAAGAACACAAAAAAAAAAACACAGACAGCACCACCATGAGTGATTCAAGAATGCAAGACAAGTTGGCCCGGATGGCGAACCTGCCCCGTACACCGCTGCTGACCATCTGGCTGGCCATAAACATGGCCCTGATCGCCCAGGAGACGGGCCACAAACGGATCCACACAGTGCAGGCGGCGTGAGTATTTATTTAAAGATTTTATGAACTTAAAAAGCAGAAAAAAATATAAAAATATATAATTTAGATAGGATAAATCATAAAAAGGACTTGCAGAAGCTTTTAAGAATCAATACCTTTTGAAGAAAAATATCTAACTAAATGTACTTATAGCATTATGACACTTCATACTGGCTTTGCTTCTTTGAAGTATTTATCGGAGCACAGAAAGAGATAGTAAATGCCGATTCCTTGAGAATTTTTGGCAAAAAGAGCATGGTCACACTTTTAATTAAATTAAATAATTAAATTAAATAATTAAATTAAATAATAAATTCACGTCAACAAAAATGGTGCATATATTTTTTTTATATAATAAATAGTGAATTAATTAAGGAATAGCATATGATTTAAAGTTTTTATTGACTTCACTGACTTTATTAATGATAAAAATGTAAATTCTAGTTAAAAGTTACTTCATTGACAATATATAATTGTAGGATGTTTTTTCTTCATCATAATAATATAATTATTAATTTTTCATAATTTTTGGTCATTACAAATGCTCCATGTATGCCTTTAATTCCTTAAAGTAAAACCGAATAGTCAAAGAAAAGTTACTCCATTTAATGAAAGCAAGAAGCAGTGTCATAACACTATTCCACATTTAAATAGTTTATCGAAATTCTAGCTGCTAGAAACTTTGCTTTCACAATCGTATATTAAGTATACGCACTGTATTATTTGATGATAAAGACCTATATCTTACCCATATCATTAAATAATAGACAATATCTGCCATACATTGTACAAAACACTATATCACACACTGTATAATTATGCAAGCTCATCATGGTGGCCATTCATGGGCATTTACTCAATTAGTGACATTTACAACTATCAATTAGGCTAATAACATCATAGTGGGCCTAGCCGAGCTCGCCTCTAATTCGCATTAAATTATGGCCAAATAATGGTTAGCATGGAGCCCCACATGGAGCCACCCCTTCGGAACTTCCGAAACTTTGGTCGAAAAAGAAGGGAAAAACTACAACTACAGTTGGTCAGTTATTATAACAATAAATTTGTTTTCGTCCTGACACTTTACTGCAGTGACCAGCCCAGTTCAGCCCCCATGGGCGACAGGTGCGTGCTATACGTGCTTTTTGTTGTGTTCGGCGCCCATAATTCATGGTAATTTATGATTATTCAAATCATTTTGCTGCAAAATGCGCTCAAAAGTTTTTCGGCCGCTAATTAGGCAGAATGACAGCCTGCTTGACCTGTGTGGCAGTGAATAAATGCTGCTCGAGTGCCGGACAGTTTGAGTAAGTGCAGGCCATTTATTAGGCCATATCTACATCGTCATTGTCGCATTTGCATGTGGCAGTCATTAAAATGGCAGCGACTGGCCGGGACTGACTGAAAAATGACAACTGCCACTCGATGGTCTTTGTAATTACTCACCCGACGACGACGACGACGGCGATGTTTATGTTTGTTTTTGGAAACCCCGTGTGCCAGGGCCAGGAGAGTCCAGTTCCCCTGGCTTTGAATTGACAGTTGTCAGCTGTCAGCGCCAACGCGCCAATATGCCCGCCCGATTACCCTGGGGAGCCACCAGCGAGGCCCCGGGGGCAGCGGCGAAACCGCAACCGCGGACAACACATTCGGACAACGCAAAGAAATTGCCGCAATTGTGGCATTAGTTGTCAGCTACTGTGGCGTTCTGTCAACTTAATCACACAAATTATGCAGGGCCAGGCACTGCCACTGTTACTGTGCGGGCTTTTTTTTGTTGCTCCTTTTTGGGTTAGCGCTCATTAGTAAATATTTAGGCGCTACACAGAGAGAGCCACAAACATTTGCATAACATGGCAACCTGGCAAATTAGGCAAATCAAATGGGGGGCAACGAGAATCCGACACCGAAGCCAACTCTAGCTCCAACTCCGCCTCCAACTCCTTTTCCGAATCCGAATCTGAATCTGAAGCCGAATCCTAGTCCAACGAGTGCGACATCGTTGCTACTCGAGCTACAAATGCACGTTTATGGGATTACACGATCGCGTGCTGGGAACGCAGACGAGGACACGGAGATACACGCGACGTGGCATGATGTGGCTTACGGTTGCCAGAGCACGACTTACCCTATACTATATGGTACTGTATAGCGTAACAAGAAGTCCAAAATCGAAAATGTCGTGGCAAAAGTCAAGCGACTCCAAGGCAGCGGCACACACAGACGCAGCTGTGCCATTTATTTGGGCCAAAAGGCACTGGCAGAGCAAAGCCAAAGGCAAAGCCGGAGCAAAGTTTACGCTACTTTTTCATGCAACATTGCACAGGCGCCGCCACAAAGTATGCAACACAAAATGACAGCCTTGCCGAGTCAAAGTCCCAGGGCCCTAGCCCTAGCCCCAATCCCATTCACATTTCAGCCCCATTGCCCCCTCCCAGCCAGCTCCTGCGGCGGCTCCAGTTCTCTGGAAAAAGGTTAAAGGCCAGAGCGACACAGTTTGCTCACTTTACACGCTGCCACTTCCTGTGCGGCAAGGGCTGCTGGGCCTCCTGCTACTGCTCCTGCTCCTGCTCCTGCCACGCCCCAACATCGACCCCTGCTGGGCGTCCCGTTGTGCTCCACTTGCCACACAAGTGCCCACTTCACTGGGAATTTATTGATAGCAGATAATGCCAAAGTGGCAGCGACAAAAGCAAAGACCGCCCGGGTTCGCGTCCAACAAGGAGACTGTACACGCAGAGAACAAAAATAAAAAAAATCACGACAATCGAGAAAGTTTCGAAAAAGTTTGCAAAGAAAACTCTTTACCTTGAATCGAGATGGATTTACAAATCAAAGTCGGAAAGCCAGGCCGGGATTTGCTTTGCAACCAGAATTAGTATCCTTTATACTAGAAATGCTTACGACTTACTATATCGATAGTTTAATCGAAAATATCGATTGTATGAGAATTTATTAACATATAATTAGTGATTAGTATTTACTAAATGAAGATTATTTATTCAACAGTTATGACATAATCATTAATTTACAACATTAATTGATACACAGCATAAAAAATTACATAAATATCGATTAAATCGATTCTGAAAAAATACAGCAACTAATCTTATCGATAATCATATCGATTTCTCTAAAATAAAAAATTAAGTAAAAGCTTAAATGCATTTTAAAATGATTTCAAATATAATTCCAGGATTCAAGTAATATTTGTCTAAAGTTAATCAATATTTTCTTGATATTAATTTACAAAAAAAAGCGATAGCATCAAAGAAATAGATTAATATCGAAGTAATCGATCGTAAGCAAATTAATCAAACAATATTATCGATTAAGTGACTTTAAATTTTATTCCAAGATTCAAATAACATATGTCTCAAGTCAACAAATACTTTCTCTTTATTAGATCTTGATTTTTCCCAGTGTGCCTATCGCTCGGCCTCACTATTCCAGCTCGTCCGTGTCAGTTGGTCCTGTGGCCTGTGTGTAGCTGCATCACTCGGGGCAGGCAGCGTCAACAGCTCGCCGTCGAGTGTCATTGAGCGTAAATTGTTGTTCCTTCACATTTTGAGTATGATTGAAAATATCTACAAACGGCAGGCAGGCAGGCAGCCAGCCAGTCAGCCTCCTTGTGTTTTTCCAGCCGTCGCCGTCTCAGCTGCCTTTGCCGTTTGCCGTTTGCCAATCGTCATTCCATCTGCTTTTCAAATATTTAATAAAGCCCCGGACAAGGCAAGTCTAATTTTTTTCACATTTGCCCCGGAAAGTACAATTCGAGGGGGAAACTATTTTTATTGGCCCGCCTGGAGGCGAGAGATATCCGCGCCTTAGCCATCGCCTGCCGCCAGTCCGCTGTTCATTTTTGCAAAATGTCAAGGACTTGCCAATGCAATTCAATTCAATTTTTTATGCATTTACCTCGACTCGACCGCTCAGCCGGTGCATAAGTTCGAAACCGGCATGGGATTGAGCTTAATTTAATCAAAAGGCCAAACGATTCCCGGGATATGCCAAAGTGCAAGAGGAATAGAAAACCTAACTAATATAGATTTCAATCTTTACTTAGGAATTTCCTCAGAAACACATTTCAAATTAAATAAATATACATTTAGTAGAGTTACATATAAATTAAATACAGTTTTACCTAATCTATAAATTGCTTTATATATATTATCCTGCTGGCGTTTTTTAAACTAGTCTCTCCACTATTTTCGAGGTATTTTACTGACTTAATAAAACAAGTATATGAGCCATCCTCTTACCAAGCCATATCCCCTGGCGGTGACAGTTTTTTTTCTATTCCCAGCCTGCCTGAAATTGCCTTTAACAAGTCCATAACCTGGGGCGTGGCTCAACTTGCCCAACTGCTCCCAGGCTAGCTCATAATAGTTAATGTTTCCATGTCCAAGCGGCTTTCCTGTGTATCCCGGGAGCTGGCTGCTGGCTGCTGGCTTATTAAGCGGATGTGTTTATTTTTAGCGACTGTCAGGCGGCTGTCAGGCATCAAGTTATCACTTTATTAAAAAACGCTTACTCACACTCGCCCCGGAGATAAAAAAAAAATGAAATGCGAAAAATAGGAGGCTGGGCCACCCACAGACCGAGTGTTTTACTGCGCAGCAGAAAGGCCTAAACCAACTTTTGCTTATCTCTGCGTTGGCGTTTGCCAAGACTTTCCAAAAGGAGGAAACGGAGACGGAGACAGGAATAGAGGCAGAGACAGCAACGGAGATGAAGACAAAGAATACGAAAACGCTAAAAGAAAGATAATATTTGCTAGTAGTTTTCGCATTTCCGCTTTGTTTTAACGTTTCACTTGAATTTATGCAATGGCGCGTGTCCAACGCAGCGTATACGTAATGGCTGGCACTCAAAGTGCCACTAAAAACGACAGCGACAGCGAGAACGACAACAAACAATAACGACAATATTTCTTACAGCTCCGCTCTCGCACTGACACTGGCACTGGCACACTGACCATCCAGCCAAGCAGCCACACCCACCCAGGCACACACACACACACCACGCACAACAAACGTGCAGTGCCTCAAGATAAGGCAACAAACTGTGGGCAGCGATAAGATGGCGTGGCACTTGAGGCGACACGTTTTGGGCTTGGCTGTCGTGCGCATGACTTTGCATTTTGGTTTTGTTACAGTTACGGTTCTGGTTCTGGTTTTGGTTCAGTTTCTTTAGGTTCTCCTGCTTCTGCCTCTGCTTCAGGTGCTTTTCCAGCTCCTGCCGCAGCAGCAACAGCAGTTGTTGCTCCTTTATTGCCGCCGCCTTCGTTGTGAGAGCAGCGCCCTCTTGGCTGGAAACAACGAAAATTGTTACCTACTTACGTGCAAGCAGCTAATTGCAAGCTGCACAAATGTATATTTACACCGGGGAAAAATATATACTCGATTGGGTAATTTGGGAATAATAACCAAATGGGATTTGGCACTTAGAGGTTTTTAAAGAACTAGAAGCCACAGTGTAGATGGGAATTTAATTTATATTTCGGGGGCTTGTATCAGGAATTTTTTTTAATTTTACTTGACTTTCTTCTTCAATAATTTTAATATACTCTGAGATACTCAGTATAATCAGTACCTCGGAAGTCCGTAAAGATTTCTTTAATCATATTAATCTTCATCTCTCTATAAAGGGTTTTAGTGAAAATTTATTGCTAGAAATTGAAGAACTCATTATTTATTACCTCAATATTTAAATATCTTAGACAAATGTACTTTATTGTGCTTTCTTTTAAGCTGAAAATAGTATAATAATTATTTAGTTCTTTAAAGAAGTAAATAATTCAAGTTTAATTATTTTAAATAGCCTAACCAAGAACTCTTTTTCACATTTTAATAACCCAAGAGGGTTTATTATTTAATATCTAATGTAAATATAAATTTTTTTATTTATCTAAAAAGTTTATAATTTCATAAACAATATAAACTAGATTTTCTCATTATTTCCTTTAGTATACTCATATGTGTGGCAGCACTTCGGCCAAAACAGCAGCCCAAGCTTCGAGGTTTCTCTTCACATAATATTTTTTTCTTGCTCTTTAGCTGCCCTCGATCAATAGGCAAATATTTGACGCCTCAAGTACGACCTATTGACATTTTCTAGTTCACTTATCGACAAGCACATGTGTGTTAGCCTGTGTCTGCGTGTGTGTGTGGGGCTGCATAAATTATTTGACAATACGTCGGGCATAATATTAGTTTCACTTAGCCCCTGGCAGAGAAGGCAAATTTGCATATTACGTATACGCCACGTTACGCCTTGGGAGCGACGCTAAGCGGCCGAAGAACGCGAAGCGGAGCGGCAATCGCAAAGTTTTTGGCGCGTCCTTCAAGTAATTTTTATTGCAGGCTGTCAAAAACTTATTGACAGCACCTGCCAGCAAAAGTAGCAGCCAGGCATAAATTAAACTTTAATGGCTAGGGCGGAAAGTGTTGGGAGCCCGTAACCGTAGACCAGTAACCCGTAGCAATGAATATTGCGCATACGCAGCATTGTCCCAATCAAAAACTCAAGTCAAATAGCAATCAAAACTTTTTCATTATCAACATCAGACAAGAGGGTCGAAAAATAAAACCGCATAGCGAGTGCCGTGTGGTATTTTCAAACACATTTATAAATAGGCTGCCATTTTAGCCGTCGGCTTTCGCTTTGATGCCCACGCTGCGTATACACAATGGCCCGCAATCGACTTGGGTTAAAGCTCAAGCGAAGCCGGAGAGCAAAATCAGGGCTGCCAATGGGGGAGAGCGCCGTGGCGGAGAGAGAGTGCAGGGTGGGCTGCGGCACGCCCAGGCTTGATTACAAAAATGATGGCCGACTTTTGTGAGTTGCAAAATTAAAATCGCATCAAATCAGCAATTCAGCCACAACAATTGACTTGCCAATGTGCAAATTGGGCAAAAAAAAAATAAGAGAACCCCGCGCACATAAATATATCCCCGATACAAATGAAAGGCAAACAGGACACATGCCAGCCAGAAAAAAAGGCAAGGGAAGAGACACTCAATTGCCGGAAAACGCGCAGGCGCACGCCAAGAGACAAAGTCGGGTTTTCTGTTTATTTGCAGGCGCAACTTTTATTAAATTGTGATTTTGCTCACCAGCACAGCACAAAGCACACAGCACAGCTCAGCACGCACACACATCGCCCCGAGTCCTGAGTCCTGTGTCCTGAGACCTGAGTCCTGAGCCGAGTCCCGAGCGCGCTGTGTATCCAATGGCTTTCGCAGAGTTGGAATAACAACAAACGCGCTTTAATAGCACAGTTTAGCGTAGAATAGACGCAAATAAACAGGCATTGAAGTGCCTGGCGACGGGCAACGGGCCGCTGGCAACGCTGGCAATGTGTGCTTGTGCCCGCCTTCATTGCCAGGCACATGCAATAAATATTACATACAAACGCTCGTGTCGGGGGCGCACTTGATGCCGCATAAAGCGAAAGTAGCACACACAGACACGGTGCCATATGAGCACTTAACCTGCAACGACCGACCGTACGACCGACCGCCCGACCGTCCGACCATCCGACCATCCGACCATCCGCCCAGCGCAATGTCTGTGTCGACTGTCAGTTGAGTTGGTTTTCCAGGAAGCGCTGAAAGTCGCTGCCTTGCACACACACGGGTACAGTGTACGCCATGCCATATGGAAATGATGCACAGCAACAAACAGACAGATGCACGCAGTACAGGCGAACTTCTTTATAATGATATTTACATTTTATATAAAAGTAAAAATAAGAGAATGTTTATCGAATTTTTATATAATTTGCTAAAATTACTAACATTAAAACAAATGTTTGGATTTAAAAACTCTATGAAAATTATGATTATTTATTTCAATTTTATTTTAAGTTGAGAAAAATAATAGACTAAAAAATATCTTAGAGAATTATCGATAAGTAATCGATGTTGCAAAATTCATTGTTAACTTTTCTCCAAAGTTTGTCTATAGCCTAATAATCTCTTTCAGGTCATGCTTTGACAACGAAAATAATTAAGTTATCGATATACACTTAAATACAGTTAATTCATCGATAAATTAAGTAGAACTCATGAATACATTTTATGTCAAAATAAAAAACACAAATAAAAATGTTAAGTATAAAATGGTTCAATTTTACAGAACAATTCTCAACAAATATGATGCTTTTATAGATATAGAATAATTTGTTAATTTATCGATAAAGTTGGGGAGAAGTCATCGATAAAAAATAATATTGATTATCAAAATATTGTTGATTTTATGCTTACCTAATTTTTTAATTAGAGGAAATTGGTTTCTTTCATCAAAATAGCAGCTCTTTTTACATAAGCAACATTGCTTAACTCGCTGCTCAAGTAAGGCAAATTCTTTAACGTAGATGAGGCATTTATCGATAACGAATCATTATAAAATATATCGATTAGTTGGAGATAACTTATCCATATATCTTTTATACAATATCTTAATATTTTTGTATAAGAAACTATAGATTTCTTTTTTCTAATTACAAATTCTTATATTCTTAAATAGTAATTAAAAATACTAAATTAAAAAAAAAATCAGCTACCTTTTTTGATAATCAATTCTTGACATAAATTCTTCTTTTATTTCCCGAAAATACTAATTTTTTAAATAAATCAGTTGCCGTTATCGATAACTTATATCATTTGTAAACAAATACTGAACTAGCACCATCTTTTTCGTTGCGAAAGAGTTACGATTGTATGTCCTTGCATCCCGTGCATCCGTTATTGTTTCACACTCCATTTACGCGGCCTGACAAATGGCTCACATTGTTTATTGTTAAATCGAAAAACAAAGGGACGCACTAATGAAACGAAACCTCGATTCTTTCCCTCTCTCTTCCTTGCAGAACTGGCGGTGGCAGCATGCTGGGTGACGTAAACATATCCGCTATACTCGACTCCTTTAGTGTTAGTTACGACAAAAGAGTAAGACCCAATTATGGTGGTAAGTAGACCAATCTCCGGACACCCGTCTCTATAAGTACATATATATGGTAGCTATCCCCAGTCACACTTACCCGAAACGCAACGCGACTTGAACGAAACGCAAATGGGGGCACAGCCCGGTGATAAGATATCGAGGGATATCGAAGTGAACTCTAGGGCGGTTGAGGCGCAGCGGGCATTTAAGAACACCAAACATAACCCTTTATACATACATAACCATAGCTATGTAACACCTACTATAACATACGTGTTTGCAGGACCTCCTGTCGAAGTCGGAGTCACCATGTATGTGCTATCGATCAGCTCGCTCTCAGAAGTGAAAATGGTACAAACTAATTGAACTTTGTACCTTTCTATTATACCGTATAAGCGCTCTCTCGCATTGTATCTCTAATTATCTTAAAACTATCTAACTCCCAACTCTATCTATCTCTGTCTTTGGTCTTTGTTGTTGGAGTTTTTTTTTTTAAGAGTTTTCTTTTCGTTTTCCTTAACACTAAACGCATTAGTTTGTTGCTCTCACCCACACACACACGTCTTGATTTCCTGATTTTCTCATTTCTTTGGTACTAAAACCGAACCCTTTTCCAACTGTTTTGCTTTGTATGATCTCTCTCTTACCCTCTCTATGCGAACACTCCCTAACTTATCCCTAGATAGACCGATCTATTATTTCTAACCGTTGACCAAAGTACACCAGTTGAAAGTGTTATTTGCGAATCTTATCCACACCCTATAATGTCGCTCCTATTGTGTTTCCTTCAGCTCACAACCGTATTGTTTCCTTATCAGTTTGGTCCTTTTGGTACAAAATCTCTCAGGCTCTAACTCTTCCGAATGTTTAGTTCGTTTTATAGCCGCTGTGTTTAAGTGTGTGTTGTTCCCTATTTTTTTCCAACAGTTGAATTTGATTTCATTTCCGAAACGAATACTCAAGTCAAGGTCTGTGTGTGTTAGGAGCTGCGCTGACTCGATGCGAGGCTAGAGGCCAGAATTAGTAGGGCTAAATGTTACGACTTCCCCCCCGCCTCGATTTCTTCCCAGCCCCCCTCTTCAGCATAGTAAACACATTGTAAATTAAATGTCAACTCTCTCTCTCTATCGAAACCAACGATTGGCAAAAGCTTTTTATGTTCCTTAAGCTCTACAAAATGTCTTCCTTCTGTGCTCACCACCGTTCACTTTTACCTCTGTGTGTGTTTGTGTATGTCTAATTGGCCAGGCACATCGAAATTACCAAAAAACAAACTCACATACACACACCAGTCCCAACAGCAACTACAAAATAAAAATAAACATCAAACATTTCAACCCTTCCGGACTTGAAGCCCACATTCCAAAGAAAAACATCAACTGAAACCTAGCCAAACTCGTGCCTCTCACTTCATGCGTATTGTTTTTTGTCTTCTTCTTTTTATAGGCCCACATAACTCATTCAAAGCTTCAAGATATTACAAAAACAAATAATAATATATATACCTAACAAATCTCTATCAAAATATAAGCAATGCAAACAAAAAATGGTGTGTGAAATCCGCTAATTCACTTCAGTAAACATTTAGTTACAATAGATATTAATTAGCTAGGCGCATTTGTTTTTTAGCAACTGCAACTCTTTCGTATAGCTGAGCTAAAAAATACAACAAAAAGCAAACTAGAGTAGTTCACTGATTTGGTTTTCATTCGGCGCGTGCAATCAACTGAAGCAAAAGCCTAAACACAAATTTAGATCAAAAGAACTAAAAAAAATAAAAACAAAGAGCAACTGCAAAGCACCGCTTGCCAATCTAAGTGTTAACCGTACTTTATATATTTAATTTTGCTAATGGAAATTAAACAGCACCCGACGATGTCGAGCCGCAGGGAAAGGCGCTCGAAAGTAGGCAGCGTAAAGTGTCAACAGAATGTCCTGCGTACTGCGTACTCCGGGCTACGTCCATTGTTCCATGTACCGCTGTGTGTGTGTTTCCGTTCTCCTACACATATATAAAGTTATATTTTTTGGGTTTTAGACACACATTTACAAAAACAGAATACCAGATAAACAAACAACGACTACAACAACAACCATACCAATTCCAATACCAAACGCAAAATGAAAATTCCATCAATCCGTGTGTGTGTATATGTTGCAGGTCCCCCTGTGGAGGTTGGCGTCACAATGTATGTCCTCAGTATCAGTTCGGTTTCGGAAGTTCTCATGGTACATACGTCAAAATATATACCAAATACCAAACAAAAAACATAAATAATAATTAAAAACAATTTACAACAGATACAACAACAAAAAAAATTTTCCTAATTTCTTTCCGTAAAAGCAAACAAAAAAAATTCATAAATCTACTCGTATACTTCTTAATTTCTCTCAGTCTCTCTACCTCTTACCTGTAACTATCTCTCGCTCTCTCTCTGTCTCTCTGTCTCTCTCTAACTCTCTATAAATACATATCTCTGTCTCTCTCCCACTATATGTTTCTCTCTCTATGTCTGTCTCTGTTGCTTAAAGCTCATTTTGTGTCCTAGCATATTCGTTAACCCTTTTAATTTCCCCAAAATTGGCAAGAAGACATATAAATTAATTACGATTACTTTGATTCACTTACGATTCTGTTTGTTTGTTCCGAACATTCAAAGCAAACTGCAAGCCACCAAAAATAAATATATACAATATATATATACAAAAAAATACCATTATAAATATATACAAAGTTCTACAAATTAAATGTTGTGTGAAACGAATTGTTTATTGCAATGAAGTCGACTTGCCTCGTTGCCAAATATGAAAAATTCCCGTGTTGCATATACTCGTTTTGTGTTTATTGTTTCAATGTTATTCAATAGGCCATGATGTTCGCAAATTGTTTGTTGTTTCATTATTGAAATTGCGAAAACCCAACGCTTCTCAGCCAAAACAATGCAAAACCGATAATACTTGTACTCTTGTTCAAAATTTACATTGAAGTTACCTGAAAAGTTCCACACACATTTTGGTGTTTATCTTTGAGACGAGTCCTTGCGATGCTCTCTCTTTCTACCACACTCTGTCTATCTCCCTCTCTCCCTATCTGCGTATTCTGGACTGTCGCTTTGAAATGCCATTTCCATTCGTTCATAAATTTTTGCTTCTTGCGTTCCTTTGTCTTTTTTGCATCCCCATATCAGGATTCTTGAGAAAAGCAGATATATCAAGACAACTAATTGCTTTTTAAGTTAGGGATGACGAATATATAGATTTATCGGTTTTATATCGATATTTACTGCAGGTGTCGATAATTTATATCGATTACATGAATTATAAGTTTATAATATCGAGTAAAAATAACTTCATTAATGACTCAATTATCGTTAACAATATTTCTTCGATATAATCGATACTTTATCGATGATATAATTTCAATTTTTAATCGATTTTCTCTAATCGCCATGTGAATCTCACATCCCTAGTCCGAATCTTCATTTATCGCCTCATCGAGTACATCCCACATACCCACATAAACACTGACACAATGTTGGGCCCCCCTCCCTTCAGAGAAACGAGAGATATTTATGCCATATTCATATATCTAATATATATCCTATACTCTCATATAACCGTCATTCTGTTTGTTGTGATCTGGCCAAATGCAAAAGTACTAAATTCAAAATAACCACAGCAGTCCCATTGACAGAGGCTGCGCGCATGCGTATTTGTTACAAGATGAATATGAATGAATATCAATATCCACACAGCATATATATAGCATATAATCAAGCTCAGTGTCGATGTGTGTTCGTCAAGCGATATATGGACTTAACATACATGTTACAAGGGACTACTACTTACTACTCTCATTTATGCCTGTTTCTGTGTATTTTTTTATATTTATTCTTTAGCGGGGAATGGCCAAGCAAAAAAATACTTTAAGAGCCTCAAATTAATTTTCTCTATAAAATAATATTGAATTTCTTAATTATTTTATGAACTTTACGACTTTATGAAATTATCCATTTTCTGTACGTCGCACGTTCTTATTGGTTTAGTGATTTTTAAAGTATTTTAAAACAGCTTTTCAAATTAATTTCGATTTTAACTAAGGTATACAATTGAAAAATAACCAGTGGGGTCATGAATTTCCAAATTGTAGGACTTAGGAGACGACTCATTTCTTCAGTTTAATCTCTGTCATTTCCACTGCAATTCTACCTTACTTTCGTAAAGCCTTTAAAGCAAAATGAGTGTGACACAAAGAGAGAATCTGAATTATATTCAATAAATTCACCTCAATTGGCATACACGAGACATCACTTATACTCCAAAAAGATTCGTTGAGAAAGTTGCAAAGTTGCACTTAAGAGGAACTCACTCACATATACATACTTTCACCGATTTTGCTGCACTCCTGCTGCATACATTAAGGCGAAACGAGACACACATTCACTGGCATTTCGAAGGCACCCTGGAAATGGATTGTATTTCAAAATCTTCCGAAAATGTGCCTAAAAGTATGCTATGTAGTACACCTTTGTACTTTGGCTTTCACTACGCACTGAAATGTAACATACTTTTAGACGTATTTTTCGAAAGATTTGAAATCACAAAATATTTCCATGGCCCTCCTTTGAAAATGTCACTATTTTACCTTAAGGAAATGTTCGTATGACATAAATGAACCAACACCTGCACCGTTTTGGCTTTGGCAATCAATTTATGCGAAAATAACATGCCCAACACGAACGAAAACACGAACACACTGCCACTGCCACTGCCACTGCCACTGCCACTGCCACTGCCACTGCCACTACCACTACCACTATATACAATCCACTAAAGAAAACACATTAACAAGGATAACAACAGCAAGAACAACAATAACATGTTCATTTTCAGCCCGATCATTTCTCCTCACATGACAATTTTACATTTCCACATTTTGGGTCCCGGCAACAAAAACAGAATTGCTACGCTGCTAATGAAAATAATTCAAAAATAAACTGAGCCAATGCCAAACCGAAACGAGAACAACAACACGCGTACACACACATAGACACTGATACAGATACAGATACACTGGAAAAAAACAAATATTTATCTTGATTTAAGAACTTACTAAATCTGTATCGGAAAATTTGATTTGAAATTTGAAGATATGTATTTGTAGCATTTTGTAAAGCTTAGTTTCAGACAGCTTTTTAAGACATTTAGCACGTACTTTCTTAAATCAAGAATCCTTCGTCCTGGGACTCATTTCCCTCGGTGTACACAGTGACAAATTTACATAAGACAACCCATCCAATCCAATCCAAATTCAGGCGAGCAGCGAGGCAGTTAAAATCAACATGACATGAGGTTACATCCAAATACCAGCAAAAAATACAAAAAGACGAGTGTAACAAGAAGCAAATACACACACCAGTCACAGTCACACACACACACAACAAAGATACCTCTATATATATAAACATGTATGTAAATTGTAAATGGTATAACGAGATATATAAAAATAAAACAAACAACTCGGTAGACCCGCTTACGTTTGGGGTTTAATTGTGAACCATCTATATATAAACCGTCATGCACATAAGTATCCGTATTTAGAGTTGATTTTCTGTGTGTGTGCCAAGAATATAAAAATAAGAATAGAACCCCAGGTTGAGCCCCGACCCCAACCAACCGAACCCTCTTTTGCAAAAGAAAACCAACAAAAACAGAGTTATGAGAATTGCATAATCCACACGATATTTAATTTCCGTTTTCAATTGCGCTTGAGTTTTGAGTTTCGTTCTTGAGTTTGAGTTTTTGTTTTGGGCGTGCCAAGAACCGAGTGGAAACCAAATCTGCTAGATATATATTGCGAAAATATCGAGTAACGCCAGGAAAAAGATTGCAAGCCACCCACGAGAACCGTGTGCAATTTTCGCAGCATAAATAATACACGTAGCCATATAGAAAATACGTATACGCCATGTGGGCACATCAGCGTGCGTTAAAGTACTCGGCAAAAGTACCCAAAAAGCAAGCAGTGTGCGCTCTCTCTCTATAAATATTTATAACTACTTACAAATGTTATTACCAGCTACAACAGCTCCAACTACAACTACTATTATTATTACATTTGCATTTGCATTTACCTTTAACATTTACATTTACATTTACATTAACATTAACATGCTTTTCCGTTTAATTTTTGGTTCCTTGTCGGCCACGTGACGCGCTTGAAGATAATGATATGCAAGACTGAGAGAAACAACTCGAGTAGTTGTCTTTGTTATCCCTCCCCGTCCATATTCAGACACACACCCAACACCCACCCTGCCACAGAAACAAACACACCAGAAAACAGATACAAACAGAGCCGAACACAGCCAAATTGTTTGTCGTTTTACAATTCAAATTCAAATCCAAATCCCAGCCCCAATCGAATACGATTCCAAACTAAACCAATCCCGGAACGCTTAGCTTCGAGGCACAAACGAAAAACAAAAGAGCCAAGCCAACAGCCAACGAAACTGTATACTGTATAAAACGTACCAATAACTACCTGCCAGCCTGTTGCCATAGATGCCATAGTAGTCTAGAAATAACCCAAACCCCTTTTAGTAGCCAGAAAAGCCAAGCTACTTCACAATCACAGCAACGAATCCATACGAATATTTGTGAGAGGTTTCTGTACTACTTATATGCTTACCCCTACGATTCCCATTGCCTACATCCCCAATTGCTAATGTAAATAAGCTTCAACTTCATTTGTTTCCTTTCGGTACTTTTTAGTTTCCTCCTTTATTATGGCTTTTGAGGATCTGCCCCCGAAAACAAGCTGTAAAAAGTTTCAATTCGATGTTTTGCATGCCCTATCCCCGTATCTCCCTGTAAAAAATTATAATACAAAAATGGAAATTGTTGCACGTTATGAATTTTCCTTGGTTTCCATTTGCCGCAAGTACTTTTCTTTGTGTGTTCGTTAAGTGTATCTGTTGTTTGACCAAAAAAAAATAGAAAACTGTGCCCAACTAAAACTTTCCGCCTAGTTTCCACAAATTCTCTCTACCCATTTCCCATCTATGAATTTTTTTTAGTTGATCAAAATAAATTATTAAAAATAAAAACACACAAAACTTTTAGTTAATAGCCGTTTAGTTGCCTAGAACTATAAGTGATCACTGCCAACGTTTACTAATATGATATAACCTCTCAATCTCTTTTTGCTACCTTTCCCCCTTTGCCAAAATCGAATCGAATCGAATTGTGAATTGAATAGGACTTCACATTGGATTTTTACTTTCGTCAATTTTGGACCGATCCTCGTTTAGCGTATAGAAAACGACCTGGTGTAGAAACACTATCGGTTGGATCAGAGTTCATTAAGAATATTTGGGTACCTGACACCTTTTTTGTAAATGAAAAACAATCATATTTTCACATTGCAACAACCAGTAATGAATTCATACGTGTGCATCATTCTGGATCGATAACAAGAAGTATTAGGTAAAAACCAACTCAACTACTGCAACTCCCAAAACTCTACGCTCTCAATGAAAGCGCAAACATTAACATTTTTAATTGTCTGTATATGTGTATGTGTATTTAAATATTTTACAAACTAACCCTACAATCGAAACAAAACAAAAACCAAACCTAAAACCTAAAACCAAAAACCTACAACCAAAACCAAAAAAAATTAAACAGCAAATACTTCAAACATTCTACTCCACCTACTAAAGATTTCGTTACAAAAATTATCATTTTTGGCCCTTTTTGCAACTAACTTTTTTTCTGTGTGTGTATAAATCGATGTTGTAATTTACTAAATCTAAAAATGAAAATGGAAAACTTCTACAGAACGAAATAACAGTTTTCTTCCAAGCGATTAAAACTATTCAAGTGAGTTCAATTGGCAAGTGAAAGTGAAAGAAAGTTGGCAAATTTCGAGCGATGCAGCCTTTGAGAGCCATTCGTATTTGTACATTTCATGAAAGTCATCGGTTAGAGAGGAGCAAACTGTGCGATTGTACTATCGGTGCTATCGATTTTATCGACTGTACTTAATACTTAAATAATGTTTAATCGATTGCACCGATTAGAACACAATTTTGAGTTATATTTTCTAGATTGGTTATTTCTTGAAGACAATATCTGCGAAAAGATATCCCAAGTGTATACCTAAACGCATACTATATATATATTCACTCGATTGGCTGGTGAAACCATGACTCATACCATACCATCGATAGGATGGCAGTGTTCTGTCCCTCACATCCCCAACTGTGTGGCTCATGAAGTATACAAACGCATATTCCCCTCACAACAAACCAAAAGAAATCAGAAATCAGTAATCTACAATCGTTAATCGACAATCGTTAGCCGCTAATCGTTAATCGAGAAACCATCGCATACCGAGGACCGCACGACTATCGTGTATCTGACACCGCAAAAAGGTTTGGGTACTGGGCGCTCTATTTTCTACTACCTTTAAACAAGAATCTGTCCAAAATCGCAACCAGGTGCCACCTAATGACCAAGCAACAGCCGTAGCCAAAAAAAAGCAAGAAAATAAGTATGATTAGCGTTTATTATTCGTAGCCCCAAGCCGCAATTAAACCAACGAACTACTAAGTAAGCCAACGCCTACCATATGATACTATTAAACCCTGCGTAAGAGCCAATCGCCTCACTATCTACAACTAAACTGCCACTCAAAGTATCTCTCACTTACCAACAAAATAAAAAACAAGCAGCAAAAATATATATATCGAATATAGCTCATATCCAATTGAACTCGCTCTGTATGTAATGACTTGATATACCCCAAGAACAAAAACCCCCGTAAATGTTGTGTGTAAATACTAAATAGATTGCCATTTTTTGAACCCTCTGCTCGTTTGTTTGTTGATGTGCACCTGGATACCAATGAACTCGTTACTAATCCAATAATCTCTCTTTTCCAAACCGAAAAAAAATGTGATTTAATCCCTTTAGATTGACTATCACCGCATCGTGTCCGATGAATCTACAATATTTCCCAATGGATCGCCAGCTGTGCCACATTGAAATCGAAAGCTGTAAGTACTTTGATCTAAATTGCCACCTATTTCTAGCCAAGTAATGATAATGACAAGCAAGGAACAATAATCATAATGATAATAATAATGCAAATTGTCAACAAAAAAAAAAAAGAAAGAAACCATGTGAACAAAGCAAGATGTGAACAACAACTCATTCAGAATGTCGGCTAGGGAGTGGCCAAAATAGGGTGTTTTTGGCCCTAAAAATCTCATTACTTTCCAGTGCTGTCAATTTGGTTGCCTTTTACCTTTTAGCCACCACCTTCACTCCGTTTTGGCCACTCCTGCAAGCCGAACTCAATTCAGCTTAGATCAACTCTCAAGCAAAGGCCGTGCGCTGTTTGTTCGGTGTGGGCAGAAAATCGATTAGAAAACAAGTTTATGTGAAAGAAACCAAACCGAAACAATTAAAATGCAAGCAAGTAAATTTTAAGTGCCACAGATACAGATACAGGAACAGAAACAGAAACACACACAACCCGTTCGAACACACAACCTCGATTCGATTGAGGAAAAGCAATTAAGACGCCTTTGATGTCAATTGTGAACAGAGCAATTATGTTGCAACAAATGGAAGGCAGGAAATCGAATTGAATACAATTGAATTGTCCTTAGGCAGAGCTTATAGGTGGTAAAGAATTTATTTTCGGTTTCACCTGCGGTCAGTAGAATTAATTCAGGCTTAGCTCTCTCGACAGATTTGATTTTTATTTGAAATATATGTCTGTTTTCAGTTCGTTGTGCATATTTTGTTCAACCAAAATTGTCCCTTCGCCCTACCAACCAAAAATCAAAAATCAAATAAAACCACAACCAACTCTCATTTATATAGTTCCAGTCCTCGCCCCTTCCACCTCAAGTATTTTTGGTCATTTATATTTGTTTTTTGAACCCACCAAACAAAAAAAAAACAAAAAGTTCAACCAAATAAAGAGTCACGGATGTAAACCCAGTTCATGTGCATTATTCTCTGCATCAACCCGAATGTATTACCCAACAGCAATCAACCAGTTATCAGTATCTATAATAAATCACGATCAACAAACAGTTCACGATATCATGGCGCTGAATTCATGAAGAAGATTGGTTGGTTTTCGGTCGCCTTCTCAATTTCAGCAACCGCAGAAGGCTCCACACACCCTGAATACTGATTGATGATCTGCCACCAGATCTAATGAATATGCGTAACCTTCTGCCTTTAACTTTGCCCCCTCACGTCCTTGTTTAGACTAAGTTTAGTTTTATATATTAGAGTAAGTCAAACCCCATACACAGCACGCTTTTTCTTAAGATCTTAAGATATTGTATATACGTTTAGTATGCATCTCACTTACATTATGTCCTTGAATTTCTGTGTCAAAACTCGCCCCTTGGGATGGCAAAAAACATATCGCTAAACTCGATATGAATATCGATATTTTACCTATATATCTGGGCACCAATTTAATGTAGAATTTGTTAATTAAATGTTTTAAATTCTTGTCTGGATGTCTGGATTGTGTTTTCAGTTTAATTCTAAATCAGAAATTTCTATATCGATCCTATCGATATCTTGCGATTATTTAATTTTCGATATTTATAGCGATGCAAAATGTTCGATACATTATCGAATTTTTCCAGCCGATATACATCCCTACTCACTACACACACACGAACACTCCAGAAAACTAGCTTATAAGACTGTATTATTCATTCCGAACCAACATCGAGTGTGTGAGTTAAGTATTCTGTGTGATAAAGTCCCCGAACAAGCAAATCCAACACACCAAATACAGAAACAAAAACAGAACAAATCAAAACAAATAACATCAATTAATTAACTACTGCCCCCCTTTTTGCAACAACAACAACAACTACTACTACTCCAACAACAACTCAACAACGATCGAACAACAACAATCAACAACAACAACATGAAGTCGGTTACACGATGCGAGATATCCGATATTTCTGGAGAGATGGACTGAGTAGTGTTGGCATGAGCAGTGAGGTCGAACTACCGCAGTTCCGAGTTTTGGGACACAGGCAGAGGGCGACCGAAATAAACCTAACCACAGGTACCCCCATACATTACAAAATCATAAAACCAAATAAAATAATATATATATGCAAAAAAAA